>VZSC01018714.1:16117-120423 GCA_013398225.1 Steatornis caripensis
GTTGTGGAGTCTCCTTCTCTGGAGATATTCACACCCCACCTGGATGCATTCCTGTGCAACCTTCTCTAGGCTAACCTGCTTTAGCAGGGGGGTTGGACTAGATGATTTCCAGAGGTCCCTACGATTCTGTGATTCTGAAGTGCACTTTCACTGTTTTCAGGTTGGATAAAAGAAGTTTTTCACTTTAAAGCACTAAACTGTGTTTTTATCCTGGAAGTAAGTTTGTGGATCCCGTTAGGAATATCTGGCCAAAGGCACAGTTACATGTTGGTGGACAGAAATCTGGTGAATTGTAGTTCTGGTGAATTGCAGTTTATGTGTTTTTGGGCCTGCACTCAAAAACCGAGTGTAATTGCTTCTCCATTGACCCAGTCTTGTTACATCTCCTAGCCTTAACATCGGCTAGGAGAGTTGTAATAGAGGCTTTAACTTCTTATTGTAGGAAAAACAGAACAAAATGTTTGGGGAAAACTTGCAGGAGCAAATAGTTTTATTTGGGCAACCTCAAACTACTGGAGGGTGTGTCCAAATTGTGTTTTGTGTTTGCAGTGTTAGAGTTTTCACTTGCAGCTCAGTACATGATTCCTATCATGCTCCATGATACTTCAGACCTTTTTTTGTGTGTGTATATAATAATCCAATGTACTGTGAAGGTTCCTAGCGTTGCTATAGAAAAACTTGTGATCTATATGGTGGTGGGTGTTTTATGGACTTTAATTTTTTATTTTGAGGCTTCCGCTATATTATCCATAGGATGCTTAAGCCTAAATAGGTAACCTGCCTGATGTGTGCATTACTACACATGTTTAAACATGTTCTATTTTAAAACAGTTAAAGTTAATAAAATATTTCTAATTAATTTTGGAAATGTAACTTTTCAACTTAATTCCAGTTGTCATTTTTGCCTTTACTTAGAGAAGTAACTTCCTATTTCAAGACTGTTTAAATTATTTTGTAGTTGATTTTTTTAACTTATGAAATAATAATTTATTGATACAGAACATTGCTTTTTTTCCTGAGAAGATATTTGAGTTTTTTAATTGATATGATTGTCAGTGTTTATGTTTAAAAATGCAAAGAGAGAAAACTCTTTAATATTAGATTATGTTTAGTTGGTATTTTTAAACTTTACTACTTTTATCTTGATGTTTTGCAAGTAGACTTTGGGAAAATATTTGTCCTTTGTATACAGTAAAACAGAACTTTACAGAACTGACTGGAATTATACAACTTCAGCAGCTAATGAAAATGTACTTTAATTGGCAGTGATCCTGTCAAAGCTAGAACATGGTAATGTGGTTAGACTATGTAAATGCATGTTTATCAAAATGTGGGATCTAGTTACCCTGTTTATCTTTAATTTGGTATTACATTTTTGGAAGCCTGAACTTGCAACTAAATAACGTCTTTTAAATACAGTATTTATAGAAATGACTTGGTTAGAAGTGGAGAAAGTAAAGAAAACTCTAAGCATCATGTAATTAAACAACTGAATAGCAAGGCGATTGTCTTTAAGATTTGTCTTTAAATAATGCTCAGATTTTTGTTTCGTCCTTTTAGGCAATCAGTTACTATGAGGCTGCATTGAGAAGCGGTCAACAGAATTTCCTTTGCTATGATTTGGCTGAGCTTTTAATGAAACTGAAGCAGTATGAAAAGGCAGAAAAAGTACTTCAGCAAGCTTTAGATCATGAGCCTGGTAGGAATGTTATTAATTGACAGCAAAACATACAGTTTTTACTATTGCTTGTGTTTTCTGCATGATTCTAAGGAATAAACAAGTTGCCTGTAAATTTTTTTAAACTGTAAAACATGGGAGACTATTAAGCGATAAATGAGAAATGCACTCTAAAAAAACTTCACTTACATTGAAAGGTGCTTTTACCAGGACTTTTACACTTGGAACATCTGTGATAGATGAAGTCAGTAAACACAATAGAAGAGCTCCACATAGGCAAGGTTCTTTCTCTTTTGTGCTAATAAATATTCTGATTCTGAATTGATCAAGTATAGATGAGTCATTGCTGCTGTTAAGGAATGGTTGTTTAGATGGCAAATGCTACCCGGTATCCTTCAGAGCAAAGAGACTGAACTGGCTGAAGATGTCTCTTAGGACCCTCTTTTACATGTTAGGAATATGCACTTAGAAAGCTTTAAAATTTTGGGTTTTTTTTCCTTTTTTTTTTTGTTAAAAGGCAATTACAAAGTTTTAAGTGGGAGCTATTGAGCTATACCTTTAATTAAGGAAATCTTTTTCCAGTGGTTTAGTTATATTTGTTAGCTTCTGTGGCTAACGGAATACAGAAACAGTTAGTATTATAAAGTCCTATTACTACTGCCTTCTGTAAGTTTTTCTTATGTCACTATTTTACTGGTCTCTCATTCTGTGCAAGGGAGTGTTGGTTTTCTGTCTTGTTTACTTCTTACTGAAAAAATCCTCTAATTTAACATTATATTCCTTTCTTAGTTAAGCCTTTGAAGATCTGGCTAATTTAATAATCATGCTTAAGACAGCTTGATCTTCTAGTGTAGAAAGGTAAATTAGCAATAAATACAGTTTGCCCCCATGTATTTTAACATCTCTTCTTCCATTTTACGATGAAACAAAAAGTACATAAGCAAATATCCGTTTTGTACATGATATACATGCATTCTCTACAGGAAACGAAAGTATGTCTTATTGGCGGATTGGGAAAATTATTGAACAGTTTAATACCATTTTTAGAAATGCTAAAATATCCTTCACTTGTGAAAGAAAAATGAAGTATAGGAAATGTACTGGAGGGAATGATCTTACATGGTTGGCTACATGGCCTAACCTCTGATTTAGGCTAGCATGTCACAATTACAGCACTTTGAAGGCAGTTTGCTAATAGAGTATAGCTCAATATACTTACTTTTTAAAAATTTATTTTAATAAATATAAAACATGGATTTTGGTGACTTATGTTTTAATGTGGAATTGTGCTCAAGATACCACTTTGTCAATAGATTAAAATGAATATAAGCCAGGGAGAACTTATGTTCTTCAAATACTGTTTTTGGCGTATATATTGTAACCATTATTCAAAAGTAACTTGAATCTTTTTGAGTAGGTACTGAAATATTTAGTTAAAATAACTATTTGTATTCATGTTGCAGACTCTAGCAAATGAAAGGTAGTTTGAGCTCCGACTAGGAATTTCATCAAACAATCTTATTCTTTTTGGGTGTACAGTAGCACTCATTGAATCAATTTTGACTTTTTTTATTGACTTTGAGGAGGATTTAGATAAGAAATGTCAGGAGTGGCTTTATTTCCTGTCCACTTTCCAAAAGCTGTCCAAAAGCTTTTCTTTCATATTTCTGAGAATGCAAATAGGCTAGTTAGTCTTTTTTTTTTTTTATTCCTTTTGCATCTTTCAATGTCTTTGGCCTTAAATCTCACTCTGTTTGTAGGTTGTAGTGTTTACTCTGCCCACTAACAACACACTGAGTCAAATCACAATCCTAAATACGTAAGATTGAGCTGTGAACTTTTCACTTGAGCTCTTGCATGGAGTATGTGGAGAGCTTCATCTTTCTTTGACTTCACCAGATTGGTTCTTATAAAAATCATGTTTGTTTAATGTAATTCTTATAGTTAATGAATTGTCTTCTCTGATGGAAGATGGACGTTACCAGGTGCTTCTGGCAAAAATTTACAGCAAAATGGAGAAGATTGATGAAGCTATTGTTTCATTACAACAGGTAAAGGAGAAAATGAAAAACCCTATGAAAGCTTGCCATGTCTTCACTTTTATCTCTGGTTTCACTTTTATTCCAGATTCTAACCGTGAAATTTTTGTGAACAAGGAAAACAAATGCATGGTAGGGATAAAGCACCAGTGGTGTGAAATGTAAAGAACATAAGTCGTTAGAAAGTCTAAGCTTTTTGTGAGCACTGTTATCTGAATTTTAGATCAGAGTACAGGCTTTTACTGGAAGCCTGCAGTCATACTATGCCTTTGTTGGTCTGTGGAGCATAGTTTTAGCAGAGCAGGTGAAAACAAAATTGGTTGTGGGGACTGCTAGGTTACCTATGTTTAGCTCAACATTGAAGACCACTCATAGAACAAAATGGAACATCTTTGAATGGCTACCTGTCATTTTGTTGTACCACTGTTAATTTTAAATAGCAATAATAAGATCTGCTTATTCTGTAGTTGAATATTATCACTCAGATTGAGGCTTAAAAGTACAAAGTTAGAAAGTAGAGATAATTTAATCCATTTAGAAAACACTTTCTCGACACAAAGGTTGAGCAAGAAGTTGGGTCAGTACATTGTCTTCTGTTATACCTGCAGTCTGTTACAGAAACAGTTACAAGTAAGCCTTGGTAGCATCTTCTCACCAGCAAGGAAAGTAAATTATGTTGATTGGTTAGAAAGATAATTGTACATAAGAGTTAAAATCCTATGGATACCGTGATTTACTCTGTTCTTAAATTCATTTTTTCCTTACTGCCCTCAAAACTGTTCTTCCTTGTAGCACTTCTCTTTGAAATCTTTTCCTGCTCCTTCTGCTGCCACATTCATTTACACAAAACCACCATTTTGATTGTTTCAGCAGGGCTAACTGCTTGGTCATGTTATTGCCTCTTCTTAAACAGGTTCCTTCCCTTGGTTTCCAGAGTGATGTTAGAAGGTTCCACCGGATTTTACTTTGCTTTAATTCTCCTTCCCTGATACGCAAAATGGTAGGGGGACGAGAAGAAGCAGAATAATATTAGTGCTTCCTTCTCTTGAACTTGTGAACTTTTAAATGAGTGAAGCGGCTCTTCTGATACCTTATTTCAATGTTAAAATAGTTACCTTCTTTCTGCTCAAGCAGTTTTGTATCTCTAGTGTCTTAATTGGCTAGAATTCCAGGTAAAATCAAAGAAAACTGATCAGGCATAATCAGAATTGGGCATAGCTGTTTCCTTATCTGCCCTCTTTTGGGACACCTGCTATTAACAAAGAGCTCTACCTCCATGCTTCCGCTAGACTTTTCTTAATCAGTCTCTAAATGAAGGACCTCAGAAACTAAAACTTCTAAGATTTTTTTGTTGTGTCACTACCATTCCCCCCCACTCCCACCTTCTCACAAAGTTATCTGTGCTTGATGAAGGAGTTAAGTACATACGCCTTCTGGGTTTTGGCCTTCCAGGTCTTGTTTATACAAAAGTCTTGTTTAAGTTTGACTTTACAAAAGGTCTGGTTTATATCAAAAGCTTAATTTTAAGAAAAAAAAGGAAAAAGGTATGTAACACTTCTATTGCATATTTTTCATGTAGGAAGGTAGGTTGGAGACTAAGGAAGTTCTTAATGAGAACTCATAGAGATGGTGATAAAATTGTTCTAAGCAAAACTGTAGGGCTTGTGTGCAAAAGCATTACTTTTCTCTTTAATAAGGAGGCATTGTTCAGTGATGTCCTACACCAGTTTTTTTGTGTGATTACAACTCTGCTAGTAGTTATAAATTGGAACATAAGTATTTGAACTGGGGAAGAAGTTACTTATAAATAATGCAAGGCACAGAAATATGGGAGAAATTTAGACTAATAAAAACGTGTAATCTTTATTCAAATGAATGTATTTGACCTAAATATTCCTTAGGTACAGTATTAAATAAGCTTGTTCATACCACCCTTTTCAAGTACAGAAAGGGTAAACTGGATCCCTCCTCAGCATTTTGCTCTAATGTCATGTTCCTTACATTTCCCAAAACTGTATGTATAATTATCTCAAAATTATGTTCTTTAAAGTGTGGATTATACATTATAGGATTGGTATGCGGTTGTCATAAGAAGTATTTTAGAAAAAGTGTATTGGGATTCTGTCTTCTTGAAAGTGAGTGTTTTTAACAGAAATTTTGGTGAAGCAAGGCAGTTTGAGACAGGTTGTTGAGAGAGAAATATTGGGAGGATTTATGTTGTTCTGCTTGTTTTCATTAATGTTTTTTATAGCAGAGACATTTTTACCTGCTTTTTTATTATTTGAGGGTTTTAATCTATAAAATACACAGTGTGCTTATAGGACCTTTTAAAAATTTAATTACATTATTTTAAAGTAGATAATATAAAATTCATTCCTCTGAAAATTTTTGACTGTTCACTCCTTTCCCCACACTAGGCTCGGGAATTACAAGCCAGAGTGCTTAAACGGGCACAAATAGAACAGTTGGATGCAGTTCCTGCACAGAAACAGTTAGCGGCTGAAATTTGTGCTGAGATTGCAAAACATTGTACAGTCCAGCGAAACTATGAAAAAGCAATTAAATTTTACAAGGAAGCTCTTGTTCACTGTGAAACCGATAACAAGGTCAGTTCTCCCTCCGACTATTTTGCATTGATTTTCTATTCAGTTTTGGTATCTAGGAATACCTTTTGCCAATTATCCGCAGTGTAGAAGTATATTTGCAATTTTTTCTGCTTTATCATATACATAGAACCTCGTATTTTCTTCCTTCATTGCTTGTCACGATAAAATAGTGGTATGTAATGCCAATTTCTGTTTGTTATACAAACTCCTGATTCCAGTGGTGGTCTGCATGCACTCAGAGTTGTCCATTAGATCATATAGTGAGCCTGTCTTCATGTACCAGTTGAGGACATGTAAGGCATGGCACAGTAATAATGGAAATTGTTTCAGTCTTGCTTGTTGCCTGCCCTCTGGAATGAAGTCACAGTGATTTTGGTCAGTTCAGACAATTTCTGTCTCTTTGTCAGTTTTAGACCTTTAGCTGAACTTAGGATATCAATTTTAGTCATAAAACGTTGCTGCTGTTAGCAGTCATTATTGCACTGCTTCTCCTTTCCCTGCAGTGTCTCATTTCTACAAGTCTGGCTGTTGATAAATGCGGTAAATTTGAGATTATTTTTATCCTAATTTTCCTCCTTCTTTCACAGCCCTGGGTGTTAGAGGTAAGAGAGGGAGAAGTCTAAAATAATTATAACGAGAACCACAATTAGGTGTCGACTGCAGTGCTTTTTTTAAGATTAAAAATAAATACAATTTGTCAGATTTCCACCATTTTCTAGCGTGTGTTGTATGTTTAGATGTATGTGAAGACTTCTTATTTTGCTGCTTCTTAGTGCACAGCTGTCAGATTCACCAGCTGCTAAATTACCAGCATTTCACCTGGTTCTAATGTTTGAACTCTTGTGTTGTGGTTTCAAGAATCTAAGTCCTTCCCAAAGCTGCAACTTCAGTATCTTTGAGACAGGCTTTCCTCAAGGCATCTTGTGAGAATGATGAAGGAGAAAACAAATAAATTGGGAGAGGAGTAAAAACATCCTTAGAATGTTCAAAGGAGGGTGACTTTCCTATTCAACCATTAAGAGCGAGGAGACTACCTGTTGTAGTACAGGTACAGCTATGGCTTTTTGGTATGCCATCCCAGTAATTCAGTATCAAAGCCTTTGTCTTTTTTTTTTCCCCTTTCACACCAGTGGTGAAATACCAGCATGGTGTTTTCCTTCAATTCTTACTAAAATCATACTATTGAGAGATTCTCGTTGTTACAAGATAGGCTGTGCACTGGCATTTGTACTGAATATCTCTGTTAGATGCACTTACTGGAGATTTTTGCTTTAATCCTACTTTGCCAGCAAAGCACAATGCAGTGACATCTCAGAAAATATAAGACTGAATTGCTGATTAAGAACTTGTTAACTGCTTAGAGTACTGAAAGCAAAATACCGTTGGTTACCCACAACTACTATAAATGAGTCATCTCACTCCATTTCTATAGTTTCTGTAAATTTGAACTTGTTTTCTTCCCTTCATTTTTTAAAACATTGCTAGTACAAGATTGGAATTGAATTATTTTAGATTACAAAATATAGGTTTGAGCTGTTAAACACCTGCCTATTTCTTGATGTCTTTACAGAGTTTACTTTCATTAAAATTATATATGGAAGTAATGGAAATTCTTCTGGAGCTACCTGTACCTTGTTTCATCAGAATGAAATCTCCTGTATTCTAGCCAAAGTAACCCAAACCAGATTTGAAACGTTGCATTAAATAAATTATTAAGCTAAATGCGAAGAAATTGCAGTCCATGTCATAAGGGTTTTGGTGTGTTACATTTTACACTTCTCTGACCAGATAAGAGGCAATGCAGTTTCCAGATGCAGACTTGAAGTGGATCACAGACTGTATCAAGCACATAATTTCACAGTATCATTGTTTTTGGGGTTGGAGTTGAAAATTTAGAGACCACTTCTAGTCACTAGACTCTAGTGTAGAAGTCCAGTTTAACGGCATTCTTCTCTGAGTTGCCCAAGGCAGGAAGTGTTTCTTGACTAGCAGACTGCTTTTTGGTCTTCCACAGTGTTATGCACCTAAGAACAGTGGCTTGTAGAAAGCTTTCATAATTAAAATTCTTACATGCGTGCTATCTCCATGTCATTTCAGTGCTTACCCATCTGCCTTTCTGTTTCAGAATTATATAGTATATGTTTGAATTTGTAAGTAACAGAAAGTAGGAAGAAAACAATTGTTAAATACTGTGCAAGTAGCCTTCATATACTGAACAGGGTGTTCAAAACACTATTTTGATTCAGAAGTGCCTTTCACAAGTGTAACCAGAGAGAGAATTGCAGTGCAGTTAGAAGTGCCTCCTTTTTGAAAACAAAATCAAATCATCATATAAAATTAAGCAGGAGTGACATGGCTTACTGTTTGTCTACTGCTAATTTTACTTTGTGATTGGTTTAGCTCCTCTTTGCTTGAATGGGAACTTGATTAAATCTGTGGTAACTCTTGTGTTTATAAACTTTTCTGTGGCATTTTATTCAAAATAGTCTATGATGGGACTTCAGCCTTAAGGATGCTTGCTTATGTACATTTCAGTTTGTTAATATTTATTCTGTGATTGCTTCTCAGAAATAGATCCATACACAGTCTTAATGTGGTAGGTTTGGAAATGCAAATAAGAAAACTATTTCTGCTGGAATTTGCTTATACTCCAAAACTAATTGGTGAATGTTAGTGAGGTATTTGCTTCTGTCAATGAATTTAAAATTGCTTGCATTTACATTTTTTTTCCAAGAAAATTATTCTTACCAAAATACTGTAGTCTTCAGAGCAGTACTGTCTGAGCACCTCTGTTTTCAATGTACCTCCAGAGTATCCCACTGAAGAGGAAAAGTTTGTCTGTTTTAAAGGTGAGACTAGAAATTCATTAAATTACTTGACCAAGAGCCCACGGGAAGCAACAGAGAAGCTCTTATTTTAGAAGAGCAATAAAATTCCCCTAAGGCTCTGAAGTCTGGGGTTAATACTCATAGAACTGAACCAGCTTTCTTCATCTTTGAATTACATACAGTTAAATATTTTAATCTACAGGCAATGTTGGAACTTGCACGTTTATATCTCGCACAAGATGATACTGATGCTTGTCAACATCAGTGTTCCTTACTGCTGAAGAATGACCAAGATAATGAAGCAGCAACAATGGTATGTGCTATTATACTAATCCTGTATCAGAAGTTTTTTGAAGTTTGTGTGTCTGCAATGTGATGGATCCATAAAATACCACTTTTAAGAAAGCCTACAGCTTCCGATTTCAAAAAATGTGAAAAATCCATTGCAACAAAATGTTTTCCTGTTCATGCTGGATAATGATTCCATATGAAGCTCCTAGCAATCATAGCCTTTGTGCTATCTCAGTGCCAAAATACATCTTTAAAAAGTACTAGTAGAGGAAAAAGTAGTACATGTAGGATTGACTAAAGCATGGCTTAATGCATGTTCTATTAACAATTGACTAATGGTCAGGGGAGAACTTATTTCTCCAGGACAGTAATAGTAAAGCAAGTATCTAAAAAAACTTCCAGAAGAAAACAACCGTGTACTTCAGGTGGTTTTACATCCCTCTATAATCATAGTTAATCATATTTCTACTTAACCATTTTTAATCACAGTTGCAGATTCTCTGTACAGTATTTGTATTCTTTATGGCTTAAAAGAACTCAATAGACTGAGCAACTTTCGCTTTAACACGTTAGGAGAAAAATGATTTTAAGACGGGAATAATTTATTTTCTCCCAGCAGTCTAACATCTGGAATTTATCCTAGTATGGTGCAAGAACACGGGTAATAGCACTCTTAATATACGTTATTAAATCTACTCTTTATTAAGTACCTCTCAGTGGAGACAAACTGAAATGAAATAATTTGTTTTACTGCCACTGCCGATGCAGGCTATAGTCTTTCTTTTTCCCTAACTTTGGACTAACTTTGCTTTTCTGTGTGCTTAATCTGCATTTATGGGAAATAAAATTAGAAGTAAAACTATACAAGTAAAATCAAAGATATTTGAAAGGTACACCAAAGTGTTTAATTCTCTTTTAATTTCTACCTTAAGTGAAAAATTGAGGTATGAGCCTGGACCTGCTCGTTATTGTATATAGAGAGCATTTATTTTCCAGAGAGTAATGAAAAACCCATCTCAATTTACTTCTTGTGCAATTCCTGCAGCACTTTAAAGCTGTAGTTTCAGCTGCCCACTTTGCAGAACTAGAGTTCATTATAAATCACAATTTATAATGTTTTGTTTTGTTTTCTCTAAATTGGTCAATATTTTAGATGATGGCTGATCTCATGTTCAGGAAGCAAGATTATGAGCAAGCTGTCTTTCATTTCCAGCAGCTCCTAGAACGCAAGCCGGGTGAATATTTAGAAGTGATATTTTTAATTTTAATTCTTTCTGGTACATAGCTCTAATGAGACAGAGGAATAAATATCTAAAAAATACTTTGTATGATTAAAAAGAGATGTGCTGTTTATAATGTAATGGATACTAAAACCAAAGACCACTATCGTATATAAAAACATGAAGCTATTGTAGGGAAACATGAGAAAATTATTTCTCATCAATACAGTAATTTGCTTTGCTGCAGTGTAATGTGCATTGCTTACCTCAAGCCAAATACAGCCGAGGTGTTCTTTACTTGTAACTGTAAAGCACCTTCTCTTGTGTTTAAGATACCAAGAACACAAAGCTATCATTTTCTTTCAAGATTAACAAAGGAAACTTCTTTCGGACAGGAACAAGTTTCTTTTCGCAATTTGCTAATTATGACCAGAGAGAAAGCTACTAAAATCTATTAAAACAGTACTATAATGAATGTAAAGCTTTCTTGTGGACTTTGTGAAAGAAGTTGTGAGAGTACAGCAAATGTTTTTGTTTGAAGGACAATTATACTGATCTTTATACAGGTTTTTATAGAAGTATTGCAAGTATCACTTGATATCTTCATTCTCGTATCCCTAGTTACTAAGTAATATGCCTTATATATGACACCACGTATCATTTTTGTATGTGAAGAAACCAAGACAGGCTCTGTATTTCTTAAGCTATTCATACAGCAAATAACTAGAATTACAATGACATAATTATTTGTGTATTTAGATAACTATGCAACCCTCTCACGATTGATTGATCTGTTAAGAAGAGATGGGAAACTAGAAGAAGTCCCAAGATTTCTTTTAATGGCTGAAAAACATTCTTCCAGAACAAAGCTTGAACCAGGATTTCACTACTGCAAAGGACTGTATCTTTGGTATTTGGCAATTATAATTAAGATAAGGTTTATTTGATTATGTAGTACATAATTAAATTAACTTTCTTGACATCTGCTATTATTCAAGGGTGCTACATATACTGTGATAAGTAAGTATAAGTAATATAGCACTACTTTCCTAATTTCTTAGTGTGCTAGGATTTTAGGAGAAGTCTCCTTTTCTCTTCTGAAATACTTTCCAATGAACTTCTTTTTAAGATGAAGCTATTTTTTCTGTCACATGCATCTTTCATATTTCCTGCTTGTTAAAAGGGATATTCTTGCTGGTTCAGTAACATTGTTACCTATTTTCAAATTTTAGAATTTATCAGACTTTTAATCTGCAAAAACAAGTTCCTTGCAATAGTATGCATGCTCTTCAAACCTTGCATTATCGGTGTGTGCAAGTGTTTCATCTGTTTTTAAATACTTGGGTTTCTTCTTGGAGCTTGGGGCAGAAAATTTTACTTGCCTGGCTTTGAATATTTTAATTACGTGTCTAGGTATACAGGTGAACCAAATGATGCACTCCGGCATTTTAATAAAGCTCGAAAGGACAGTGACTGGGGACAGAACGCAGTCTACAACATGATTGAAATTTGTTTGAACCCAGATAATGAAACTGTGGGTGGTGAAGTCTTTGAAAACCTGGATGCTGACATAGGGTAAGTGAATGAAATTAATACTGCTTGGGTGGTTCTGTCATCAGTTGTAATTAATTTGGTGTGGTATTAAAAAAATAAGCTTTTACAAACTTTCTTTCTGATAACAGTAGTTCAACAGAGAAGCAGCAGTCTGTGCAGTTGGCTGTAAGAACAGCAGAAAATCTTCTGAAGGAACTCAAGCCTCAGACCATTCAGGGTCGCATTCAACTGCGAATCATGGAAAACTATTGTCTCGTGGCAACCAAACAAAAATCAAGTGTTGAACGAGCACTGAACACTTTCACTGAAATAGTACTGGCTGAGGTTAGTAACCTGTCTCATTTCCTCAGTCTTCTCTTTCACACTTACTACATTTTTTAAACTAATCTTGCAGTTTACATTCTGGAATAGTGGCATGTGTTAGTGCTATTTGTTCTAAGGATTTTTTTCTTATTGAATGTTTTCTATCAAATTTTTAAAAAATCATGCTGAAATAATATCTCTTAGAAGTTTTCAGTTTCAGATTTTATTTGAGCACATATAGGCACATTTAGTCCATCAGCATGCCAAGAAATACTGAACTTACTACTACTACCCATTAGCTGTGTGCTAAACTGCTCCTTGGCTGAGCCAGGTATACGGATGTTTATCTTGTCATAAGGCAGTTCTGAGAATCACAAACAAGGTGTCCCTCTGCCTCCAGTACTGGCTTCCCAGTCCTGCTCAGAATTGATCTGAGGTCCTGGGAATATTGAGTGTTTTTTCACATGGTGACACAGTTCCATCAGTAAGAATGCTCCAGTCTACTTAGTCTTCTCTCCAGGGTCACATAAAATACAGTTTTAATGTCTTTAATTTCAGAGGTTTTTGATCCATGCTAAGTGTGACTATTGATGGAGAGGGGGGGATGAGCTGATCATTATGTGGAAGAGGGGCTTTTGGTGGGGTCTTTTTTTTTAACCCACTATGGCAAGCCTATTTACAGCACAAAGCTACAAAGAGATGTAGAGACAGAATACCAATAGAGAGCCAGGAATGCTGAGGGAGAAGGAAGTTCTTAAGTTAGTTGCTGACAGAACTACTTTCTGCATTTAAGAAGCAGTTTTGGGGTATGAGCCGAGATGTGATCTCATCTATACCACCTGCTAATAAAGGCAGGATTTTAAAAATCACACTTGCCGCTGCAGTTCTTACTGCTTGCTTGAGGCTCTTGCACGGAATGGTGGCTTTTAAAAATCCTGTTTGTTATACATAGATTTTGGATACAGGCAGTTTAGGCTTACGTTTTTAGGAGCTGTACACCTAATAATCGGAATCAGTGTCCCTGCTACTGAAATTTGACAGGCACTTCTAAAAGTAGAAAATACCACTTGTATTGTAGTCTCAAGTGAGTTTAGTTTCCATCTGAAGTATTTATTTTTGTATCAAAAGGATAGATCTTAGTGGTATCAGACTTGTTGTTGGTTTCTTGTTGAGATGAAATACCTATGGATGTTTTCAACGTTACCTGAGCCCAAAGAAGATTGTTTTGAGCCCAAACTTATATTCAGTCTCTTAATTATTTAATGTAGTGTTTGTCATGATTCGGCTTACAGAAGTAATCGTAGCACTAGATTGAAAACATGTTTGGATGTTCTATCTTTATTTCCTGAGGTTTAGCTTTTAGTTTAGTTTACAGATACCTGGTGAAAGTCATCTTTAAAAAAAAAAAATGTTAAAAGCAAATTAAAAAAATCACCAAGCAGCGACTATGCTTATTACTGCAGGAGGATCATATACCAGCACTTTTGGGAATGGCCACAGCCTACATGATCTTGAAACAGACTGCACAAGCCAGAAATCAGTTAAAACGGATTTCAAAAATGAGCTGGAATCCCATTGATGCAGAGGAGTTTGAAAAGAGTTGGCTTCTGCTTGCAGATACATATATTCAATCTGCAAAATATGATAAGGCAGGTGAATTATTAAAACGATGCCTTCGTCATAACAGGGTAAGTGAATGCATGCTAAAAGTAACCTTAGTAACCTTTTATTTTAATTCATCTAAATGTTTAGTTTTCCTCTGAAAGATGATTGCAAAATGTATTTATTTTTCCAGTTGTTTGGTGTTTCACTTATTAATGGTAAGTAGACCAAAGCAATCCAGGAAACCAGCAACTTTATGCTAGACAGTAGTAAACAAATCTGTGAATGCTGCTTAGTCATTTTTGTTCATGTTCTGTAATAACTTATGCAAGTTTTAGCTGTGGTGACACTGGAAGCTTAAGGTGTTTATGGAATGTCAGGGATGCATTTTACTGAGTCTCGCAAACATGATGAAGAAGGATGCAGCCATATAAATTTTGGAGACTTGCTCCATTTATTGAGAGATGTTATCTTCATATCTTAAAGTATGTTTTTAAACATTTATATAAGCATGCTACTATACAGGATTTTATTTTATTTTATTTTTAATGCTAGTATTAAACCTCTGCTGTGAAGATACTGTCTGGTAGATTGTCTGGGGAGAAGCTCTAATGTTTTTACTTCTGGCTTTCTAAGCAGGCAGACTGCCCAATACTCTGCTTTGACTATATGAACAAGCACAGATCTTAGCTCTTGTGCTTATTTTTCATTTTTTCCCCTTTTGCTGATCACATTTTTCCATCTATACGCTTCACTTTCCTTCACATGAGGCACATCCTATAGGCTAGTCTTCCATAGATAGTATGCTGCAGGTTCAGGATACTGTTTACACAGCGCAGATTTGGTTTAGAAAAGGACCTGATCCTGTATATTTCTTTTTCTGAATTCATCAGCATAGAAATTTTAAGGTTCATTATTCAGTCACATTTCTGCAACATCCTTGAGAGAGAGACTTTTTTTGAACTTGTACTTTTTTATTTCTAAATGCAAAATTTAAGAAGCAGCTATAACAGTTTGTGGTGCAATGATAACGTGTATTTCAGTAGAGATGCTTTTTAACATAGGATGTACTCAAGTTCATTTTTACAGAAAATGAATTTGAATTTAGTTAAGAAAAAATTCTGCCTTAAGGTCAGTTACACACTTGTACAGATGGGAAAGAGAAGTTGCAAAATCCATACCACTGGAGGATAAACAAACATGCATAATCTCCAAAAATAAGATGTATCTTGAAATAGGTGGTCTGTTGAGCAGGTATATACCACAAATGACACTTTGTTGCAGATATTCCCAAGCAGCTCTGAAAACATAGCCTACCAAGTAGTTTGTTTTCAATAAGGAACTTAGATAAACAAGCTCTGCTTGGTAGGAAGGAGGATGGCAAATTAGAGGTCTGCAACTCTGGTTCCTTAACAAAACAGCACGGTAAAGATACTGACTTTTCTCCAACTTGCATGCAAAGCAGCTAAGCAGGAATTGTACTATAAAAATAGTTGTTGATTATTTTGGATCTTAAAATATCTTTTTTTATTCACAAGACAATATTTTGCATGGTATTCTCCAATTTGGAAGATTTGATTAGCTTGACAAAACACATTATTGTGATTAATTAGTTTTTAGGATTGTTTTTAGCAGCCAGAATTGAATGATATGGAGATATATGTAACAATTTAAGTAAATATGTTGAGTGAAAACTTCATAAAAGCCTAGTATCCTATAATACGCGTTTGTTCTGATTTCAAAAGACAGGCTTGGCTAGCGAGATCCTAGTGAGCAGACTGTTTCTATGAAATTGGGGTTTCTTACTAATTACTATTCTTGATTTTGAACTTTTTGTTTTGTTTATCACAAATGAGAGGAGTAGTATATTTTTAAATATACTCATTTAAATCGTCATCCTCCTGACATTCCCATTCTGCTTATCCTAGTATGCTGTGATTTGAAAGCTTTTCATCAGTAGATTTTGGAAGCCTGATTGGAAACAGTGAAGTTAAAGATGGAATGTAATTTATATATCAGCATTTCTTTGCTTTGCCTATGTAAAAAAAAGTGCTTATTTTCATAAAGTTTTCATTTTTCTCTTGAAAATATTTGATCTATTTGCAGTATGGTACTATAAGCTGTTCACAGTAAGGGCTTACAGTAGTTAGTTTTGCTTTTGTAATTTTTTTTCCTGGTTTAGGTACTAAATAGAAGATTTCTGTATGAATTACTGTATCTGTCATATTAACTTTTGTTATAGAGTTAAATTGATTTATATGCATGTGTAACATTAGTAAGGCTAGTATTTTCATGTAGTGCTTAATAGTTTTTGGGACCTTTTTCAGATGCTTGTAACTTGCTACGTGGAGTTATACAAAATGAAATATTTAATGGTTGGTGTCCTCTTCAGGATATTTGTGTCTATCTTTAGCTTCAGGTGAAAAATTATAATGTAAAACAGTTTTCAAAAAGTAAGGCTATGAAAATACCTTTTCAAGTGAAACAAACAATATTTGTGGAAGATACAAAACTTTCTGGCTGGACTTGAAATGCAGCTGCCATAGGGTTATTATTAACTGAGGTATCTACAGGGTTCCTGGAGGCCCTAAATGTTTTTTAAGAAATAGTTGCAGTGTCCTCTGTGATGAACTCTGTACTTGACTTGGTGTAGCTTAGGAAGTTGCTGTGCAGAATTCCATATAACTTTATGTATTACAGATTTTTTAAATCAAGACTATCTTACCATCAAAGTTAGTACAAGTATCACTTATGCTTTCCAGTTGTACGGATTTGAAGTATTTAAGGAATTAAACTGTTGGTATTATTATACACAAGCACACCTAAATAAAATTTTGAATGAATGTTTCTATTTTCCAGTCATGCTGCAAGGCTTATGAATACATGGGATACATAATGGAAAAGGAACAAGCGTATAAGGATGCAGCAATAAACTACGAGATGGCCTGGAAATATGGAAACCAATCAAACCCAACAATAGGCATGTATATATAACCTATGTGTATGATTTCAGGCACTACAGTAGGAATGAAACAGCTACACTCTACTGGAAAGACTGCTTTTAATTTTTTATAGAGATAGAGGATCGCTGGTTTTCCTCACATAAAAACCACAGATGTTTAAAGGTGTACTTAACAGTCACTTGGAAAGCCCCTGTGGCAGAGGTAGCAGCTTTATGATACCTCAGAAGTTTCTTCAGACCAAGGTTTGGTCTGAAACAGTTCTAGTTTGCTCTTTGTGAAGAATTTCTTTGTTACTGATTTTTAACCATATATTTGTAGTAACACAGTATGTTCTTTCTATAGTAAAGAACCTTTTGTAATTCCCACTAGGTATCTGATCGTGACAGATCATTGATTTGATTATTTCATTTTTATAATCTTACAGATTATCTATTTATATGGATAAGTTTTTACATACATGAGTAAGGTTTTTAAAAATAAATTATTCAAATGTCTTTAAGTGTATCTGATTTAAAAAAGATGGTTAACTGAAAACTTCCAGTTCCAATTTGGGTGGTTAATTGAATTCTACAATAAAGCGTCACATTTTTAGACTATTTTGATGTAGGATACCCGTAATGAAAAAGATACATAGGATAAAATGTCCTTTCTTCCTCAACACCTAGAGTCTGTCTCTAGGTCCCAAGGCTGGTGGTTTACACAAATTCACTTCCAGGTTTTGGGCTATGCTTATGGCCCCTTTAAAGGTGCATACTTCTTGCAGCCTTTAATCTGTGATCTTTTTTTGTACCCTAGGTTTTTTTAGCTTTAGTGAGATAGCCTTTGACATCAGCTGGAAAACCAGTGGTTTTTTTAACAAGACTGTAACTGTTACGCATATGAACTGCATACGTTTTGTTTCTTTAAGTGTAACTCCTGGATACTGCAATGGTTTGGTTCATGATTTTATCTAATAGGATCTGTAGATTAAGGTAGTGTTTTATTAATGGAACTAAATGGTTTTTTGGTTTGGCTCCTGCTTTTATAACACAGTTAAAGATATAAAAATGCACGAGCATGGATGGATTGCCAAAACTAGACATTACCTTATGTAGTGTGAGTCAAAAACTTAGGAGGGTCAAAGCAGAAGGAAGACTCAGATGTCAAAAGAGAAATAAAAATGACTGATAGAAGTCTGACTTGGGTTATATGGGAAAATCTTTAGATATTCAAGTATGAGTTCGGATGCAGTAAACTTAGTAGTTGTTCTTGCCGCTGTAGTCTGACCAATGAATATCTTGGCTAAGGTATTACAGTTGTTGATCAAATAAAACATGTTAGAAGTTTTAGTAGTAAAAACGTGTGATTTCTTGAGTTTGTAGAGAACATAGATCAAGATTTTTATTTTGCTATTTTGAAACCCTCTAGAGGGTAGGAGTTGAACAAATTACAAAGTCATTTGGTGTCTAGACAGGAGAATGCCTTAGTGAAATGAAACTGTGGAACTATCTTACATAGAAAAAGTGAGAGCATGATATTGAAGGTACTATGTGCACATTGTTTCCTAGTTTTGCATATAGCATTGTGAGAATTGTTGTGCGTATAGCATTGTGAGAAATGGTTAAAGCAGCGCAAACTGCATCTGGCAAGTAAAACTGTATAAACTGGTATCAGATACCTTGACTGCTATTGCTAGTAAGGATAAGTTCATAAAAAAAGATTTTAAGTTCCAAATTTTGGAAATTGCATGCTTAGAACCTTTTTTCCCCTCAGTCCTGATTTGTGTCCAGGCTGATAGACTTCAGGTATACCTTTTATGTTGAAAGTATCAACTGTTGGTATGCAACTTAGCTGTTCCATGTGACTTTTTTCTATCTGTGGTCTGCTGACAGTGGAACAGAATAGCATCTTAATTCCCTAGTTTGTTATTGCTGTCTTGATTTTTTGTTAAAATTTTTTTATTCTTTTGTCCTGTAATAATGGAATTGCCTTTACAGAGGGAGAGTGTATTGTAGATCACAGTGAGAAACTCTGTGGGGTACCATAGTAATTGAAAGAGGATAACCATTACGTGTTCTTTGTAGTAACACGTACTGTCCAGAATAATGTCTCCTTTTGGTTCAAATACAGCTATCAGTGTGTAAAGAACTTCTATTTACTCCTTGAAGTGACTTTCAGTAGCAATTTTGATCTCCATAGCTTAGATGAGAGAATACTAGAAAACAAACATACTAACTTTAGAAACATACATGGTGACCAAAATGAATTTGAATGTGGTATTTTCATTATTCAATACAGGAACTGAAATTGTTGCCTTTTTTTCTCCTTTTACTTACAGGATACAAACTGGCTTTCAATTACCTGAAAGGAAAGAGATACGTTGATGCAATAAATGTTTGTCTTAAGGTACAATTTGTATATGTACTTAATACTCTGTCTACTGGAACAATGATCCTTTTTTTTTTTTGTTGAGTTGAAATTTTGAAAATATATGGCTTCATGTCAGAAAGGTGTCTTGTTTAATAAATTTGATTAAATTAAATATTCTTGACATAAACTGCTTTATCTGGTATTTACCTGGTGGCCAGGGAGCTCAGGATAAACTGGCTGGCTGTCGTACGTGAAAGCATATTCCAATGGCAGCACCTTCTTTTGGCCTTCTGTTTGCAACTGGGTAAATCCATGCAGAAGTATAGCTGAAGAAGTTCATCAAATGTTAGTATCAGAATACACTTTTAGAAAGTAACTTCCAGTATTATCTTTGTATGGTGGAAACGTAAATAGAGCAGATGCAGAATAACAGGAAGGGCTACTATTACAGAAGCAGAGTGAACATTATAAATTAATAATTATTAGTACTAATAATGAAATAAATTATATTTGCTCTTCTGTGGGGAAATGGAGATAACTAGAAAGGACAAACTGAATGGAAGGGTAAGGGAGAGGAGAGAATTGAAGGGCAAGAAGATGAAGTGGGTAGAGCATAGTAAGAAAGAGCCTGAGGGAATGAAAACATAACAGTAGTATATCGTTGCAGAGGAAGTATACTTAAAACCCTGGAAATGTTTCCAGAGGTCACTGTTCTGAACGCACTAATTTCAAGCCACCCAGAGGCTTTAGTCATTGACCCCTGTGTCTTTTGCACCAAGATGACAGGGCAGAGTGAAAGGGAAGCAAGGTGTCTTTGACAAAGCTGTTCTTGACCTCCATACATTGTAGTCTCAAGCCACAGTTAAATATTTGTGCGTTCTTAAAACAAACTTGTCATGTTGTTATTTTAGTTTTAGAATGTGTAAGCTCAGTGATGAGGGTGATAACCAAACACAGTATTCTTTCCTTTTAGATACAAAACTGGGTTTTTTTGTCTTTTGACAGGTCCTTGAAGCGCATCCAAACTATCCAAAGATCAGAAAGGAAATACTTGACAAGGCCCGTGCATCACTAAGACCATGATTTGTTTTTTTTTTTTTTTTATAGCTTGTGGACTTGTTTCTTTAATGTTACTTTGGAAACTATGAAATAAATACTACAGTGACAGAGACCATATCAGCAGAAAAGTATTGTGAATATGATTAACTTAATTATACAGATCTGGATTATTGTCAAGAAAAATCTACATCCCTGAAAGAAATTGTATTTATACTCATTCAGGAGAGAATACTGCTTACATGTGTGCTATGTAAAGTGTCATCCAGCATCATAAAGTGTCATCAGCATTATAAAAATGTTTTAAAGCATATAGCTCAATATTTTGTTTTGTCCTTTTGAAATAGCACTCAACAACCTCTCCTGTCTAGTGCAGGTGCGTTGTTAAGATGCTGGATTTCAGTTCATGTAAACCATTTATTCATAATTGCAGTGTAACTTTTAGTAATATAGGTGTATTTCTAAAATATGGCTTTTTTATTTTTACATATATTATAAGCATGCTTTATTTTTTTAATCTTGAAAAACCAGCTATATATATTGTTCTTAATGAAACTTACATTTTTAATGAAAATCTAATATTTAAAATTAAGACCTTATGTAAATATTCAGTAAAGGCTTTTATAGATCATACAAGTCTTACACAGAATTTATTTTCTGCTTATGCTGTCTAATATCCACTTTTCAGATTTCCATGAAGAGAAATGTTTGACACTTTTAATTCGGAGTGTTTGGTCTTACCAACATTGCATGTGTAGACAGTGCAGTCACATGTGCAGAAGTTAGCCCTCATTTTGTTTAATCCATATAAACCACCTTTCTGGGGAAATCATTTTGATTATGGGGGATTATAATCTTCTGACATACAGAATATACCTGTGGATCTTTAAGAAAGCAATAGCATGTCATAAATGAATGAGAAGAAGAAGGATCAGATTTTCTTTAGTGATGCAGAATTTTTGAAAAAACAAATGCCTAACAAAGAACAGTTACACTGCTGTATTCGATTTTCAAACAGCACTTGATGTTGTATGTATTTGACTAGAAAAGTAATGTTTTGGTATGAAAAGAGAATTCTTAATACTAGTGAATAAGTTTCTTAAAGTAACCAATTTCAGTTTCTTCTTTCAGTAATTTTAGCTTTTCACATTGGCATTGTGTAAAGTCACTTTCATTTGATTTTTGGGTTTGTTTTTACAACAACTGAATGTTAAGGCTACAAAAGGGAGCCTGTTTACATTCGTATCTAATCTTGCTTATCAAAACTGGGTGCTGTATCTTGGGTAACTTTATAGCCTTGTTTCCTAAATAGATTGACTTGTGTCACTTATGCGATGATGCTACCTACTGGTGGCTTCCAGGCTCTGCATTCCAGTAACTTTTGAGCTGTTGGGCAGCTAAACTAAAATTAATAGATGTGTCTTAAGACTGTAACGCTTCTACAAGATTTGCGTGAATATTCAAATTGAGAAAAGACCCAAATAAGTAGCCTCTCCTTCCCTAGGGAACCTTGAAACTAGCCTTAACCCTGCTGGTTGAGCACTGGCAATCAGTGTGTACATAACTGTACCAGGCACAGTACAGGCTCCCTGGTTTTTCCTGTAAGTTGTGCAGCATGATAGAGCTCTGAGGAAGAAGATTTAGGAGACTGGGGAAAAACTGATGGTATGGGAATGGAATTAGGAACATGGAAGGATCTGGAAAATGCTGAGGCTGGGGGAACTATAGGGGAACTGGGCTGTGGGTCTCAGTAGACTAGGAATTTTTAAACTGTGTTTTGTTGGGGTTTTTTTTTCCCCACTGCTAAAAGAATAAGTACGTAGGCCTTATCAAGGCAGTTTCTAGTAAAACAGAATTTCTTTGTACATAGCCCTATTCATGTAGGATCAGTGTGGTTTTCCTTCCTCAGTAGCATTGAAATAACATTTAGCTGAAGTTTAGAATAAAAATAGATGGTTTTATATCAAAACATGCAGGATGTTTTCAAAAAAAAGACTGATCTGCATCTACATCTTTATTTTGACCATGAGCTTAAGATGGACATTACCGTTTCATGAGATGGGTAACAGATTAGGTCATGAATGATACAATACGGAAATT
Source organism: Steatornis caripensis (assembly GCA_013398225.1). NCBI lineage: Eukaryota > Metazoa > Chordata > Aves > Caprimulgiformes > Steatornithidae > Steatornis > Steatornis caripensis. The sequence goes on from VZSC01018714.1 coordinate 38,707, forward strand.
GAACGCAGACTTTGGGCTTTTTGTGGCTAAATTTTGGGGGAGAGCTTTATTCGTATACCATGCAGATGAGATTTCCGAATTCCTGTTCAGCATATCTAGCCACTAGTGTCTTTTTATAGAGGAGGTCTTTAAAAGAAGAGTACATATCTCTGGATTTCAATTTTAAAAAAAAAAGTGGCTATAAGTAGTCCTTTAGAGAAAATCTTGCTTTAATACAGTATTCCCAGAAGAAATAAATAACCTTTCCAGTTCCCTTTTGGTTTATATAAGCCAATTTAAGTTTTCCTGTCCTTGCTTTGTTTCATTTCTCTTTACTCCAACTAATTGAAAGTGTTAATTTCGGCTTTCCTTCTGATTTTACAGTTTCTTATTCGAAAAAAATGCATGTCCTGGTAGCTTTTTTTTTTAACCCCTTTCTTAATAAATGGTTTTGAATGGAAGAGACCCCTGGGATGGAGTCAGTAATGCTAATTTCAAAGAGCTGCAGTCTTTAGTGTGGTGTTGCTTAGCAACCCGTCTTCCAGTTTTGCCTTTGGTGAATAAAACAGAGTGAAGCTGTGGTTTGTATTGATTCATTCACTGAAACTGGAAATCTAAGCATCTTGTAGCTGTAGCAACATACACCATAGGTGTCCCTTCCTTCCTCTCTCTTGCCCCCCTTTCCCTTGCAGGCATAGAATGCCTAGAATATCTCCTAGAGGATATGTAAATGTTTTTCATAAAGGTGTACTAAAGAATACTTATATTTCAATTCCTTATTGCTTTTTTCAGATTTGTGCCAACACTAGAAAGATGGTCTAGAAAGTATCGTTAGGTAATATAATTAATATAATTAGCTAAAATAACTAAACTAGCAAGACTCTTATAGAAAAATAGAGTACAAGTAATTTGCAGGTTTTTTCCCTGTTTTTGGACTAGGTTTGACTATCAGAAGTCATTTCTCTAATGTGGCTACAGCAATTTTTGTAAAGGCTCATAAATCAGGCAACTCTGGTTTAGTAACCTAAACCTTAATCTTGTTACCCATTAGATGAGTAAGAGGCTTTATAAACATAGTAATTTAAACAGAGTTTATACTGTTAGAGAACTTGTTGAAAATTTTCTGAACTAATTATCTTTGAAAGTGGTCCAGGGGACATTTCAGGGAAGTCTCGATAGTGGGGAGTGAATTCTGGCTCTTTGGAAGTTGATCGTAAAGAACTCATTAATGTTTTCCCTATACAGTGCTGAACAGGAGAAAAAAGGGAAAGAAATTAAGGAAGAATTTTACTAGCAAGTACTTCTCTGTCAGCTTGTGACTGTGCCACTTTTTAAAATAAGATTACTATTTAGTCAGTTTAGGCTTCTTACAACTTTGATTTTGATTTCTGGCTTCATTCACTCTGTGGTTTTACCTCTTGCTTCATCTTGCAATTAAATCGGATTTTTATTTTTTTTTGAAACATTGACTTGCCTTATAATGTTTAGAATTGGACCATGACTGCAAAAATCACATGCGTTTTATCTGTCCTAAAACTTAGTTTGGTAATTATGTGACATGGTGTTTGGAGAAAGAGGAGCTAAGCGAATGGTCTAAATCTCATTCTGAAGTATTGGGGGTTTTTTGGTTTTGGTTTTTTTTTTTTTTTAAGGATTCAGTGTGCCTGTTAATGCAGGCTTTATTCTGAAAAACAGCAGCTTTTAAAATTTTTCATGCTGGAAATTTGGCTTACTTGAATTTTGTGCTATGAAAAGTTAAATATTGGCTATGCATGTCTCAGGTGATGTAGTACTTGCTATACAGTTCAGGCCTCGACTTTCAAAGGCATTAAGGAGGATTTTAACATGCTAGAACTACCAGAACATATTGCTTGTAATAAATTCTGGGCTCAATCTTCATGAAGCCTTCCTAAGGAAGGTGAGTTCAATCATAAAATACTGGTATTAACATTTTTGTCGCTGCTGTAGAATCATTACAACTACTGCCAACTTACTGTGTATTTGCTGAGCAAATGCAGCTGCCTCCAGGTCAGCAAGCTGAAAGAGATCAACTTTGAGGTGCTGGGCTGAGACTGTAATTGTGCTACTTTTATTTGAAAGTAGGAAGAAAGAGAGCCTCTACGCTATGCTAAAGGAAGTTAGGAGCAAACTTTGTGTGATTATTACTTTCTCCCTTCCCAAAATTAAACAATGCTTTTATAGAAAAGTGGTTTTTTTCCCTCTGGGAAACTTTATGTTGTAAAGGAGGGGAGCTCAGTGTGATATCCTTTCTCTCAAACTCTGATCTCACCTCTGAGGGATTTTGTGTTCTGTTTCCCAGCAACGTGAGCTGGGAGTGCTTGGTCAACCACGTCTTGCACGACATAACACTTAGGTGACTCAAGAAAAAACCACAGCACCCTGCCGTGCTGCTCAAAATGCAATCTGTAATTTGGATGTTAAAAGCGTGCATACGTTGTTGTGCCCCGCTGCGGTGCGCATTATGTAATTGTCTAAAAATTACGTTTTCCTTTGGGTACCGAAGGCGAAGAGGGATGAGTAAACCCGTCTGCTCCGAAAACGGGTGCGCTCTCGAATCCCCTCCCCCGCAGCAGCAGCAGCCCCCTNTAACGCCCGGTGCCGCTTCTCCGTTCGCCGCCAACCGACCGGGGGCGCCCGGCGCGGCAGGGTACGCAGCGCGCGGGGGTGGGGACGGGGGGCGTCGTGACGTGAGGGAGAGGTCGTGGGGTAGGCGTGGGGTTGGGGCCGGGGCTTGCCCGGAGGATCCCCCTGAGACACCCCCTCAGACGCCCCCGCTCCCCCCAACCACACACGTTCTGCCACGCCCCACGCACGGTCCCCTCAAATCCCGCCAATGCGGCCAGCCCCAGGGGCCTTCCAGGGAGCCGGGAACAGCCTAGCCCTGCATGCCCCGCTCTTGGCAAACGTGAGACGGGGCGAGGAGCTCAGGCTGCGGCGAAGGACGCTGCTGCCGCCCGGCAGCTGGGCAAACAGGTCTTCGGGAAGTGCTGGCCACCAGCCGGCTGCACTGTCCAAACCAAAGGTATTGAGGGAGGGAGGTGTCTCTTGCCACATACTGATCCCGCCCGGGTGTTTGTCCACAGCACCGCACAGATTTGGTAACAGCAGGGCGATGGTTTCTTTGCGTACGTTGCCAGCTTACTATAGTGCGTTTCAATCTATATGAAGTGCTTTTAAGTTACTAGATTGTATCTTTTCTCGGGCTGTTTGTTAGCCTTACTTTTACACAGCAAGGGATATTTCCTTGGTTCTGGAGAACCAACAGGAAAAGTGAATTGTAACATAGATAACCTCAGTTTCATGGATTTTTCTTTTTAACTTCGTGTAAAATATGCTTGTGTAAAGAAGTATTTATTAATAAATGTTTTTATTGCTTAAATAAAAAATATCTTACTGGAATACTAGTTTTATGTGTGTATCTCAGTAGTGTTTTACGCATTAATCTTCTGTTGCAAAACATCTTTTGTTTAAAAAATTATAAATTGTATTGATCTATTCAGTCTTGACTGAAGCCAGTGCCATGCTGCTGAGCTGAGCAACAGAGTTAAAAGACTGAGACAGAACCGCCAACTTAGGGGTTTTGGTTTCTTTTTTTAACTAGGTTTGCTCAGTGGCCTGGTCGGTTTGGCATCTGCTACTATCATCTCAAGGCTTCTCAATAACATAGCAAGGTAAAAATTAAGTTAGTTACAGAGGGCCCAAATTACTATTTTTGTTGCACTGTGGGAAGGAGCAGAAGAGCAGTTTTCCTTCTCCTCATAACTGCTATTGCCATTTAACTTTGCCCCTTTTTTGGGGTGGGTAATACCAGCGATAGCCTGGATATCTTGACTTCTCTCAAAATAGGAAGAAGATATAGTTGCCCTTGCTGACATTTCCCCAAAGTCTGCGGTTCTACGTGACAAACTGCATTGCTTTGAGACGTTCCTTTTTGCTTTGCATAAATTTGTTGCCTGGTCAGTCTGTTCTGAGAGCTGATATCTACTGCACGGCTTCCCCTTTCTTTGAAATCAATCTAGAGAATCATGTTCGTAATATGAATTGCTGATCAGGTGACTTCCAGCACTGATGAGTTTCTCCTCCTAATCTGCTAATTTCTGTGGTTATCTTCTAGAAGATTTGAAAGTGTCTCAAGTTTCTAGACCGTGAAGTGCTAGATTTTGTCTACTCATGTAAAGCATGATTCACTTGCTGTCTTACTGTTGTCTGATTTTTTCCTAAGATTCATGGATATCGTGCCACAGGAAATAGTTCTACTTACAAACAGAAATCGTGTAGCAGAACTGCTGACAGTGACTTAGTAGTTAAATTCTATAGTCAAATGACTATTTGATGTTAGGTAAGATTGTTCAGCAGTGAAATGTAGCTGGAAAAGAAACAGTCAAGTGGGGAGAGGAGGAAAGTGAAGACACCTTTGGGAGATTCTGACAAAGATTAGTTTAGCAGTCACTGACCCAGTAAACCTCAGTAAATCTCAAAAAATCTGTGAGGAGACTGGCTTTTCTTTACACTCATCATTTAAACAACCTAAAGTTGAAGGCCAATTAGGGTGTAAAACTGTGATTTCAAGCCCTGTACTTAATACTCACATGCTTTTGTTATCTTAGGAACATTATTACAATCAGAAAAACAAACAAACAAAATTCCCTTGGTTATGACCCAGAGATTATTTTCTGATGCTTAAGTGAAAGTCGGACACTAATCCTTCTAAGTTAAAACAGCACTTTACAGCCTCTATGGTGCTTGCTTGTCATCATGGCATTTTTAGGGACCAATCTGGCCAAGCAAAAAAGGAAGCTGCAGAGCTGAGTGAAATTTAAATTTGAGTTTGGTGCATGTTTGTAGTCCCAGGACTGTAAAAATAAGCCATAAATATTTGTAAGAATATATGGTTATTATATACTTTTAATGTAGTATCTATTGTCACAGGGAACTGTCTGCCTGTCACGTACAGTGCTTTGCTTTAGAAAAATAGCAGTGCTCATTTTAAAAGAGAATACATAGAAGGAAAAGGGGTTTTAAAATGTATTTATTTTTTTAGTCTCAAAGAAACTGCTGAAGAGGATAGTTTACAAAGTTGTATTCCAGCTAGGTGTTCTAGGCTGCTACTGCCGACTTGAATTTCTTCAGCCTATTGTGTTGCCAGCCAGTTACAGCTTCTGATTTTTCTGGAATAACCTCTAGGGCGAATTTTGTCCAGTCTTTGCTAGAATAATCTATGCCCTTAATGTTTCTAAAATTAAGACTCAGGAACTGAATATGTTCAGTATTCCTCTTAAAAACTTATTTTTTCAGGAGTAGAACCACATTTCCACTGGCTGAGCTTCAAAGAATGTACCCAGAGGAACAGCATCTGGGATTTGTGAATCTCCATTTCTTTCAGTTATGTGTGCCCTATCTAGGAGTGTATTCAGTAGGAATTTTTAGTAGAACAGATAGGCAAGTATCTTTTGTAGCAAGTGCAGAGACAGAAACTGGCCAGCTGATTCCGTTTCTCCTTTTCATGTGAAGCCTTAATCTTTAACTTCTGTACATTTAATTTTATCTTTTGTTCCTTTATTTAAGCCAAGTGCTAATATTCTTGTAAACAGTAGCGTAGTTTGGTAAGCCTAAGCAACTGTTTTCATTTTCCCCAAGTTCTGAAGTGCTTTTGAATGCTTTTGGTTGTGTGGAGAGCCGTCATACTCCATATTCAGCTAAACCTGTATGAAAAGTTCACTCCAAACTGAACATTTCTTAGTCAGTCGCAAGAGATGGCAATACAAGTAGATGTTCTTCTGGGATGTGCTTCTAGGAATTGGAAATTATTTTGTTCAGTGATTTTTATTTTTCTTTCTGGTAGGAAAAAATCAGTTTCCATGGTGGTGGACGACTAGAATATCACTTACCAAAATGATTATTTCAGTAGCTAATGTTTTAGTAGCATCTACATTGGTATTCATGCAAAGAAAACAAAAAAGCCCTGTCTAGAATTTTAGATTTAGCAGTGATGAAAGCAGCACTTCTTACAGGTAAAGTATCCCAGTGTATGAAATCATGTATCTTTGGCAGACTTTTGCTAATTTGGTAAGAAGTTGATCATGAGTGTCTTTTTTTTTTTTTTCCCCTCCTGAAGAATTTGTTCAGTGTTTCTATTCACACACCCACTTTCTGATTAAGGGAATATTAAAGTCTTGATGAAGGGATTGTATACTTAGATTATAAGAAAAAACAGACAAGCTTTTTAATGAGATTGTGATTCTGGAGTTACAGAAGAAATTAGATTAAGGGTGAAGCAAAGTTGTGTAGTTGAATAGTTGTGAATCATTCTTAAGGTTTTTTTTCTTCTTTTTCTCTTTTAAAATTATTTTTTTCTTATGTATTAGTTTTGCGGTTTGTCATTCAGATAAAAGAAAAGTTGATTTAAAAACAGTTTTATTTTGAAAACTGAGATCAAGTGTATTCTTGATACTAACCTCAAGAAGTTTCTTCTACTGTCATGGTCTGAAAGAATTTCTGCTAATTCAGGTTATCTTGATATTTTAATGATTTTTTTTTTTAAATTGTCTATAGTGTTGTTCAGACCAAGCTAACAAAAAGTCTACGTGTTGGCTACTGTAGTGAGGCTTTCTTGTAAGCCAGAGTTTTTGCAAACAGTCTGACATCAGAGTGTAGTGAGTGGCATAATGCAACATAGACTGTATATTGAATTCACACGCTAATCATGTGATGTGGTTTGAAGTTGTGTGACAGCTGCTTTTTGGCACTTTTTAGAAGACTTTTGTATTACAAATTTGTTTTCTGGTTATTTTGTTCTTAAAAAAAAAAATCCTAAAATCCAGCTTCTGATGTTTAGGGCTGATTATTTCAAAGTGCGTAAGAATCTAGACTACTATTAGTGAAAATAATACTAATGAATAGAAGATTAAACACTTTGCTAAACAGTCGCTTCAGGTTGTTTAATCATGCCATATATCTTCAGCGTGTCCTGGAGGGTGGAACAGTAGCTCGGTCTGTGCTTACTGACATTGCTAGGCCAGGAAAATGTGTGAGGCATTTGAGGGGAATAAAGATTGTATTTCTGACTACAAAATTATCCTGGTGAAAATCATCAGGAAGGTGCAGCTTTCATGACAGAAGTTCTTTGGACAATGTAGTCTGTGTTCTGGAAACTGCTACTATATTGTGTGAGAAAGAGCTCTTCTCTTATTGTAAGTAATATCCCTGTATGAAATTTTGTCAATAAAACTACACTCCGCATTTGTCTATGCCAAAGAGTTTGCCGTAGGTTTGTGGCAAACAAGCCCCTGTTTGTCCGCTTCTGCTGCAAATACCATCCCAAGGCTATCACTTAATCCTTCCTTTAAAAAAAGAAACATCACTTGCACGTATTTTTGTGCACAGCATGCTGCCATGTATGCTACTGGAGTGTACTAATCCTCATTGAAAAGGTTAAGTTGTGTTGCTCTGCTCACACGACCCACTTAACTCAGGTGAGCTGTCTTTTCATTTCTAGGGACAGACACATTTCACCTGTGTGTTATGGCCATCTGCCCTGGTTAGGCCTGAGCAGCCAAGGCAGAGGTATCCAATACAAGGAAATAATGTTGTCAATGAATATGCTGATAAAAGTGAATATAATCACATAGGAAACCAAATGCTAAATAAATTGCTGTACGTCCTTGGTTGCTCATTAGGTCTGCTTATTATAGTCTTTAATGCCTTTTTTTTGTCTCGACAGATGTGTGCAAGACATGGATTGGATTGGATGAATTTTAGATTTTGGTTATTTTGGTTTATAGGTATCTTGACTGTTGTTTTGATCATGAGTATTCTAAGGATTTGTATATGCTCAATTTGTGCAGGAAATAATCCCAAATAAAAATAACAGCAATTTAGTTTAAGTGTTTGGTAAAATGTACCTATGTACTTTTGAAGTATTGTGAGGAATAGGTTAACATGTCAGCATCAAAGCCAGCAGCAACAAAAGTCTGAAGTATGTGCTAAAAATCTGTGGTAGAAATCTGTGGTATTTTCTAGTCCATTTCTCCTTTTGGTTGCTGGGGACAATGAAGTCAAAGTTCATGTAGTAATAATAAAACTAGAAAAAAATTATGACGTATTGAGTTTAGCATACGTAAATGGTGCTGCGCTAATTTAAATGCTGAAGATGGACAATGGAAATCTGACTGCAGCTTTAACTCCCTAAAGTAATTGTTAAATTAGTTAAAAGATTTCTCTTGTACTAAGGCAGATAACAGATATGTAGCCATACCATGTGATTTTTCTACGCTTTCCAAGTAGTCTCATGCCAGCTCATTAAAACAAAAAGAGACAGTTGTAAATATTTGACTCAAATACTGATTAAGTTCTGAAATTTAAGCATAATTTCAGTGTAAAACAGTCAATGTCGCTATACAGAATTAACTTTAACCTCTTTTTCGTGACATATCTTATACCATTATGTTCATTAATGCTTAGCCTTTCTCTTGTCATGGACAAATTTAAGTCTCTTTACCAAGATGAAGGGGCCTAGAGGAAGTTGAGAACATTGTTGCTTGTTTAGTGACGTTTTGGAAACAAATGAACCCCCCTCCCTGGATGTTTGCCTAACTATGCCTAATGACTGCTTGTGGGATAAAGAAGTTGCCAGACCTCTCCTATAATATTAAGTACCTCAAATATAAAAAAAGGCTTTTCTTTTTTTCTGCGAGGAAGATACAAATATATTGCTTATTGATTCCTAAGCTTTAAGATTTACTAATATGATATATGCTTGTATGTGGTGCACTGAGAAACAGCAAGATGATTTTCTTTTTTATGGTGTTACGAAAACTTCCCCAGTTAACAGATTGCAGAGGCTTTAGACTCAAGCAGAGCCCTTGCAAATTTAGCAATGGTAGTTTTACAAGTTGCAGTATTCTTGCTGGGTGCTGGTCTGTATCTATGCTTAGTGTTTTACTTTGCATTTATATGACAAGGTTGGGAGGCCGGGATGACAGCAGGGGCAGCCTCTGTGAGAAGAGATCAGGGGCTGCCCCTGTGCTGGACACAGTTGGTTCCAGCCAGGTCTAAAACAGGCCCACTGCTGGCCAATGCTGAGCCACCGAGTATAGCAGGTGATGCCTCTGTTACAATGTAATTAAGAAAGGGTAAAAAATGCTGCACAGCAGGTGTGAGAGAAACAACCCTGCAGACACCAAAATCAATGAAGAAGGAGGGGAGGAGGTGTTCCAGGCACCATAACAGATATACCCCTGCAGCCCATGGAGAAGACTTTGGTGAAGCAGGTTGTCCTGCTGCAGCCCGTGCAGAAGACCACAGTGAAGAAGTGTTACTAGCTGACCACAACCCTGTTTCTCCACCTGGGTTGTTGGTTTTAATTTTGTCTTTGTTTCTCACCATCCTGCTCTATTTTCAATTGGCTGTAAATTAAATTAATCATCCTTGAGTCTGTTTTGCTCACAACAGTAATTGGTAAGTGATCATGCTGTCCTTATCTTGACCTATGTACTTTTCCATCATATTTGCTCCTTCCTGTCGTGTAGAGGAGGGGGAACGAGAAAGTGGCTGGGTGTCTGGCAGCCAGCCAAGATCAACTCAGCAAACCTTGTGAGAAGTAAATTGATTGCAATCCTTTCAGCTGGAAAGAAAGGTTTTTTTCTTGGTCTTGCAGTTTATAAGTGTCGGTATTGTAGTACAAGTTTTTAGCACTAAATAAAAATGGGTAAATAATGTGTAGACATACAAATTAGTGTGTAGACAGAAGCAGACTGGATTTTTTTTATGAGTTTGCTTGGAAATTTTGTGAGCCTTGTGAAGCGTGTTTTTGGCACCTTTTTGGTATCTGTATGGTAAGGCTCTAATGAGTTTTCCCTCTACATTCTTGTAACAACAGCTCTATGGTAAAAGTACTGTGATATGAATGTATGGGTTTGTTTTCAAAAGCTGACGTAAGCTTTTAAATAAACTATAATGTGAACAAGTCTGGATGCTTAACTTATCCTGCAAATTCCTGAAGGAAACCAGGTGAGGGTTTTCTGTTTTCCATAAGTTCTATCTCTTCCTGAGCATGTGGAAAAATTAAGAAATGCAGAATCTGTTTGTATTTCAAAAGATGAAACAGAAAAGTAGGTTTTTGCAGTTCTGTGGTCAGTAGTTAGCAAGTGAGAATTAACTGTGGCTTTTATCAGGATGCTACTTATTTCTTTTCTCAGTTCACATACGTGCAACTTACACAAAAGTAAAGCTATGTTTTGAATTCAGGCTGGTTGCTATTTTTCCCCTTCTTGTAAACTGCCAATTTTGCAGAGAGAATTTAATTCAAATCACTTAGATTCTGGTAGTCCTCAAAACTTTTTGATAATTCCCCATCTTTGAAAGCCACTGAATAATTGGTGTCTATGAAGAAAATAGTGGCAGAGTTCCTGAAAGAGGTGACCTCTGACATCTTGATGAGTTGCAGCAGCACATGCCAGAAAATGCAATACAAGTGAATGAAAAAATACACAGAATGGTAACTTGATCCTCAGGCTAAGTTAACATACTCCACGTTACCTGTATTAAATCTGCATTGAACTTGTATACTAGATTTCTCAATTTCCCACTTGGAAGTCTGATTACTTAAGTCTAATTTTGAAATTGATTTAAAAAAAAAATTGTAATTTTCCAAAGTGTTGAAACAGGTTGATTGAGAAGTCTGTTCTGTGTTTATAGTTCACTTTTTATGGGTATCTTTCTTACATGCAACTTGAACTTACCATATTGGTTCCATCTGTTTTCCTTTTATCTAATCATTAAACTAAAATTCCCTGCTTCTAGAAGATGGAAAACAACACTTCCCTCTAATTCTAACAACTTAGTTTTCAAGATTTGGATGAAAATTTATGTTAAGTAGTGGCATCACGTGGAAATAGTCTTTTATTCTTAGTGGTATGCCTGCTTTCTGGTTTTTCTATTTGAAGTGTATAAAAAAAAAAAGACAAACAAAAAAACAAACCAAAGAATAGGGAAAGTGCATCTTGGGTATCTTATCGATAGGTTTGACCTATCTTTAAGTGATGGACGTGTAATGTTTGACAGTTGGGAGTTGTGAATTAATTCCTGCCTATTAATTTCTTGTGGTTTTACATTGTCAATTATACTGGATGTCTAAATTTATACTTTTTGTTCTGATTTACAGGTGTTATAATTTCAATAAATGCTGTGACCTATTTGAAGAACAACGTTCACAGAAACTTCTGTCTTGTGATAAATTTTAAAAATTAGAATGGCTTTGAAAAAAACGCCTAAACTACTCAAGAAATTATTTTTTCACTGGAAACTTTGGAAACTTAGCATTATTGTGTTTGTCTTTCTGGTGTTTTTATTTTTATTACAAAGAGAAGTGGGTGTTCAAGATTTTAAAGATGAAGCAGGGATTGAGCCAGTTCTTGGAAAGAAAAGTCACGTATTGGGTCTTGTATTAAATGCTATGAACAATATCAAAGGTGCAAAGCTGAAAATGCAGATAAAAGCTCCTGTTAGACAAACACAGATTCCTGGAGAGAGACACTGTTTGCCAGGACACTATACTGCAGTGGAACTAAAACCCTTTCTAGATCGACCCGTTCAAGATCCTAATGCTCCTGGAGCTTCTGGTAAAGCATTTAAAACCATCAACTTAAATTCAGAAGAACAGAAAGAAAAACAACGTGGAGAAGAAAAACACTGTTTTAATGCATTTGCAAGTGATAGGATTTCTTTACATCGAGATCTTGGACCAGACACTCGACCTCCTGAGTATGTTGAAATGCATATGTCCTGATAGTTGAAAAACTTGTCAGAAATGTAGACTGCCAAGTGATTTGAGTTCAGCATTAGGTGATAGTTTAGGAAAGTCTCCCAGCTATACATGATTGACTGTACATAATGATCCGCAGTGCCAAAGCCAAGAATGTTTAGAAAGGCTCACTTCTTTCATGGTTTTGAATTCAAAGTAACCATATTTAAATAAGGTTTTCTGCTTTTGCCTGTAAGCTACAATTTCTCAGTGACTTTCTGGAAGCTTGCTAAGTTTTACTTAGAAGAAAATGAAAAATGTGGTTTAAACTTTTTTCCAATTTAAACACCCCTCCTCCCCTTTGATCTTTTAGTATTCAGTGTTAATAAAACTACCAGCATAATTTAATAAATTAGGGATTGTAAACTGTTGAACAATCTCATCAATCTTGTAGTATTGAGAAATGTTGTTAATGAAGAGTGTTGGGACTTGGGTAGAGTGGGTTTTGGTTATGAGCAGTCTCTGTCAGTATCAGATTCTGTGTTCTCGGCTATCTGCGTCAGAAGTGACTAACCTTAGTGAGCTGCTTCTGGTAGTATGAATATCATGCTACATGTGGCGCAGCTCAAAATAACCTTTGCTAGAGTGCAACTGGTGAGTTTTTGCCTGTCTATTTTGTGAGGCAATGGCTATAATAATTACCTTGGGGAATCTTCTAGTCTATATTTGACAGGCAATAACAGTAAGTGTGCAGCTTATGAATACAGAAGTGTTGTCTTGTCATCTTGACTTGCAATTGGATTTAAAGTTCTGATCAGAATACATCAATATTGAAAAATTGTGGGTTTAAAATTTTTTCCCTTGAATTGGGTATGCTACCCTAAGGATTGTGTGGTATTTCTACAACATTTTGAACTTCTGCATTAGGTATGTTCTATTTTTCCTTGCAAACTCTGCATTTTTCTAATAAATTCTTCTTCATATTTTTGTATTTCAGCAATAATGGTGACTTAAAGTCTGATTTTGCAGTTCAGTATCTGCTGCTATCAATAGAATAACTTTTTTCTGAAGAAGACCTGGGTGCTGTATGAAATATACTCAAATGTTTGTAACACAGAAGCAGAACTGAATCAATTGTTCAAGTGAATATTTTTTAAAAATATTTTATACAGCTTCTCCTGTTGGAGAACCTGCCTTTGCGCTTCAAAACTGGGAAAGAAAGTGGAGAAGCTGATATATTTAATGTCCATACTTACAAAGCTTTGTACTAGAAAGGATAGGGTTTCTTTTAAGAGTTTGAGTCACAACATTTTGTCCATTTTCTAACATTTGACACTTTCTAATCTGTAGATGTATTGAACAAAAGTTTAAGCGTTGCCCACCATTGCCAACTACAAGTATTATAATAGTTTTTCATAATGAAGCATGGTCCACTCTGCTTAGAACTGTTCACAGCGTGATGTATACATCTCCTGCCATACTGCTGAAGGAGATTATTTTGGTGGATGATGCCAGTGTAGATGGTAAGAAGTCTTCCTATTTTCTCGTTTTGTTTTTAATGTAAGACATGTTAGGATTGCAGACAAATTGGTTAAAAGAGGGTATCTCTTACCACCATGAACATGTATACTGGTATTCTAAGTGGTTTTGTCCTTTGTTTTTCTATAAGATATAAAATAGTTCTCCCTCATCTTTTTTTCATAAGGTAGTCAAATATGAAATCCTCGTCCTCTAAAAGGTTTTTAAACCCCATTTCTGATTATTCTAATTCTAGTGCTGCTTAAACTGCATAGCTGGTTGCATGACAAGTAGCTCTGTAATTTGTGTTTCATACCAATTACAGTTTATAGAACAAAGTATCCAAGGATAAATTGGCCAATGCTTGTAGCAATTTACATCTTATCATAGTGATTGTCTTTATGCAAATTAATTTCATTAATATGAAAGGAAATGGCTTTCCTAGAAAGTAAAATTATTTAATGGAAAAATGATCTTTGATACCAAGATGATTGCCAAAAATAATTGAATGTATACTGAGTGTGATCACAAATGCAAGTTTAAAAAACTTTATATGCTTAACTTTAGATGAACGTGTCTATACATACATGCTTATATTAATCTAGTTACACTTTTTGCAACTCTGTTTAGTATACTGACACACTTGGATGAGAAGTATGTTCAGTAGTACAGTTCAATACTAAGGATGGGCAGAGGAAGGAAGACAATGTGGAATGTTTAATGAGGGATGTGTGGCTTCTCAAATTTTGCACATTTAAAGAGTTTTTCCTATAGCTTCTGTTGCTGTTATAAATATTGTCGCCTTTGAAAACTGTGTAAAATGTGCCATCATTCAAGAAAAAAATTGCATGTTCTGCAGATAACTTGAATAAGAAGGCACATGATCCCTTTGCTCTGAAAATGGATTTTGAATTGATGTTCAAACTGTTAATACTACAGACGAGATGTACTAGCACATGTCCTTTCTCTTTCAGAATGTTTTTAGGGTTCCATCCCCTGTTCTCTGCCAGTCACCTCTTCGTACACTCCCACCCCCAACAAAATTCAGCTCCTAAAAATAACATTCAACGATCAGGAATTGTTTATGGCTTTGATGCTGAGGTCATTCCTGGGATTAGTGTGAATTGTTTATCCTGTTAGTTTAGTAATGTAAAATTTTAGGCAGTGGCATGTATATACACTGAATATCCTGAAATTGTTTTTTCTTTCCAGAATACTTGCATGATAAACTAGATGAATATGTGAAACAATTTCAAATAGTTAAAGTAGTCCGTCAAAAGGAAAGAAAAGGTCTAATCACTGCACGGTTGTTGGGAGCTTCAGTAGCAACAGGAGAGACCCTTACCTTTCTGGATGCTCATTGTAAGTGTAACCTGTAACTATGCCAGGTCTGGTTTATAACGCTGTTGTCTTTGCTTTAATGTTGCAGATTTTTTTATGAATTATGAACATTAGCAATGTATCATCTTTGCTATTGCTATTTTATATTATTGAAGGTATAATTAGCAATGCTATTTAAAAGCAGTACATATTGGCTTGCTGTGGGCATGTTAAAATATTCCCTGTTATCTACTTTATAGCCAAGTAAAAATTCAGTGCTTGTTCCCATTTTCTCCATAGGTGAGTGCTTTTATGGCTGGTTAGAGCCATTATTGGCAAGAATAGCTGAGAACCCTGTCGCTGTTGTAAGCCCTGATATTGCTTCTATAGATCTCAATACTTTTGAATTCAGTAAACCATCTCCTTATGGGCGTAGCCACAACAGAGGAAATTTTGATTGGAGTTTGTCATTTGGATGGGAGTCTCTTCCTAAACATGAAAATAAAAGAAGAAAAGATGAAACCTATCCAATTAGGTAAACATAATTTGAATAATATTTCAAATCCTTCAGTTTTCAGGGGTTTTTGTTATGAACAGCAGTTTGTAAATGAACTAGTTCTTCAGATGAGTATAATAGGAAGTCTTAGCATCTTTGATGTTCTTTTTATACTTTCTTTAAAAACCACTTTGTATATTTTAAAGCTTTCATAAAAATATAGCCCCCTTAAGATAGTAACCGTTCTGCATTACCTTTTTTTCTCTGTACATTAGGAACATGATAAGCGATTTCTATATTTTTTTTTATGGGGGGGGAGAGGAGGATATAAACAATTCTTTTCAGAGACGGTACCACAGGTTCTGACTCCTCATTTATCATCCTTGAAAGGATGACAACAAAGGTTCAGAGCACCAAAATAGTAGACTGTTACAGTGGTGCACTTGATAATTGTACATGCTTTGGCCTCAGACAGGTTACTGCTCTGGAGGGCTAATAACTTTGCTTGATATCATCCATACGGAGAAAATATGTTATTTTTCCTGATGCTGTCTTTTATACCAGCAGTCATTAGTCTAAACCAGTTGTTAATAAATGACAATAGAGCTATCAAATGAGACTTGATGTGGGCAGATTTAGTTGCTTGAAGTATTATCTGTGCCCGGAAAAACATATCAGTGTAGTGAAACGCTGACAAATGCATGGAAACTTCCTAGAACAGTTATACTATGTTTTACATCTATATTTTAAAAAAACCCTATATATTTGAATCCCATCTTCCTCAGTAAAATTCTCTTTTTGCAGAACACCTACTTTTGCTGGAGGACTCTTTTCAATATCAAAAGACTACTTTGAACACATTGGAAGCTATGATGAAGAAATGGAAATATGGGGAGGTGAAAATATAGAAATGTCTTTCAGAGTAAGTTTAGCTACCTAATTAGTGGTGGTCTCTATATTGACATTGTACAGGGCTTTTGAGGACAAATTAGTATTAGATCTTGACTTCTCTGATGAATCGGCCAACTAGGGCATGGAAAATGAATTACTAATGACCTATGAAATAAGCTACAAACATGCTCACTGAACTGATTTTTTTTTTAAATGTGTTTAGGGTTGATAGCTGAAATGTACATTTCCAAGGTTTACCTGATTCGAGAATTCACCTATGGTATGCCTGATATATGCACTCTTGCTAGTGGTTTGGCATTTTTTCTGGTGAACAGTAACGTTGCTGAATTTTTTTCCACCCCTTTATTTCTAATTGCAGTGCACTTACACAAAAAATGTTATTATTAGGTATGGCAATGTGGTGGACAGTTGGAGATCATGCCTTGCTCTGTTGTTGGCCATGTCTTTCGCAGCAAGAGTCCCCATACTTTCCCAAAAGGTACTCAAGTGATCACACGTAATCAAGTCCGCCTTGCAGAAGTCTGGATGGATGAATATAAAGAAATATTTTACCGAAGAAACACAGAGGCAGCAAAAATTGTGAAACAAGTAGGTGGTGGTGGTGGTATTAGAAATCACGCTTGCTGCATTGAAAGTTTTGGTGAGCAAAAGTTATTTATTGACAAAGTATGTAAGGATTCTAGGTATTTTAATGAAAAGATTGAGTTCACTTTTCTTAATGCCATAGCCCCAATGAACACAAAAAACTTAGGTGTTTGGGTGGTGATAGTGGGTTTTTTGTGTGGTGGGTTTTTTCATACATTCTCTAAAATTCTGGATTGTTTGCATTGAACAGCTACTGGAACTGCTAGAAAAGCATGAGAAAAGCTACTGAGCACAGAAAATGCAAACTAACTTGGAGTGAGAAACCTTAGTCTCAAGTTGCTTAGTATTTTTTCTTAAAGAACAAAAAACCCTGCTTTTAGTTGCAGAATAGAGCTTATTCAATGATAGATGTCCGTACTGTATCTATCTGCTTAAAAACTGAAGTTAAATTCAGGAGTTTTGGGTGTTGGTTTATTTATTTCTGTAAGTTTTCTGGACCTTTGGTCTTTCACCAGCTGGAATCTAGAGTTTTCTTCAAAAAGCTATATTTTCTCCCTTTGTATGATAATTTTTTGTGAATCTCCTATCACTAATAGCATTATATTTCCTAAGCCTGTTTAGCAGCCAGACAAATGAATTTTGTCTGGGAGGTTCTGCATTGTACTGGCTATTATGCTAATTATTTAAATAATCCAGTTCATTATTTCAGCTCACTCTCTTTTTTGTGAGATCAGTTAGCTTTATAGCTGTCATCAGTATGGTCTTGTTTGTGCTTTCCCACTTCATGGCACTGTGGTAAAACCCACTTGGGACTAAGGATACTTCTTTCCATCTTTGAATGTATTTTTCTTACATGTGCTTTGAAGTGCTGCAGGCAGGATGTCAGTGGTGTTATGATCCTGAGAAACAAACAGCAGTAACTGTAGTAGTACAGTATTAAAAAAATAAATAAATACAATTAACAACTGAAGCTTAAAACTTCTTTAATGCTACAATACAGAATATCATAGATTTGTATTAGTATTTGATATTAGTAACGTTAGTGTATTTCTCTTCCATCCTTCCTTGCTTTCCTTCCTCTAACAGAAAACATTTGGAGACCTCTCAAAAAGACTTGATTTAAAGAAGCGTCTGCAGTGTAAAAATTTTACCTGGTATCTCAATAATGTTTATCCAGAAGCATATGTGCCAGACCTGAATCCTTTGTTTTCTGGTTACGTAAGTTTTTTTTTTATTTTCCATAGTCTTCTATAATCCAGGAAGTTTGCTAATCTTTTGTGCTACATTAGCCATAGCATTTACATTTCAGCTATCATTAATTGCTCTAGGGTTTTCTGTCACTACTCTGGATGAAGAATCTCTTCTGCATACCGTGCTATTTGAATATTTATTGCTTTGTCAGTGGTGAGATGAAATTTAATCAAAGCTTGTTAGTAACTAACAGTAGCCTTGCTTAACAGGATTTTGCAACCTGATAAGATAAGCAACATTCTGCCCATCACTAACAGTTAAAATGACACAAAAGTACTAAGCCAGTGGTGAGAGACTTCCTGAATTATCAAGGTAAATTTAGCTTCATATAGTAAGAAATCTGAGAGAATTTTTAGTTCCCGATAATGAGGGAAACGGGACAGCTGTTTGCTTCTCAGAATTAGGTTTATGGTGAGGAAAATGTGTGTTTATAGTTATACATAATTTTTTTTAAAGACCATTACGTTTCCTCTGCCAAATAGCTTCTTAGACATTGCATTGCTAAAAGCAACAAAATATTAGACAACTAATAATTCTTAGCTTGAGGTGAATGTCAATGTTTAACACTTCCTCTTCCTTCAATTTTGAATATTTTATGTGTATCTGTTCAAATTGTAATTTGAGTAACAGTAATCTTGTATAACAGTAGCCTAATAATTCACAGTGTGTGGCTGTAGGCAACCATAATGTAGTTACTAGGCTTTTGGTTAGAAAATATTAACTTTGAGAGACCAGGATTTTTAGATTTCAGAAAGTAAAAATGAACTAATAGCCGTAATTGTTAAGCCAAAGGTTAGTTTTGTATGCTAGTGAGACAGTTTAATTTTTTGTCATCCTTGCTGAGCTTCTTTTTTCTTTTTTCTGATAACACCCTTTCCTTAGTTAAAAAACATAGGTAACCACATGTGTCTGGATGTTGGTGAGAATAACCATGGTGGCAAACCTTTGATTATGTATTCGTGTCATGGACTTGGAGGAAATCAGGTAAAATCTTTGATACCTGATTTTTATGATCTGTTCAGCTGTAACCTTGCCTTTAAAGCTTTTCACTTATGTTAGAGAAATTGACTCATTTTTAATATGCAATTTTCCCCCCTCAGGTTTTTTCGTTAATTCCTATATATATTGTTCAAGGAAAATTTCATACTGCTCTTCACGTTGTGTCCCACTTCTAATATTTCATGTTCAGCATAGAGAGTCAGATTTTTAACACAATTGCACTGCTTCACTTGATCTCTCCTTCTCTCCTTTCCTTGCAAAACCTTTTCATCCTACCCTTACTACTTTCTTGTAAGTGTTGTCATCTTAATTCTTCCTTTCCTTATGCTTCCTCCTATTGCTTCTTTCTCTGCCACCAGGACTCGCACTGTCAAGGAAGATGTTGGTGGGAATCCGGCCAATGGGAGACCAAGTGGCCAGGCCCAAGCCACCTTCCCTATCATGCTTGCAGCCTCATATTGCAAGGTCAAAGTGGACTATCCTGTACTGGCTAATGCAAGTGAATAGTATGATTAAATTTGTCCAAGAAGAGCTCTCCGATTCATAGCTCTTGGAGGCAGCAATGGTGCTCTGTTTCTTCTACAGTATGACTTGGATTAGGTGTCAGATACTGAATCCTTCAGGCACTACTGTAATACTAATAAAAGTAACATCTCTTTCCCTGCCCAGAAATGAACAATTCTCTGTTGCCTTACAGGGTTTTTTGGGAAATAAAGTTTATTAATTGCAGATCCTTAATAACTAAAGTTCAACAAAGGTTTAAAGGCTTTTGTCAGAATATAGTTGTAATTTCTTCTTTTTAAAAACAAAATCTACTATCTTAAAAGCCATCCATTGATGGCACTGTGAAAACTCAAACACATGTTCCTATTTAGTTGATGCTTTACTAATCAATTTTTGTGGGAGATGGAGTACTGTCTAGATTAACAACTACCCTGTTACATTAGCTTCTTACAGTATTGAACTTTTTTAATTCTGTTGTGGATTAATACTGCATTAGCCTTTTAGCATTGTCGCAGTCATTAATGCAGGAACTCTGTACCAAGACTTTGTATTAAGAGATCTGGTGTATGCTCCTATTGTCATCTCTAAGTTGTCTTGGACTGTACTAAAACTCTATGCTTTCAAGTGTTGTGTTGTGCTGCCATAAAATAACAATCTGAATCCCTTTAAATGGCAGCTTTCAGAGAATTTTAATACACGATTATGCTCAAGAGATGTGCATATTTGCTTACTTAACCCTTTTCATTACAATTCTCTATTTTCAGTTTCCCAGACTTTAGCAGTGTAGGCTGAAATTGAAATTTTCCATGCGACCTGTCGTCTTCATCCATATATTTGAGATAGGAGAAGGGAGTGGAAGAGAGAACTTAGTTTTCAGAGTTGTACATCAATTTTTTATCATTCTTCCTTTTTAGAATATTCTGGGGATGGGAACACGTCCATCTCAATATCCAAAATTAATGAAGTTTGAAACCTAGCTTTCAAGTTGTATTTTCAGAGCTTGCAGAGATTTTGGAGCTTGAAAGATATACCAGAACAGATTAAGTCAGATTAACAGATTTAGAGTAAATAATTATGTCTGAGAGCTAAGAGACTAAGTAGGTCACTCCTATCAGTACCTGTTTCAGGAAGTAATGTTAGGCGCAGCAAATTTAAAGTGAGATGCATGTTTGTTCCTCAGTGCTGCTATTCCCATTGATGCCAAGGCAGCGAGGAGGTGGAAGCTGACTAATTGGACAGATAGTTGAAAGCCACAGGGAGCTAACTGAGCCTGGTCTTAACAGTCAAAGGAAAGATATGGTGAAGAAGGCTGACATACGGAGCCAAGAAACAGTGGTAATGGGATGTCGTGATAGGAACTCTGCTATTTAATGAGGGAGAAAAGGAAGAAACCAGGGTGGTAGGATAGGACAAGAGGTATAAAAGGACAGCTGTGTCCATAACTGTCAGAATTAAAGCCCTGTTAAGACTTGAATTATAGGCTAGGATTTCTGAGCCTTAAGAGCACTCTGCTGTCAGAAAATAATGGTATAATTCACTCACAAAATACATGCTAATACAACTTTTCTAATGGCTAGCTCACAAGACAACGTAACAGCATTCTATTGTTAGCATTTACTGTTTAGATCAAGCAGCAAAAGCTGAAATATAGCAATCAGTCTTGTTCCATGTGACAAATTTTGGGGTTTGGTTGCTCTAAGAAAAAACAAAATCCAGCAACAGATCTTGAATAAAAATATTTCAAGTTGAGAAATGCCAAAATGTAAGTTATCCGTGCAACTATCTCTACTCTTCAGTTTGTCTCCTTGAATTATTTATGATTCCTGGGGGAGCAAGCAATGAGGTCTTCCATCATAATGTGTATGCACCAAGTGTCATTTCCGATTTATACATTTAAGTACTTCTAAATATATTCCATTGCATTAGTATTAAAAAATACTTTTAGTTTTGTAAACACTTTTAAAGTGTGTATGCTAAAAATCAGATAAATTATTCTGTAGTCTCAAATTGGTGAATAACAAAATGAATCATTGCTTTGTGTGGTGGAATTTCAAAGGGTTAATTTAGTTTAATACTTTTGTTTGTATTTATTTACTGAAATTTTTAAAAATTATTTAAATAGTACTTTGAATATTCTGCACACCATGAAATTCGACATAACATTCAGAAGGAGCTTTGTCTGCATGCTTCTAAAGGACCTGTGCAGCTGCATGAATGTAACTACAAAGGCCAGAAGACCTTTGCTGTTGGAGAAGAGCAATGGCTGCATCAAAAGGTATTTAGATTGCACAGTGAATCAGCATCTTATCAGTGATCTTTTATATAAGTTATTTTTTTATTTCCAATAAAAGAGAAAACCCCAATGAAACAAAACTCTGAAGCCAAAAAGGATGAAGCTTATTTCTGGGAGGAAAATGTAGATAACTTCAGCTTTTCAGTTACCAGACCAAAACTTGATAATTTTGCTATTTTAAATGTAAAGGTCACTTACAAAAACAGTTGATGTCCTTTACAATAGGTGTTTGGGCATCCACCTGGAAGTCAATTCAAATGTTTTGTATCTTTTAAAATATTTTTTTTAATCTCCTAACAAAAGAAGGTGGCACTTGCATACCACTCGTATTTGTTTGCTAGCCCCTCACCTCTGCACTACCTGTATGGCCTTACTCTTTTTAACAATAATGAACTTGGGGAAAAACAAAGAGTGGAGGGAAATAGTATTCTCATTATTTGTTCACTTTTGGTTTTTTTCTTCCTTTTCCACTCGCTTTTAGGATCAAACGCTGTACAATGCAGCACTACGTATGTGCCTTACAGGAAATGGAGACCATCCGAGTTTGGCATCTTGTAATCCATCAGACCCCTTCCAGAAGTGGATCTTTGGCCAGAACAATTAAGATTTGATATTTATAGGCCAGGAGCATTTCATTAAAAGAAAAGATCCATTCTAAACTGTGATCATATATGTATTCTGCGTTTTTAAGTGATGCATATTTTAAATGCAAAATGTTTAAACAGTGTCTTTTCCCTTCTATTTAAGTTGGATATAAAATGTGTCATCAGAGATTCCCTAGGAGTCTATTATACCAAAGATGATTGAGGTCCCAATTAAGCAAAATGTTTACAATATTTCTATGATAAGACTATATATGTTGACCACTTATTCATGAATCCTGTAATCCGTGGGGACCATACATATATTGTTTTTCCACATATTGTAAGTACTTCTGAAGAAGACTAGTTTTGTCTGTAGAGTTACAAGAAATTATTGTGTACTGTCTAAAAACCAAGACGCTTTATATGTATATTTTTATGTTCAATTGGTTGACTTCATTTTTTTCAATCGTTTGCTTTACTCACTGAACCTTTCTCCATACTTTTTCAGTTCCCTCACTTGAAAAATTAAATATTTGATCTTCAGGTTAAAGCCAAATAGGCTACCACACTGTGTTCAGCTTTTAGCAAGTCAATTCTTCTTTTGTAGAAGAAAAAAATAATTCACTGAAATATGTATGTGTGATTATTTTAATGGAAAACCAACTTATTCTGATATTAACCTTCTTTTACTTAACCAATACTTTTTGTATAGGGTTTTTTTATATTTCATGGACTTTAAAATTTATGACAAAGTTATATTGTAATAATTTCCAAGCTGCTTAACATTAACACATTTTTTCACCATTTTGATCGTTATTGCTTTTAAATTACATGTTATCTACTAAACGCACTTTTTTCCTACCTTTTAGTGGTTTATGCAATGTTTACCTAACAGCTTTCTAATGTTATCTGTACATAATTTCTTGAGCAAACACTTGCATGTTGATTTCATTTTTTTCCTTGATGATGCTATTTCCCCTTTTACAAAGGGCTGGCCTCGATTTTATCAGTCCAAGCGAGGCCTTGGCCTTCCTAACTATTCTGCTCTTTTAATGAAATATTGTATTCTTGTAAGCATCCACAGGTATGCTTCAACTGATAATGTAGAGCTATGACTTCATAAATATCCTTCCTTTAAGTATTTAAAAATATATGTCATAGAATAGTTTGGAATGGAAGGGACCGTTAAAGGTCATCTGGACTAACCCCTCTGCAGTAAGCAGGGACATTTTCAACTAGATCAGGTTGCTCAGAGCCCTGTCCAACCTGACCTTGAATGTTTCCAGGGACGGAGCGTCTATCGCTGCTCTGTGGGTAACTTGTTTCAGCATTTCATCACCCTCATCGTAAAACATTTCTTCCTTGTATCTAGTCTAAATCTACTCTCTTTTAATTTAAAACAATTACCCCTTGTCCTATTGCAACAGGCCCTGCTAAAAAGTCTGTCCTCATCTTTCTTATAAGCCCCTTTGAAGTATTGAAAGGCCACAGTCAGGTCACCCTCTAGCCTTCCGTTTTCCAGGCTGAACACCACCAACTGTCTCAGCCTGTTCTCATATGGGAGGTGTTCCATCCCTCTGATAATTTTTTGTGGCCCTCCTCTGGACCTGCTCCAACAGGTCCATATCTTTCCTCTGCTGAGGACTCCAGAATTGGACACAGTACTGCAGGTGGGGTCTCATGAGAGCAGAGTAGAGGGGGAGAATTGCCTCTCTTGACCTGCTGGCTGTGCTTCTTTTGATGCAGCCCAGGATACGGCTGGCTTTTTCTTTGGTTATTTTATTGGATGCACAGTTGTTAAACACCTTCCAATTAGTCTTCCATTGCAATTACCAATCATGTCTATTTTCTGACTGATTATTTCAGGTCTTCTTTAATGAAGGTAACTCTTCTGCACAAAGGAACATATGTATAAACTTACTTGAAAATGTCTGCTTCAGGGTATGAATTTGAGATTCACCCTTAAAGCATCTAAGGTCACATAAAACTGCACTTTAATAAGGTATACTCTATTTCATAATAAAATTTTATATTCCGATTTGGAGAAGACTTAAATTGGTTTATGCAAATTATGGAGGTTTAAAAATAACTTTAAATTTATATGTGTTATGATATGGCAGGAAAATGGCTATGAAATGAAAACAACAAACTTCTAGGAAGGGAATTAAGCCGCAGAATAAAGACAAGGGAAAGACTTATTGTTGTCCAGAAGTGCCAGTGTTATTGTTAAGTAATGGGATGGGAAACATCAAAAGTAAAAAGGTATTTGGACTTTGCATCTTGTCAAAAGGATTTTGTTGAACACCTATAGTATCTATTCAAATAGAACAAAATAGCAGGTGTAATAGCAACCGGCTTAATAATGAACTCTTTAATGATCTGATCCTCAAGAAAGGTGCACGTAGCAGTGGGAAGTTGAGCAATAAGATCAGGCCTAGTTAGATGCAGCTAGTAACACTTAGTATTTTAAGGAGCAGTCAGTATTTCCTTTAAGTACGGTACTGGTAAGAGGAGGGAGGCTAAGGAAAGGGCAACAGCTGCCAAAAGGAAAGAAAACCCAAATTTTTAAAGTGAAGACAAAAATATAAAGCTGAGAATAAATTTGAAGGGGTGACTATTAAAGGTTGAATAGGACAAAATACACTTATATTAAATATGCTCTTTTGTCATGGTAAACAAATAATATTTCAGATAAATGCTAATTTTTCTGTAGAGTCGGATTGATAGATGATGTTGTGGGGTGGTTTTATTTCTAATGGGGGGAGGGAACCTATCTTTGGTTAACAGTATCTGACTAATGAGTTCAGCTTCTGAAGAAAAGCAAGAAGAAATCCTTTCAGTAGTTCTAAGTTATCTAAAAGACAAGAAGTGAATAAGCAAGACCAGCAAGAATTTCTCAGAATGATTAACTTAAGCTAATTTCTTTTTCTGGCTTGCTAATCGTGCATTTAACTCATGTCTTGGCTTCTGTAAGGCTTTTGGTGACACTTGTGAGAATATCCTATGAAGTTAAACCTGCATGATACAAAATAACTTGCTACAGCATGGACATAAATTGTTGAAAAGACTACTGGGAAAGGTTATTAATGCCACTGTGAAACTAGAAGGCTGTATCGCATGGCATTGCAGCAAGGTGTGCCTGTGCCCTATGATAAATATTTCCGTAATTCAGTAATGGAATACAAAGTATTCTTACTACTTTTGCAGATCAAACTAGTATCGGAAGGGTAACAAATGCTCTTGACAAACTGGAGGAGCTGAGGAAAAACATGGTGCAGATCAATGAGAAAATTGTTCATGAATAGAGATTGGGAGATTACACAGATAGCAGCTGTGCTGTGTTGACCCTCAGGTATGAAATGGAAACACAAGTGTTCAAGGAACCTGTTCTAGAGGACAAGGTATTTAGCATAACTGTTTAAAAGGACTTGAGTTCTTTCGCTTTCTAGTTCATGTTACGCAGCAAATGCATTTTATTATTTTTAATACCACTAAAGGGTAATCTCTTCATGCAACCTGTTTCCCTTATGAACTCGTCAAATTAGAATTTGCGTATATGAAACATCATTTAGCTACTCATTACCAGTTTTTCTTTTTAGAGGTAACATTCAAAACTTCCATAGAATTTAAATTCCAAGAAAACAAGGGTTCTGTTGCACTTGGAGGTAGGAATCTCCTCATGAGCAGAAGGTCGGTGCTAGAGGAGCTCCACTCTGGCTTTTTTAGCTTTCTAGCTGGTAATCCAAGACCATATTATAGCAGATACAGCAATATATGTACTTGTCACTCTGTTTTTTATGAAGATTAGGTATAGCAGGTCACCTTGTTGTTGTATTTTGTGTTCAGTTGTAGCCGTGGAAGGGGAAAATTTATTCTGTGATTTAAAATTGCCTTTAATATTTTCCTTTCATTTTTTGAGACTTCTTTTCTGGCCTAACATAGGTCAATAGTCCAAAATTCGTAAGACACTTGAACATAGGCTTTTTAAGCATTGCTACTATTGCAGACAGGTTAGGGTTTTTTTTTTCATATGTTTACTATCTGTTCTTTAAACTGTAAGTGACATTTTAGTGTGTATTTTTGCAGTACTTAATACAACAGCAATTCAGTCTTACTTGGACTCCCAACTACCTGCCAGAAAAGAAGGAAGCAGATCTATAAACAGGAAGAAATTAAGTGATTTGTTTGATTCTGCTCTGTTTGAAGATCTGAAATTAACTTCTGTGTCTACATTGAGTATTGCACTTCCAAATATACATATATATATATGTGTGTTTATATATAGATATACAATTTTAAAAGAGCAATAGGAGATCTGTAAATATGACTGGATGTTTAGAAAATATTTTTTTTTAAAAATCACCTTTTTTAAAAAGTCCTTTTTCAAAAGTAATAATAAAGCAGCAGTTAGAAAAATTGCAAGCAGTTCAAGTATTAGTTATTGTGCATCTTCTCTGTGCTTTTCTAGCATCAGTCTTCAATTTTTCCTGAAAAGTAAACTATTTTGCAGGGGTTTTTAGAGGGTGGAAGCAGATGCTCTTGATTCTCTTGAGTAATTATGGTACATTCTACAATGCAGTACAAACTTTTCTGTACTTTACGTTTTACTGCATACATTTCTTTAAATATGTTGACTTCCTTTAACTGAGAAATACATGAAACTAGAAGAACTTGTGGACACTACTTCCTTGTAAAGATGAATCTCTCCCATTTGGGAATGAGCCTTATATAATCTTACGCATCTGATCAAGATTATAGTGTTTGAGATGTAGGGAGCTTGATTTCAGTGGATGAGTTGTCAGAACTATAGCCAGTCCTTTGAACTTCTTATGCACAGATCTCCTTTAGGGTTGTACTTTCTATCAAATGTTCCAAAGAAGGGAAATGTGATTTTTTTTTTTTTTTTCTGTATTTTAACGTACCTCCTCAATTCTTCAAGTAGGGATTTCATTGCTAAAATGTACTGTCCAAAACTGCACTTGTGTCAATAGCACAATAATGTTTCAAGTAGTAGTCTAATGTTATGATGTTAAAATAAAAAATCATTATTAAAAAGTTTTGCCATATTATAAACATTAACCTTCACTTTAAGTTGCCCTCTTAAAAGTTTTTGAAAAGTATATTTTCGAAGTTAAAAGTACAATATCTGATTCTGTCTTTTATAATGTAAATGGTAGCTTGACTTTATATTTTATAAGGGGTAGCAATAATAACTTTAGCATGTCTTGTTCTGTTTCTCCCAAGTCTGAGGGAGACCTTAATACAAGATTACCATTTTTAAAGGAAGAAAATAACTTTTAAAAGTAAAGCATTATCAAAGGGTTGGAAACCAGAAGAGGAAGAGAAAATCAAAATAGGAAGGAGCTAGATGGATAGGGACAGAGCTGTATTGGAAATATCACTATCTAGACTGGGTTCCCTGCCTTTCTTTGGGGGAATGGATACAGTGATTTAAACCCGTACAGCATTCCATACAGAAACTAAAATTGCACACTGATGTTCCCAGGCTCAGCAAACAAAAGTAAAATCCCCTAGAAAGTGAGTGTCATATTTCTGCCCAACCCACTTCATCATGAAATAGTTCTATGTGATGGAGGTTCTGGTTGATTGGTTTTATGATGGGAAACTGCATTTAAAAATTGTTTAGAATCAGGTCAACATTATTTTTACATAGTGAAAAGCTAGGAAATGACAATTCAGCTCTTTGTGCAAAATGAAGAATAGAAGTGCTGTATTTTCTGACAGGTGCTGCATCTGTTACATAGGATAGAGGATTTACAGGAATAAAAAAGCTTGTGGGTAAGGAATAAGAATTGTTTAATGAATAATGTGTATGTTGCTAAAGTGGCATTTACCACTAAAGCTAGCAACCCTACCAAAAATTAATCTCAAAGATAGACATTTCAAATAGTACCCTTGTTCACTTAATATTTTCATTTTGTAGTGGGCTTTTTCTGTTCCTAATTTAGTTTCTTCTTTTCTTGTTTTAATCTGTGGCTTGCATGTCAAATAATTTTTCTTCTCGATGCGTTACAGCTCAGGGAAATACCAGAAACAAATTGTGAAGGGGTGTCAACTGGAACTGTAACTTCAAATTGATTTTTTTTTTAAATATGAAATACCTTTATTGTCATTTGCTGTTGTTTCTGTCTGCAACTGAACCAGATGTGAACTAGCTCATGTGACACATCAACTTTTGTTACTTTATTACTAACACTATATATCCTTGCTTCCCTTTTTAGGTACATATTTGATCTACTTTTTACGCACTTCATTTGATAATAATATCATAATTCATTATACTTAAACCTTTAACCTCTCAACTTTTAAGTGGACATCACTGTCTCTGCTGCCTGCACTTTACCATGAGCAATCTTAATCATCCACCTATTTTGGGGCAAAAGGAAGCCACTGCTATAACGAGGATAGTTTTCATGCTGGCTTATGGGAGTTTAAATGCAAAGATAACTTGATTTTTAGATTCGCAGTATCTGTTTTCTCCTTAATTCTGTTTAGGAAGGCAGCCAGAATGTTGGTGCCATTGGACATACGCAGTAGCATAAGTTCAAAGGCTCAAGTGCTTTTTTTTTTTGGCAAAAATAAGAGCCTATGGAAGGTAAGACAGCCAGAAAGGGTTTGGGGGACTCAACAGCCATAGGTTAATACATACGTGACACACTGAGGTGTTTTTGGCTTGTTAGAATTTACTTCCTCATGACATTGCTTTTCTGAATGTTTTTTCATAAAATTTCTGCTGGAAATGCCCATTTTTATTTTTGAAACTTTTTTTTTCTTAACTGGAGTCAGTTGGGCATCTGCTCTGTTTCTGGCTCCTCAGATATCGACCCAATGTTTGCATTTATAGGGGAGTCTGGATCCTTTAAGACCACTCGCTGAAGTGGTGAAAGGTACCAAGATTTCTGTCACTAGTCAGGGTAGTTAATGGATTGCTCTGCTGATCTTAAAAATATCAATTCTCTAATAAACATATATGGTGAATTACCAAGAAACGCTGGTTCTTTCTACTGATGTTTCACTGAAAGTTCTCTGAAGCCAGTACAATTTCTGTAAAAATGCTTTGGTGTTAACAAATCATTATTCTTTCTCTCTTGTTGTTCTTTAGCAACTTTAGCTATTGTGTCGAGATAAGGCTAAACGTTTCACAACTTCATCAGTCATGGTTATTGTAATTTTTTAAGCCTACAGAATGGAATACTTTATGTACTAAGTTATAATTTTTTACCTAACATTACTAGACTCTAAAGACAGTGAAAGGTAAATCCTGTCTTGCCGGTAATGTCTTAAATACTGCGGATAAAGTTAGTAGGTGTTGCACTTCCAGGAAGGAATATCTGATGCTTGGGTTCATGAAGGAGAAATACTTATGGTAGTGTCTGGTATAAGAAGGGAATGCCTGCAGTAGTATGAAGGATTGGATGACTGAAAGGATAACAGCAAAAAGAACACAATTTGTCTAGGAAAGAGACTTAGGGGGAGGACAGAAGTTAAGTGGAAGAAAACTCAGGTCCTGAAGTTGGAACTTGGGGGGCTTGTCCTCCCGTCTTCTTTTACCACCAATTTTGTTTCCCTTCTTTTCTTAGCTCTTTTTTTTTTTTGGCTCAAAATAAGTAGAAAGTTGTAAGTCTCTCTAGCAGTCTGAAATGCAGCATGAGAGACATGTAGCGCAATATGTAATAGTCCAGTATCAACTGATGGTATGTTTGGTAATCTCTTAGCAATGCAGTTGCAGAAAGAATGATCTACTTAGGTGAATTTGTGGTTTGTGAAACTTAGCAGTGCTACAGCTATATGTAGTCAAATTTCCATCCAGGTTCAGTCAGTATGACTGATGCCCGAAATCACTGCAACTGCCTGGGGAATGTGTAGGAGATAGATGGAGAAACATTTCAAACTAGTAAATTATGAAAGTGAAGATAACATAGGAGCTGGCAGGATGGAATATATAAACAGTCTGTGCTGTGTGCCAATGGCTGGTGAGGACAGCTGCAGAAGAAAGGTAGGTTACACCTAGCAGGTGGTAACCTGTGTATAAGGAAGAGAAAATAATTTTCTGGCACATTCAATTCTGAAGAAAGAGGCCTTCTGCCCATCTGATGAAATGAAAAACTGATAGAGCCTGAAGACCAGGAACACAATGTTGGAAAGAATTGACAAAGGCAGAAATAAGGCTGGGTGGCAAAGTCAAGGACTGAGTGGACTTGGAAAAGTGAGAAATGATAGTGAGAAAGAAGAGATGTGAGAGGAAAAGCTCACTCAAGGAGTGAGCATGAGACAGCAGTGCAAGTGAAGGGCACAGAGTTTGAAGAAAAGATGGAAAAGTGAAGTAGCAAGGAACCTGGAATCGGTGGTGGGAAGAATATTGTTAGAAATGGCATTCACACAGAAAAGACATGGGCAATAGAAGGAAGAGCTCCAAGGTTAGAATCATAAAGTGCTGCTGAGATTTCTTAATGATGACTGGTCAAAGTTCACTGAATTAGTGATTCTTTTGGAGTGCCTCCTGGATTATACAGGTCTGAGGAGTCTAGATGCTTTCTTCTCTATTTGGCTAAACCTTCTATACTTCAAACATCAGTGCTGTCAGGAAAGAGAAGTGGTTGACAATGGGTATGCTGTCAGAGAAACCATCACCTGCCTTGTGACTGATAACAGGTCAGTTGACAGGCTGCTAGCTACTGCGTCTATTGCCAAGGAAGACAATTATATACATTTTTGTCGCTTGTCGAGTTGTTGGTATAATTGCTTCTAAAGGCCATTCAGTCAAATAACGTTTGTGCACATAGATTACCTTACATCTGAATAAAAATCTTTGCTTAACTTTTGCTTTGAAATTAAATGATTTCTATGAGATAACAAGATCTGTAATTTAACACTGACACAGCATACTTACCTAAAATGTTGAACTGTGCTACTCTAGGACCAGGAAACATTCACTGAATGCACTTGCCTGACTGTTAATCCAAGAGCTTTTGTGTGTATTTTCAAAAGGGACTGGAATGTGTAACAAGAGAAGAAAAAAGGAATACGGGAATGAGAAAGCTAGTGAGCTCAGGGCAAAGCATGGCTATTACCTCCCTGTCTAGATAACTGGAAATTTAAGAGCTGAAGGCCACCTATTGACTTGTTCAGGCCTGTGGTTAAAGTGCAGACTTGCAATGTTTTTGCTGGCTATGGAACAAATACTGGTTTCTGTGGGTTGGCTGGGCCTGCCTAAAAGCTGGGCTTCTACTTTAGCTCTGCCATGAGCTAAAGCAGGAGCAGCCCTAATTGTTGGCAGCAACTTGGAGCAAGAAAGATGGAGTTTCGGGAAAAATGGAGCCACACAAAGGCTAAGCGAGATGAGGTGCAGCCTGTAACTTTGATGTGAAAGGGAAGGAAGAGGCAGAGGTATGGCCAAAAAGGTAATGTGTGGCTCCAGTGTGCATTTCAAGTACTTGCTTGGGACTGGAGTCAAAAGCCCAAGGGTAATCCTAGAAGAAATAGAACTGAAAATGCTTTTTGCAAGGTGATTTCCAGTGTAAGTGTAAGATCTCTTCCGCAAAGGCTGGTTTGCCATTATCCACAGCTTGTAGCACTCAAACTGCAAATGTGGAAATAAAAAGGGTTTCTACAGTCTGCCTACGTAGTGCATTTGGTGGTGTGCATACAAAACTAAGCCATACAAACAAAAACTTGTGCAAGCTAAATCCCATTTTAGTATCAGAAACCAAGAAATATTTGTTGCATAATCCAAAACACTCTTTAGTAATGACATAATAGAGAAGTAATGCCCTTAGCCTGAAAGTAGTCCAGGGTGCCGTATCACCACAACTGAAACATGTAAATCACAAGCCTTTACTCTCTTCTAAGCTAATAAATCAAACTGAAGAATCTTTTTTAAAATGCTGAGTTACATACCTAAAAACCTACTGAAGCATCTTTAAGTGCCTAACATGAGCTACATCTCTTCTGGAAGTTAACATTCACATAAGTCACATGTGAAAATCTGAGTTTGTTGCAGGGGGTTCTCTGGCTCATTTACTGCCTTTTTTTTTCTTTTTTTTTTTTAATTTAAAGCACTTTTCAGCAGTGGTATTATGCTTTTCTCTTCCCCTGTGGAGGGGAAAAAACAAAATACTAGTACATATACAGCATGTAAAATTCATACATCAATTGGATGGCTATGAAAACTACTGAAGGTTACCAGAAAAGCTAGCATCAGTGTTAACCTCCATCTCACCATGCTCTCTTATACATCCAGGAAAGTAATCGCAAGTGCTGAAGAAGGCTGGATTTCAGGCAAAGACAGCTCAGCCTTAGTCCCGGCAGGACAAAGCAGGTCCTAAATGTTCTGGGACTTCAGGGCCTGTGGCTCTGGGCAGCTCCCACCTATGAACAAGAGGCCCCGCTTGTCCTTTGTGGCTCTACCTGGTTATGACACCATTAACTGCAACGGGAATTTGCCAGCTCACCATACCTGAGGATTTTGTTTCATCATCACCCTTGGGAGTAACCGCTGATTTACGCTAGCATGAGTATAGAATTATGTGAGTACTATTAATAGAACAACTTACAACTGAACCTTAGTGTTAAGCCTTCTTAACTGGCATCCTGATGTCTTGAATTAGAACACTAGTGTTGAAAGTTGTTTTACAAATTTTTTTTTTGCATTAGTATGGCTTAGCAAGCCCTGGAGCAGCACTGTTAACCATAGCTCATGGCAATGCAACAGAGCAGTTTGATAGCAGATGTTCACCTGTTCAACTCTGTGTAACTCCTAATAAATTAAAAACAAATGCTACCTTAAATCCTGTGAGCACTTCTTTTTATAATCTAGAGAACACCACCTGATCTTTACCAAGTTTTGTAAATACAAATAATTTAGTCATATGTAATGTCATTAATGCGCACTTAAGGACAACTTACCTTTTACAAATGTACAGCTCAATTTTAATAAATATAAAAATAAAGACATGGCAGAGACCCGTGATTGTTACTTATTTTCATAATGACACAATGTTGATTGATTAGCAGTTTTCAAAATAATTACGTAGTTGCCCTGAAATGTAACAGTATGCTTCATATGCCATTGTAGCCTTTGAAATGATTTGAAATTACTGCAATTTGTCCACCAGAGAGAGCTGTTGCAAAATTTTTTCCAACAGCTGTTGAAAACCGTTCTTTCATTAACTTATAACCATAATTATTAAATTCACCATGATAGGTGCAGATTAATCATGTAGTTTATTCCACTGGCCAAAGAAAACTGTAGGCTGTGGAATCATTAAAGGGCAAATGGATATACATAACAAGGTGTTTTGTTCATTTCTTAAATATTTGTATGCTGATTAAATGTAAAAAAAAAAACCAAACCAACCCAAACCCACAAATCAAAACCGTTTCTCCTTATGCTATCAGTCTATGAGGAATGGAAGAAATGCTTGAAATTTCACAGAGCATCTTTAGAGGCTCTGCAGGTCTGGGGGAGGAGGTGCAGCACTAATTCTGGCTCTTAGATGAGAGAGGAATGTCTGGTAACTGCGTGGTAGAAAGAAGATGCACAATGCACTGGCAGCCATGATATAACGTAGAAACCTGTTTTACTTCATTGCAAACAAATGGACAATATATATATTGTACAATATATAATAAAAATACAGCCGATACAAGTGCCACTAATTAACAAAAAAGCCTAACGTTGGACTTAGAAATGCTCATTTTTGTAATATATACACTGCAGTAATAAGCCACAATAAATACATCAAATTCCATATCATTCATAATAAATACCGAAAATATAAATACAGAAGAATACAGTTAATTCAAATAAATTATTACAACATAAGGTCTAGGTTAAGTGCTGTTGAATATTATTGTAGCTTATATAACCCTTTGGCATCTTTGATGTTACAACTTCTTTAAAAAAAAAAAAAAGACGTTAAGGAAATGTGTAGTTCATGAAGCTTAAAATTATTTCCATGTACAGATTTTAAGATGAACTTTCTTTCCCTTTGATTCGTCAAACAAGTTAAAAGCAGCAGTCCAATTAGACATGTTCCTTTACTGTTGATATTGCCATAATTTTCGTATGCAAGATCATCTGTAATGGAAAATGTGAAGTACTTAACATAATTTTTCTCAAAAATTGGTAAAGTTGGAAGAAATGTACAAATTTTAAACAAATGGCTGCAATTACACCACAATTTTACTAGTCCCATTTGAATGGATCACACGTCTGAAAGACCATCAACTTAAGTGCTTTTGAATTCATGCCATGGCGCGTTATTTACCACTTGCCAACAAAAATTTCAAAAGCAATTTTTTTTTTTTGTATTCTTATGGGGAAATGTATATAGACACAGAGAGAGATGAACCTTCTAAAAGACAGGGCTAGACTAGACAGTGTTAATGTTACATACTTGGTATTTGTCAAAACAACAAAAACTCTTTAAACATGAAAAGTTTAGTAAGTGTTGGTTTTGTTTGTGGTGTTTTTTTTTTTTTTTACAAAATTGCTGTCTATTAGCTGTAGATGGAAACAAATGAAAATAACCAATGGCCATGTTTTATGTTAACAGGTATTAACCAGTACATTAGTATTAATAATTTTATTTGTAAAACATTATTACACCAGAATGCAATTTAACTTAAAAGATCAACTTTACTAAGACAATATTACATACTGAGGCTCTTAGGAATGGATTTGTAATCTACAGATTTTGACTATTTTTGCACTGTTAAATGTCTAGCGCTTATTTTACATCAAACACTTCTTTAACATGTTTCACAAACTACAGTTCAGACGTATTTCCATAGAAGTGCCTACAATCAGTCAATTAAAAGCAGGGCCCAGTTGTTAAGCATTGTTTACACGGGCATTGTTAGGTGAGAACTGAAGTGGCGGTATTTGTGTAAAATGGTTTGAAAAAACAGCGTGCTTGCTTCTGTTTTTAAGAGAACCAGCTGCCAGTGCAGCCAATGATGCAATCTTTTCAAGAAGGTGAAAACTCATGCTGAATCTGTATATCAGAGGCTCACAAATAGATGGCTGGTTCTTTAGACTGATTCCCCCAGTACGCCAGCAAGGTTGACCTTGACCCTTAATCCAACCCAAAAGTTTGTTCTTAAGAATGTCTAAAAAGTTGAAGATGGAGAAACCTAGAAGAATTAGCTGCCGAAATGTACTAAGTCTCATTTGAAAATCCCGAGCTAAAATGCTAATAAAAAGGACACCTATTTCTTCTTTCCTTTTAGTGTCTGTTGTTACATGAGAAACACGTTCTATTAGAACGTGTGCCTGGGAGCGGCGTTGACTAAAATGATACTGAACATGACTTTGCAGTTGACAGAGGCAAAGAAAAGACATGGTAGCAATGCTTCTAGGGTGTTGCTTTGCTTCCTAGTTTTTACCCCATGCTTTTGGATAAGTCTTTTATTTAATGTCCACCTGTATACAACTGGCATAGAAAAATGACATTTCCTGTTTACACTGAGTTCATGTTTGTTTTAAAATCCATTAAATAACATAATAATATTATGATCTAATATGGCCAAGCTTGTAGCAAACATGCATATACTTTTCCATCCTTGCTCTAGGGGTATGTTAATTAATTTTCCTTTTTCCCTTATTTTTTTCATACATAATGTTTTCTTTTAACCTTTAGAAGAAAAAATCGTCCTCACCAATCTACCTCTAGCTTTGATATTTCTTTTCCTGTAAATTGTCCTTTCTCCAGGGTGTATCCACCCATCCTCAAGACAAGGATTATCTTGATCCTCGTGTTAGAACAGTGGTGTTCCTTTGTATCTTCCACCATTTTTCCTGTCCATCAAGAAAAAGCTAATCCAGTCTTCATGGCTTGTTGGAAAAGTGCAGAGTCAGAGAACATACACAAGAGGCAAACTTATTTTGACTGGGCTCTATTTGACATTCATTCACAAAATACCTAAGTAAAACAAAAGTGTCATTGCTAACATCCAAATTAAAATAATTGAGTAAACACATGAAGTTTGCCTTCTGACTTTTTTCTGTTTTGTCCAACCTCCCAGCCCTGGATGAAGAACTCTAACCTTCTCAGTTGAGAAGCAGCAGTACAGGGCATCATGAATATGGTTCTCCAGGCAGCGGGACCTTCTGCGTAGTGAGTATCCTCCTAACCATAAAGACTATACAGCAGTAGAGCAATACACATTTTAACCTTTCTTTTTTATGGAAAGGAATTCACACCTATTTTATAAAAGAGAGTTTTAAATTCATTATTTATAACTTACATTAGAAAAAAAAAATCATAACAGTAGTTTGAAAGTGACTTTTTGTTCCCATAGGTAATGGTTTTCTGCTTTCCCTAATCTTGGATTTTCATCTTGAACTGGGCTGTGCTGTATCAAGAATGACACTCTGCCTCTGGATCTACATGCCTCAGCAGACAACAAGGATCCCCCACCACATCTCTGCAACCTGTGGGGCAGGCTTCCATCCTGTTTGTTTGTATGCATGGAATGCAAGAGTCTACAGACCCCCACTGGGATTGCTCCCTCATGACTCCATATTCGGAGCCACTGGGAGACTGTTTTTCACCACAGTTCTGATCCACCTACATGCTAATGTTAAGTGAAAAAATAAAAGGAACTCTTAGCAACATAAAGGATAGATAGTACAGAGGACTTCAGAGTTGACCTCGTGCTCAATTTTAATGAAAAGCCTTACTGTACAACAGACCTTTCCCAGACACTAAGATGAGGGGAGGAAGGAAGAAGAAAGAAAAGACTAAGGCTGCAAAACAGATGTTTCATGAATTGGAGCTTCTTATAAAAAGTAAAATTCTTGGTATCAGCCATTAGGGTAGCAGAAAGTTCTCAAGGATGTTATAACTTTCCTCCTTAAGTGAAAACAATACTCTGGCACATTTATTAGCAATAAAATTAAAAGCTGCCTCTGATTTAGAAGTAGGAAGAGACAGGGAACAGGAAGCACTGTATGAAGAACTCAAGTGTGTGTTCAGACATCTTTACAACTAAATTGCACTTGTTCATCACTTCCCAATGTTTGCACTTTGGATTTCACGCTTCTTGGAGAAAATTGATAATTAATAATTTGCATATGCACAGTGATTACAGAGAACAGTAAAATTAAGGAATATTTTTTAAAAATTTGAAAACATTGAGAAGACAAATGTTCAGATTTCTCATGCCAAGGAACGTGTTAATGAACTAGACTCTGTTTTGAAAATAACAGTAGTTTCTACCATTTTAAAAAAATAGTAATCAGATTTAATATTTTAGAAATAAATTCTATAGAATATATTCTCTGAGTTAATTCTAGGTTTTCTAAGTATTTTACATCAAATGTTCTGCAACCATAATAAAGTAGATGATAGAATTATTCCTTAGCCCCAGCGGGAAGTGTAACACCCCTAAACACTTAAAGATTTCCCGTATCATCCTCATCTGTGCCTGTTCCTGATTGCTTCAGGAAATTAAGCAACTGGCACAATGAATATGAGTTTATATGGCTCATGAGCTGTAACACGGGTGTTTCGTATTTAGCAAATGCCTTTTAAAACAATATCATGGGTCGCTCTTGTTTTAGCTCTGAGTAAGGGCACCTGCTTTGCTACAGGAGCGGCCTAGACAAGGAGTTTCAACTGAGAGAATTCAGCTGGCAAAAGATGACAATGTGCAGGGGAATTTGCGCCTGTTGCTGCAAAGTATGGTGTGCAGGCAAGCTACAATCTTGCTGCTCAAATGTTAAGCACTTGACAGGTAAATGTTGTATATTCAACACAGCTTTTATTCTAATTTTCACTGTGAAATTTATTGTTAGACTTTTGTTCATTAATCTGGTCCATGGAAAGGAGAGCTTGCCTTTGCTGTGTTTCACATTAGTGATAAACTTTCTGTTCGCTTATAAGCTGGATTGGGCTTTATTGGGAAAGCTACAGTATACTACAAAAATTTAGTTATGATGCCAAAAAGAGGAAAAAATGGTATTTTGCCTGTTCTATAGAATTATTTTTTTATCACAGTATCTCCGGGTACCTTACAAGCCAGAGCACAGAGTATGGAAGTGACACAGCAGGACAAAGGCAAAGACAACAGAACCCACGTCTCCTCTGTCTAAACCCCAATACTCTCTACGCAGTATATCACATTTCTATCAAAGAGCCAGGAATATTTGAAATATTACAAAACATAATATAT
This sequence comes from Steatornis caripensis, assembly GCA_013398225.1. Lineage (NCBI taxonomy): Eukaryota > Metazoa > Chordata > Aves > Caprimulgiformes > Steatornithidae > Steatornis > Steatornis caripensis. The sequence goes on from VZSC01018714.1 coordinate 77,109, forward strand.
GTTCTGTTTTGCATACAAATGTATGTATACAATCTTTAACAAACTAGCTGTGTTTTGTGGAGATATCCTCTCGATTGTGAGGCAGGGAATGCTACATGATCGGTTTGTTAGGACATTTACTGAAATACAACACCCAGGTAAGATTAGAAACTGGATCTGAATCAGTTAGCAATCCAGTGAGTAACACCACCACGAATAGTACTTGCAATTTTTGCAGAATTTAGACAAAAGGGAGGATCGCATTGTTAACCAGACCAGTGAGCAGGCTAAACCATATCTATAGCCAGTGATGGTTACTACAACAGTGTAATTAGTGGCCTTAAAATAAATAAATGTCATCTCAAATTATGATTTACTAGCAGGAACTTATGTAAATGAAAACCAGTAAAACTTTACAAATCTAGAACTTTCTGATCTAAATGGCATACAGCTTATCAAAGAAGTTGGGTTGTTTTTTTTTAAAAAGGAAAGAAGTATTAGAAACTTACAGACCAGCTTTTAATATTTTTAAGGGATGTTTCAGTGGGCATGAATTAGAGCTCTTAGGAAACAATTACAATTGCTGCAATTTTGCCAGAAAAGTTCTAACTATGTCTAATGTCAGTTAAAGCTTTATATATAAACTTTAATGATACGTTTTTTCCAAGAGAAGCAAAGTTCAATGTTATAGGCAAAAAGGTATTCAGTTTTAGGTGCTCTTCCAGCGACCTTCCGTGTGAAAATTCTGTTTTGTTTTAACAGAAGGAAATGCTTTTGTTAGGATTCATTTTTCTGAACTACATAGTGTAATTGTAAACTATCTACCAATTTATTACCTGGCTTCTTAGGAGGGATTATCGGTAGCCAGATACCTTGGGAAATAAAGCTGATACAGCTATCAGTAAAGTAAACATTTCCACAAATGATACACTGTGTAGATACAGAAGCAAATACTGCTATTTACCATTTAGTAATATAATACTTCTAGCACACAGAAATAAGCTTACCCAAAATGAAAGGACTGGTTATCAACATGAATATCAACAGTGGAATACTGTCATTTATTATTATATACTGGCCCAGAAAATAACAATAAAACATTTCCATGCCATGATTTAACTTATTTTTCCTTACATGTATGAAGAGTACTTTTTTTTCTTCTAAACAAAACATGGAAGTCTAATCAAGTGGTGGAAATCATGACTCCCACCTGATTTCTAGAGCACACTCTAGATTTCACAGTTAGATTAGCCCATCTGTTTTGGTCAGGGCTGTGATTACGGTGGGTTTTTGGTTTGTTTGGGTTTTTTTTCCACTCTAGTCAACTTATACATGCTAGAAAAGGCCTTAATTTTGTCACTTGCTGGTATGGAACTGTTCAGGGAACAGGTTTAGCCTATATCGAAGAAAGAGTTTTCTGGGATTTTCTTCCTCAGTATGAGTGTATCTCTGTTGGAAGGCTTGTTGATATGTTGATATGAGTATAGCTATGAGGAAACTCCATGAATTATAAACAGACTTGACTTTGTAACTTGTTGTAAGAACTAAACAAGATTTGTTTACTTTGTATCCTGAGATCAAACCTTGATCACAAAACATCAGATCAGATCAAGAGAAAGGTATTACTATCTACATTATCACCAGGTAGTTAAGAATACTTTTTCAACATAAATCTTTATTCTGCACATTTTACTTTGTGACTCCCAGGAATTAGCTACTTTAAGCAAAGGAAGATGGTGTAGCACAAGTTCTTCATATAGTCACTGCCTTCTCTACTCTATCTATTACAAGCTAATGCTTGTCCTGTGCTGCAAACTGTAGAGAATTTAGCTGTATTCACCCTGATGCCCCAATGGCATGAAACATAGACATCAACGTACTCAGAAATGTATACATATGCTAATATTAAGGAGGCCTGGAGTCTGAAGCCTGTGCCAATGGAAATATTAAATAACCATCATCTCAGTATTTTAAAGCTAGCCGAGATGTATTTTATATAGTTAACCACTTGCTGTGCTTGCTAATATTATTAAAGATATTTTTCACATGAAAGCACAGGGGCCAAGAAAATAATTTCTTATTGCTCGGTAAGGGGGTGAATAATGAAACAAAATATTTCATTTAACTTTCCCCTGAGAGAAATACCCTGGTAAGGTGCGCATGATCCTCCCGTAGCCAACGCTCTCTGAAGTTAAAAAGCTGCTACTGATCCACAGCTCTGTCCCAGCTCAGGTAGAAGAGATTTGTGCTTTTGGTGCTGGTGTTGAGTGGGAGTGCCAGATTTAAGCCTGCTGTCAACGCAAGACGCCTATATACAGAGAGACTTGTTGCATTTGCCCATGGAATATCTTGAACAGAACATTATTATTCTTAGATGCAGAACTTTTTTATGAACTTCTCTTTAAAAATAAAGATGGGTACTTGCTATATGGAACTGGAGAATACACGCGCTTACCTGGCTACTTGGCCTTTAGTAGATTAGAGAAAGCGACTAGAGTGTTCTGTGACTAAAAGGAGCAGTGGCTAAGGAACTGCTGAGCCAGATAACCAACATGACCGCACTTTCCCAGGAGATGGAACACGTTGCAAGTGTGGAATCCAGCCCCTAGAGAACTAGGACTTTTCAACGCAGTTCATATAAAACATGTAGACTTCTTGTGGAAACAAGTAAATAAAAAACCTTTCCAGCTACTACATGGAGTAAAAATGTTGTGCTAATTTAGCATAAAAATGAGAAATCACTTTGCCCAGATTTCATATAAAAACAATTAAGTCAGCCTGGTTTTTTTAAAAAGCATATTTTAAATCTGGCAGGTTTTCTACTGGAGTACTGTTACATGATGTTTTAAAGAGCTTCTAACCAGAAGAGTCACTGTTACAAAGCTAAAATTTACACTGTGTTTACATGCTTACTGTTAACCATCTAGACTTGACACAGATAAAAATTCAGATGCAGATCCTTATTTTGACAAACAAGACACGTCTCCATTTCAACTCACACAATGTATAATAAATAAAATTCCAGTATTAGAGGAACAAAAATGTTAAAATAGACTTTGAAATCAAAATAAAGCAGTATAGAATTATCAGTGTAGAGAAACGCAGGTTCCTATACCTCCTCTTCTAGAAGAAAGCAAGGTTGGTTAATAAATTAAAGGTTGAGATACAGCAGGTATTTTAATTTCCATTTAATTTAAACCCAAATGGAGTACAATGTAATGGATATCCCTATGATGCACGTGCTATTTTGCTTGCAAACTTTAGCAGATATAAAATTTCTGAAGCTATGTCTCCTCACTGCATCTATTGGTTCCTAATTAGACCAAATGATTCTGTAAATCTGAGATACGATCAGAAGTCCACAAAAGCCAGTCTCATATTTCACAAAAACTCCTAAATATTTAGGAAACCTAGACACTTCCACATTTTTTTCCAAGATTCATTTAAACTTTGATCAGTAAGACTCTGCTTTTATAAATTACCTACTGACATATTCATAAACTGGCTTGGGAAAAACATACACGTTTTGTTATAATGAATGTTAAGATCTCACATACACCTCAGAGTCTGGAGCTATGGCATTTCTCCAAAATAATTCACAGTTCCCGCAGTTAATACAGTACTGCAAAATGGCACTAAAGTGCGTAAGTATCTGAATGTTTGTCGGGCTAAAAAGGTGCTGTGCAAGCTTAAGCTACTGCTTTGCCATTATATACAAGATCATTTTTCTTTGGGGAGGGGGTTACTAGTTCTGGAATGCCACTGATTTTAATTTTAATGGAGGATTGTCTACCTTTCACCTTTCTAGAAGATGTAAATGCCCCCTTTCTGACTCTTCTGTTTGTCAAGAACAGTAAAAGAGAAAACAGTACACTCTAAAAATGTGTTTCAAGATAATTTACCGGAAATGGTATTTTAAAAAATAAAAAAAGGAAGAATACATAGTACTCCAGATGGAAAGTGGACATGCTCTTTGTAACTAGCTATGGAACTTCTGCTCAAATGAACATGCTGTTCATTTTTATCAAAACATGATTACTAAGCTACCATAAATAAAATACATACAGTACAGACCAATTAAAACTTTTTTGTACAGTAGTTACGTTTACATTAAACTTACCATCTTTTCAGATATGTTGTAAATTAGGACTCTAAATATGATTATTTCAAAGTATCATTTTTAACAATCTTGCACCGGGCCTACAATCAAAACCACAAAGCTTTGATTCAGATAGCTTGGCAGGTTTCACATACTTTGATAGGAAGGCTACTTTGAAATACATTGGGTGTGTTTTTTACTTATACATTTTATTTTTATCAAAAGACAGTTTGATTATTTTTATTTAAATCTTTACACGGACCGTTTTTGTGCAATACTGCTGCCAGTGTAGCTTGAGAAAACAAAACGTGTCTGGAACATTGACTATAGTCCAAGTGTTGTCTACCTCTTAAAAAAGTAAGATTCTAGGAAATCCAATGTGAGTGCATTTTAATACAGGAAGTCAGTCCTACAATAATTTTAATATTAAACAGGTACCGTTTCTACCACTGGTGGCTTGATGCACTCTTCGTGCAGTCTGCTCTTTTCTGGGAGGTTTAGTGAATTCTCAGCAGGGTGCTCTTGTACACAACTGTCGCCATTCAAAGCTGAAACAAAGCCATCTTGAGAAGGACCTTTCAAGTATGAGTGAAATTCCACTGGAGGGTGACTTGGCCTATGCTCACTGTATAAACTATTACATGGAGCACTGCTGTCACCTTCAGAAGATGAGCAGCAAACAATCACTGAGGGGTTTGCAGAAGGGTAATGAGGGCTGCTAAAAGTTTCCTCTGATTGCCGTGTGTAGTCAACAAACTGTTCTGAAGTCATGTTGTAAGGCACCAGAGAAAGATTACCGTTCTTGACAGCATCCCTTTCTGAATAGGTCTCACCGATCTGGTTAGCAGTGCCAGCAACATGGTTTTCTATTTGGTAATACAGATTTGAAGAGTTAGTATAGTATGAGGCGTTTTTAGAGTGGTTTTCATGCACAGCAGTTCCATCAGAGTAGCAAAGGACAGAAGGAAGAGGCACCATATCAGCATGGGAGCCCATGCTTTCTACAAAATCATCTGCTTTTTCTTCCTCATCATCTTCCTCCTCATCTTCCTCTTCCTCTTCATCATCATCTGATTCACTAGGGGCTAAACTCTGCGTGCTAGAATCTGTAACTCCACTACAAAAGCTACTCCCGTCTTCCTCTTCCTCCTCTTCCCCTGGACAGTCCAATTCCTCGGCTGCCTGAGAATGCATAACTGCAGCCGGAGGTTCCGTTTCAATCTCAAAATTTTCTGCAATTGAATATTCAACCGGATGGGGTCCTGGACTCATAGAACTAGTGTGTGCACTTATCTCACTGTGGCAGCCATTCAGTGCTGGGACTTGCTGCTCTCTATTTTTCTCCAATTCAAGTTTCATTATTGTGTGCAAAAAGTGAGTCCGTACACGGATCGGATTAAATTCAATTCTACCTGCTGTATTGCTACACCCTTCTTTAGTGCAACCGCATGGAAAAGACATACGATCCACCTTTTAAAAAAAAGAATACAGATTAACAATACGTAGCATAAGCCTGGTGATATGACAGAACCTAGACAGCCTAGAAAAATACAATAGTGAAGTGGGATTCACCCTGAGAAGTACATGTAAGAATAGCTGGAGCTAACAACAGTAATTCAGAGGGCTGGCCCTGGAATTTAGCACTACTGATAGGAACAGTCAGGGACTCTTACGCACAACAATGTTGCGGAGTAGGAAAACAGGTTTCTGTTCCACACCTGAAAGCATCACACAGTGGAATAAAAAATAGGTAGCTTTTCTACTTATGGATCTGCTATGGCTTTACTTCACGTTGTGCTCAAATTCAGCCAAAAGCATTAGCAGAAAGAGTCTTAGAATTTGGTAAAAATCAGGGAAACTAGAAACCGATTGAAACAAAATAAGTTACATATAAAAACCTTTATAAAGTGCCAGTGGGGACACCTGACCGCAGAAACTAGCAATAAAAACCCAAGTACATTTTAAAAGATATTCCAGTCAATTGCAGGTACAACATTGTAAGCTCGACAGACTGTGGGCAGAACTTAGGTATCTAATAATAGCTACCTTAAATTTCTAAAAATGTGACTGAATCCACAAGCTGGATAGTTTGATTAGATACCTTAAGGTCGATTTTCATCTACACTATAATACCTAAACATCAAATATGATGCAGAGGCGAACCTTATAACACAATCTAGTACATCTTCCCCACGTGCAAAGATGAAAACAGGAAGAGCAAAGAGAATATATTGTTTAAAGGAGCAGAGAAAGTTAAGCTTGGCTTTAAGAAACGATGAAAAATGCATTCAGGAAGAAATCAACTCAGCTGCATAACAGCGACTCAGGAGAATTAGTGGAAATATTTTTTAGGGAGCATTTTGGGAAATTGACAGCGATACACAGGACACTATATAAATGTACAATACCAAATACCTTTTCAGTTTGCAGAGGAAAAACTACTTGCTATATTAGCAGATGTATTTTTTATTGCCTACAAGAAAATTTATCATGCATGCGTTTTAAGTATCATGCATGTTAAATAAAGGACGGTACTGCAGATTTTCATTTATTGTTTCTCATTGAGTTTGGACTATAATTCACATTTGGACAGTATGTGAATTCGGTCTAAATAAAAGGTATATCCCTTCTGAAATCTGCAGGCTACTGATGCTTCTCTTGTCTGCATCTGCATATTTAGATAAAAGCCAAAGAGGAAGATCAGGAGAAAAGTATTTGTATGCGAACAACAGAAAAAAAAGTAAATAATGTATGTGCCTAAATCAATCATAAAACACATCTTTCTTTATAAGGAGATTGTTTGAATTGCACACTATATACTCTTAAATCTGGGCCTTAAAAAACTGGTTTGAGATCCACAAGTGTTATCATTTAATAATTAACTTAATTAGTTTCCAGTAGTTACAACTTTAACAGCAACAAGTACACACGTGTGCGTACACAAGTGTGCGTGCACACATAGCCCTCCCCCTCCCTCGATAGTTAAATAACGACAATAATATAGACATTTACCTGACATTTTATGCCTGCAAGACTGCAAGTGCAAGTTTCTGGATCACAGAACACACGGCAGTCACAGCCACAATCCTCCCTGGACAGGCGGATGGCCCGCAGCTCGTGTTTTTCTTCCACATCAATCTTCTTCACTCCAGAAGCTCGCAGCAATGCCCTTCGCTTTTTTGTTGGCAGGGGTTGTAGAAAGAAGTACTCATCTACTTCAGTGTTGTCTAGATCAATATCATCATCAGAAATGTCATCCAGTGTCAGGGTATTAGCTTCTTCAGATTCCACTGTACCATTCTTTGTCATCTGTTACACAGAACAATTAGCAAAGTCCTTAAACTATACTCACACACATAGATATGTGTGTCATAGGTACAAATATGTGTAATGCATTACAAATGTGGAAAGCCAAACGTAAAAATGCTGCACAACCAACAGAAAGTTCCAGAATATAGTAACAGATGGGGGTGAAAAGGTAGTTCTTTCACATTTAACACGTGAACTAAATACGCATTTTTAGTTTCATGTTTGTCATTAAGCTAATTTTTTAGGTTTCTAATTTCTTACCTGTCATTTATGTTCTTTAGCATTTGTCATTGTTTGCCTTATCTCAGGCCTTTCTAAAATTCTAGTCTTTTCTGTATTGGTTCATAAGGTAATTTTTGAGACCCTAATTGATTGTAGTTCCTGTCTGTCGGCTCTCTGAAATTCTTCAATATCCCTTTTGAGATAGTAACTGTTCTACCAGCACTATGTCAGACTGTGGTGCATCCCAGATTCGTAAAATGGTGTGTTTTATGTACTATTTGCTATCCTGTTCCTCTTTAGCCTGACAAGTTGTTTGATATTTGTACAGCTGAGGTCTCAAAGCAGTATTCCACTTAACTGCTTGGGCAGATGCCGGTATTTGCTTCTTGAGTTGACGATTTTAAGCCTGGAAGTCACTTAATTTCGCCCCTTTCTATCTACATTACTTCATGTTTATTTGCCATGTGTTTTAATAGCGCTGATGCATACAGCTCGTCTGAAGTTCTTTCTAGTTCTCTTTGGTCCTGAAAATAACCCATTTAGCTTTGTGTTGTCATAGATTTTAGTACTTCACTAACCAGTCCAGATTACTCTTAGGTAGTTAATGAATGAATAAACTTAGAAAAAAGGAAGTAAGTTGTTAACCTCTTCTGGAGGATCTTGAGAAATGTTTTTACAGGATTTGTGCTCCTTTCCTAGGGATATGAATTTTTGAGCCTCTCTAGATGCAAGTATCCTGGCACTATATTATTACCTATGTATAGTCTAGCTCTCAAACCTTTCAAAAATTGTTCCAAAATTAAATGGCCATGAGCACCACGCACAAACATCCAGTGCCTCCCACATAAGATAGCACACTTCTGTACCATACTCCTGTAACTCATCTCATATAGCAAGGGGTCTGTATGTTCAAAGAGGAAAAAAAAAAAAACATACTACACTGAAGGAAAGTTAATTTTCCCATCCAGGGTAGAGCTCACTGGTTATATCTGCCAGATAAACAACTACAGGGTTCATAAAACTTCTAAAGAGAAAATTGCTTGAGAATATCAAATGTTAAAACAAAGTTCACAGAGTTAACAACATTCATTACAAAAAATATATTTTGTCAATCTCAAGTTACTTAGATTGAGCACAGTACTACACAGCAAACGTGAAGCAAGTGCAGTTATATGATTATTTTGTCATATATAAAGCCTTTTTCTTTTGTTATTGTTCTATGAAATAATATTGCTTTAAATGGAAAAACAAACAAAAACCCAGATTCCTAATGTCCACCCTGCTCTGTGTAATGTTCTCAATCGATGCAGTTGCTGATTTACACTAGCTGAGCACCTGGTCTCATACTTCTGTGAAAAAACCAGGGTGCAACTATGTGATAATTATACACTGGTGAAGTTTCAAGTTTCATTTGCATTAACAGTTTCATCATGGACATCACCATGACCTCAGAAAAACGGCCCCTAGTCAATGTAATTTCAGTGTTTCTTACCTACAGAAAAACAGCCTTTCAAATTTGTTCTGTGTTTTGCCTTATTTACTCGCAGAGTATTTCAGCTTGGCCTGTTATCCCAAACAGATTTTTAGACACCAGTTTTAAATACAGATAAAATACTGAAGGCATAACTACCACCGCCTGTTTCTTGTGCATTTCAGTGTTTAGACATTTAACAATTATCACTGTAAAGGCAACTCCCTGGTTTTCTGCTACTAAATCCTGTCACCTGCAATTAGCTATGCTTCTTATGTGTAAGAAAGCAGTCCTGAATCTTTCCCATCCCACTGTTTCTGCTTTTATTATATTCCAAACTGTTTCATTTTACCATTTATATTAACAGTTTATCCCTTCCACTGTCACATATAGCATCGTTCAATAACTTGACGGCGCACTCCTACTGACTGCTTACTCTTTTTCTGTAATTGCAGTATTTTGTTTATAACAAACAACTGTGTAAGACAATCACAGAAAAAAACCCCTAACTATTCCTGACTTGTAAAGTCAGGTTAAAAGCAACACTCTTCCCTCTGAAGGAGAAGAGTCTCAGTGTCATGACTGGTAGTCCTTATGTACGGTGTACCCGTACACATTACGCTGCACAAAGAAAAATTCTCCTGAGATCAGTGATCATCCCTTTGCAGTTCAGCACCACATTTAGTTCGTGCAGAGGTTTTCCGCCACTTCCACAACTCCACTTTATAGGCATTATTGTTTCCTTCGCTTTTCAATGCATTCTCAATCTTTCTCCGTAGCTGCAGCCTTTGGAGTTTAGTGCCTTCGTTTTATTTCATGTTTCAGTTTACTTTGCATGTCTGTTATCCCTGTAACATTCAAATCCCTTTATGTGCAAAGACTTCTAGCTCTTTCTTCATCTTAAATGCAAGCATTTTCAAAATGTCCTCTCAAACTTCCTTCAGATTGTTTTCTTACTCTGTTTTCTATTATTCATTTCACTTTACAGTGGCTAGAAAAAGAGGGGTTAACAGCTCCCAAACCAGTTCTGCCTGGCCCTAGGGCAACAGAGAGATTATTTACACCAGGTATTTCAACATATTAGTTCAGTAAGGTAGGAAAGGCAACATCGGAAGTCACCCTTTTTCTGTATAATCTACAGTGAGAGTCAGGTAAATCCATAGAGTAATTAAATGCGTCTTAGCCGTCTGAAGCTCGTGAGAGGAAATACTCCACTGTATATGCAACTCAGCCTGAATGTTCAAAGCCAGATTGACATGCTTGATTTTGGTTTTTTACATACTTTTCATTTTTTGTTAGCCAGGTACAACTAAGTACAGTATATTTATGCTTCTTTGCTTTCTTTTGTAATATAATAGGAGAATGACCTACTTAAGAATTCTGATTTCTCTAGTTTTAAATACACAAGGTTCAAACCATTCGTTACGAGGATCACTGTTATTTAATAAAGAATAAGTTTCAGGGCTCTTGCCCAGGAGGTGAGCTGTAATTGCTCAGCTTAGAAAGGCACCTGTAGAACCATACCAAACCTGTCACGTATTTCTTCTCCAATTCTTAACTGCTTTGCTACGCAGGGGTAGAGCATCAAGGAATGGACTCCAGTCATATGCTGACTACTGTATGCATCCAGCAGGCTGCAAAGTCAAACGCCTGGGCATCAAGTGGGATTAGACAGCAGCTGGTCATTTCACAGCACCTTAACTCCTGACTCCTTTGCTGGATTATTTCCCTGTTGTCTCCTCTCTTTTTTTTTTTTTCTCAATTTCATCACACAAAGAACAAATGAATTAATGAAATGAAAGATTTGAATGTTTCTCAAACAAGTAGTCGGATAACTACAGAGGGAGGAAGATTATCAAGAACCATCAAATACATTTTCCAATACAGAACTTCAGGAGAACATTAAGTTCTTAAGCTTGTCATAATATTGCTCATCTGAATTAAACTTGATACGTAGATGGGTAAAATTTCTCTCATAAAGCTAAAGGTTAATGCCATAACAACAGAACAAGGCAAGAGCCAACGAATATGCGAAGCCTTCAGGTGAAATTCACCTCAAATCTGTAAAACGTGAAAAATTTAGGTTAGGTGCTTTGTCTGCCCTAGCTCGAAATTATTCCGTGCAATTTCCCACAAAGGAAACCAACCAACTGTCACCACAGACCCAGGAGCCTTAACATTACTAGGGTCATGCTAATCATTTTAATAGACCTTAATTTGAGGAGGAATCATGAGTAAACAATAAGGACTACTGCAGCTAATTTATTGTGCTTACGCATAACATTTTCTCAAATGACAAGGTATTAAACTAAAGCCTACCTTGTACCTTTCATCTTGACAAGATGGCTTTCATGTCCAGACTGCCATTAGAATTTTCACACTCGGCCGCTAACAAGTGTTTATGCCACCATCAGCAGTGTTTACACCAAAGCGCTGGTGCTAAAGGGCTAAAGTGACTTGAAGATTATTTTAAAGTCTTTATCTGCTTTTAATTAAGAGAAGTTTCTTATTTGGATCTTCACTTTTAGCAAGTAAAATAGTAAGCAGTACCTCATACTACGGAGACACAATTCCAATATATTCCTGTATTTCTATTTTTTTTAACAAATTCTACAAGAGAGAATGCTTTCTACCTACAAACTTGCGTATCTTAATCTAATGCAAAAAAATTTAAAAACCAGGGAAACTGAAATTAAAAACAAGACTGAAAACATTACTTTCCGTTTGCATAATGGTTTTCAAATAAGAAAACCTCTTTGCCCTACTTAATTTTCTTCATTTTTCTGTGCAGATGTACAGTAATTTTGATGCAAACCCTGATTAGTAGTACATTTTCATTAAAGATCATAATTGCTGACATTGTCACCTTAGAATGCTACAGTGCTTCCTTTTTGTGTTTATTTAGAAACCATGTGAATGACCAAGCAGCTCTTCCATCTCTACAGTGGGACACCAGCAAGGCCCAGTTGTCTTAAGCAAATAAAGCACACTCTGTGCTTTACAGTAACTCGTTCCTGTGCACCCTGCCCTAGGGGCACCTGCTTTAGCAGAGGGGTTGGACTGACTGATCTCCAGAGGTCCCTTCCAACGCCTACCATTCTGTGATTCTGTGACTCTTCACGAATTCAGGGAGTCCTAGACTTGCTTTTGGGAGGAAAAGTGGGGTTTGTTTTTTTTTTACCCCAAGTGTATCATGAGAGATGGAACTAAGCTGAGTTTAATGGACTAGTTAAAAAAGGAAGTTTTCTGTTCTCTATGTTTTTATACGTGCTCTAGAGTGAAATATTTTACTTTAGTAAAAGATTTAACACTAGTAAGATGTTACCATTTTTTAAGCCGCTCTCAGGGTTCTGAAGACCTAACCACAATTTCTTAATATTTGAATTGAAACTCTGGAGTCAGCTTCCCAGTCTCAGAACATGCTGAGGATCAATGAAGAAAGAATCCCACCACTGCTCAATTAAGTGTAGGGGGAAAGATTTTTCTGTTTGGTAAAAGGAAACAAAATTAGGACAGAGGGAGGAATGCAAATCAGGCTTCCCTTATTCACTGAATATTTATTAAGAGATTTTGCAGGTACTTAACAGTCACAGTAAAGATTATCATCCACTCAAACAAGTGACTGGGGAGATGAAAGAACATGTTGTATTTGGAAGAGGAGCAGAAAGTAGAGTCTATGTCCCAGAAAAAAGAGTGGGCTGAAGTGAACTAAGTTAATGAAGGAAAGAGATCCATCCCAGCTGAGAGGAGAATTATGAGAGCTCACAGAGCCAAGCTCTACTTCATACAGATGAAGGCTAAAAGGCCTCATTCAATCTTAAGAGCTAAATAGGATCTGTGATTTTTCTTGATTTACTTTCTAGCTAGAAAGAAAAGTGAAATATTTGCACGGCCCACTACTCTTTTCTCGCTCCACTGGGGATTCCTCTCTTTGAGCTGATTCCTTAAAGGCAGCCAAGGAATCTACACAGAGTCACTGGTTACAGTGACACAGCTCAATTCACACGTGATGCTCTCAGGATCCTATGATGCGAGATGTTTAGAGGTATAATCTCTGTCTAGTGCTAAGTCACTCACGCCTTTGGTTTCCAACCTGTCCAAATATTCGTCTTTAATTTGCCTTTGTCCTAAGGGATTTTATGTTTGTTTGTTTTGACTATGACAGTCCAAATTTCATGAACTATTTAAGAATCTATTTAGTTATTCAAATAAAAAACAATTAGGAGGACTGAAAAAAGTAATTACAACAGTGAGGGTCATATACACTTCTCCAGGAGTTCAGACACAGAACTCATGAACATTGTTCATTCTATGGGAAAAATGCTGAAAGGCTTTTCTTAAACTTGGAGGGTGCCAGTTTGCTCTGGACACCTGTGGTAGTATCTGAAACAGAGACAGAATATCACAAAAGAAGGGGCTATGGAGCAGAGCACTTCGGTTACAATTCTGACTATTGTTCACTTTTAATTACAAGATTCATCTGAAAAAGAGCCCAAAATGCATGTAACACAAGCCATTCTACAGGAAGTGTTTCATCCACTACAAAACCATAACAAAACCAGAAGTTTTGGCACCAGTTTTAAAGAGGCAGAAGGGACATTTCCAAGAACACGATCCCCTTCTCTATTCTCCTCTACTCAAACACACAGTTTCATTCCTCTCCTATGCTACATTTAAAAAGACAGCTTCAAAACTGTAGCCAAGATTTATTCTGACTAGCTAAAGCGAGATAGCCGGTTAATTTGTCTGACACATTTCTTCTTTAACACAGACATCCTTTGGCAAAATATTAAAGACACAAAATCATATAAATTGGTACACTGAAAAAAGAAAACATTTTTAGTATTACTGGCTCTTCCTTTTTGCCAATTTCACTCAAGTTGGCCAAGAAAATATGCTGTTTCACTTTCGGTACTTAGGATGTTACCATTCCCTTGTCTAATAGGGCACTGTGCAAGGGCTGAGAAGACTCATTCTCTTCCTGGCACTTCCAGAGTTCTGTGGGCCACCCTGTTTGAGGCTAACTTCCATCACTCTCTGCCTTTGTTTTCCCCTCTGTAGAAAACAGGGAGTAAACAATAACCTCCCTGTAAAGCACTCTGAGGTACACATCAATAAGAGCTACAGCAGCACTTGGTAGTACCAAACAAAAATACATCTTCACAAAAATAAAAAAAAAAGAGAAATGCCATTGTTTTGATTGAAAATGGAGTTGATAGAAAGGAAATGGTTGTTTGAGACACACACATTGCATCCATATAGCTCTGACACTGCCCATTTAAATAAATAAGGCAGGGACCAAAGCATTGAAATGTTTTACCTTTAATTTTAGAGAATTGAGTTTTTCTTCCCTTAGATGCTCCCTTAACATCTCTCGGTGAAGCCTCTCCTGTTCCATCGCAAACTCTCCAAGCGTGTATTGGCGCACGCTGTTGTGGCGAGTAGACATTCCCAGTGTGCTTCCCCCTTGGCTGGGAACACTGGTGAAGCCTTGCCTTCTTGTGAAGTAATACACAGTAACACAGTTAAAATGGACATTTTTTGTTCTCTTCCGCTTCTCTCGCTTCAGGATTGAAGAAGCTGGAACAGATCCAGAGTACAACATGAATGATAATTTGCAGTCATATAGCAAATTTGTCACTTGTGCGGTTCCATTTACCTTAACGATATCTGTGTACGCCCTAAAGGTCAGAGGTGCACAGTCTAAATGAGGAGAAAACATTATAAATATTTACTGTACATGCAAACCTAGAAGCCATTACAAACCTCTACAATCACGAACACCATTGTCTGCTTTAGAAGAGAAATTCTCGGCCAGGACAGCTGTGTTTTCCCGTAGCATTATAAAAACGTTTTATCCTTTTACCGAGGAAGCAAATAAATCCCAGCAAAAGGAACTTCTTTCACGGCGTCACCTCGAAGAAAGTGATCCACTGACCAAAACGCTGCGAACAAATCAACGTTGCATATGACAGCAGTGAGAACAGCAGGCCCATGCCTCTCACGGATCTATATACACCGTTATTATTTTGTCAGCAAGACTTAGCTGTAGAGATCTGTAACTACATCTTTAAAGCACTGGATCACATTGGCAGAAAAGATTCCTATCTCGTATAATCTAAAATGTGAGAAATTAGCGTTAGAAAAAACTATAAAGGCAATATGTTTAGTGTTTCAGACGGTCTCATAAGTTCCCATCATTGTCATCACAGGATAATAGAGGAACAATGCTGATTAGCAATCAGAACCACTTCCTTTTTCTTTACCTTCATCCTCCTTCCTGCTGCCTGCCACTGAATACACACACGTGTGTGTTGTATATATATTCTAATGTGTAGAATTTTGACAAAAAAAAAAAAATCTAGACTTTTCTAATTCTTTTTTGATTTCCCCCTCACGTTCATGCTCAGTTTTTCTTACACACATACGCAGGATCACATGAAAAGGATTTGTTTAAAAACAAATGCCAAATGTTAACTGTTAAATATTGTTCTTTTTTCTACAGATATTTCATAACTCCTTCCAACGATACTGATCTGTTGTTTCTCGCTGGTAGCAGTGGTGACCCATTAGAGGAAGAAAAAAAGACACAAACGTTAGAGAAAGATAAGAGACACTCCCTGATTTTTAAGATGAGCAGCTTGATGTATTTGTTCTATTGCAAAATGGCAATAGGGTGTTGAGAATGTAGGTAATAAGTCATTGCTTTGCACTTCACAGGCAACAATTGGGCAGGTGCGAGGGAGAGCCCGACTGGCAGAATTCAGGCAGTAAAATGATTTAAAAGGTGCCTGACCACTCCTGAAAGATTTGGAACCATTCTATAAAAGCTGCAAGAGCAACATGATGTACACTGCTGATCTAAAATTGCACCGTCTCTAGAGACTGGAAGCACTTGGCCTTCAGCCTCGGTTTCGTAACGGGTCTGGTTTACTGTCACAGCTACAGCATAGTTCATGCTCTAATGTTATTACATAGTGAAATGTTAATCACCACAAATGTGACACCCCCAAACTTTTACACCAAGTAATTCAGTCCAAAAACCTGCATAATCCATGTAACTATATGAAAAAAACATCAGTTAGAAAATACAGTCCTGTAACCAAGTCACAGACACAGTAGACCCTTACTGACATCATCATAAAACTATCTGGGGCTCTGTAAAACACTGAAATAGTATTATTTTTCCTAAATACTGATAAGCAGCTAAAAGTATCGTTTATCATATAAATAACATGCACTTCCTCAGATATGCCGCAGGTATGTTAGATTATAAATACAAAACAGATAAATAAGCTCCGGTCCTATATTCACTTACATGCCCTCAGCGAAGGGTGTTCCAACAAAGGTGTAGGATGTACACAGAGGAATCAGAAGACAAATTCTGTTACATTAGGCATGTTTAAACTTACATCCAAGTTTAAGCCAATCTCATATCAACAGAGCCTCTGAAAAGCCTTCAGTGGGGGAAGAGGGTTTTTTTGTTAGAAGAGACTAGTTGATGGAGGTGTGTCCATTTTGCATGATATTAAATATTGTTTTAATGTACTGTTCTTTTTCATACATGCCAAGTTTCCAGACAAAACTATCTATAATAAAACCAACCTTTTAGAGCTTGGAAGATGGGGTAATTTTGATACTGACATTCTCTTTCAATTTAGCAAGAAAGCAAATACTCTGAGTCAGAACTTCACTGCCTGTACGCCCTTACACATAGTGAAGTGCATACTAAACAATCCTGCTCCTGCGGAAGGAGATGGCTAAACCATTTTGGGGTGTGTCCGATTTCTGACATAACAGTATTGATGTTATTTGGATCTCAAACGGATCTTGCCTCTATTTCGGAAGAAATATTGAGAGTTACTGAAGGGCAAGCAGCTTTTTTACCAAGTAAAAAAACCAGCCACAAATGGAACAAGAGATAAAAGTACAGTAAAATATTAAGGGAAAGAAAAGACAGAAGGTTAATCTTAAATATATAGATGTATATGCTTCATGAGGAAATAGAAGGTAACTGCGCCTGTAAATCGCACAAGCTAGCAAATGCCTCTGAATCTTCAATTGTAAACTTCAGTACCGACCACATAGAGTCTAACGTTTACAGTAATTTATTTCAGATCTTAGCTATGAAACTCCTGACATGGCTGCTTACTGGCAGGAACGGCAAATGCTGCAGTAAAAGTGCTTCTGGTTTTTTAAGTCTGTCAGTCTCTTCATGAAAGCTGAATCATACTGTTTTCTATACATAGAGGCATCAACCTTAAGATTTATTCAGATGCTACACACGAGTATTATTAGTTAAACGAAGCTAGGCAGAAGACTCTGCAATCTAACTACTTCCATCTGAAAAAAATAATGTCATCTATGATAAAAACTAGATTACATGAATAAGCTTTGCCACTATGCGGATTTTTGGGGAGGGGTAGGGATGCCCGTGTGTGTACTGTCAAAATTTAGAACATGAGTTTCATACATTGCCGTACGTTTATGCCTAAAGGTTTGGTCAGCAGTCTCTCTCAGTAAGACCGCAGCTGTCATGAGCTGTCTCTTAAAGAGCCCATTACTGCGTTTCTTCAACATTTTTATAGTTCTGAGCACTTTTAGTAATTAGATTCTCAGTGCCACACCATCAAAGTTGTTTGTTTGGATTTTTTAATATATCACTGACAAAAATTGTGTTAAAATAGAATTAAGCTGAACTTTGAGACAATGCTGGCACACTATAACTGCAACACCACCAGCACTACAAATCCAGCACTATACGACTGTACTGAAGATAGCGTGAGGGCTGACGTGCATTTGTTGTAAATATCACTGAAGTTCATGGTTGTATTTATTAACATTATAGTTCCCAGTCAGACAAATTATATGATAATCTGTATAAGTAAACAAGCATGTAACAATTCAGAGGCCTCAGATTACACATGATCCTTTTTTTCTGAAACACGGCTCATCTTTTGGGTTTGCTTCTGCCTCACCCAAGAGCTCATTAACGGGAAGAGCTAAGGCTCTGCGAATAACTCTCTAGTCATCTCTTCTATGGAACTGCTAGGAAACAGTGAGAATGTATTCATATTTATGACAACGTTGTTCACAAGAACAGAACAGGCAGGAACCGCAAAAGATTACAGGATTTTATTTGATTACCCAAAAGCACAGATTAGAGATGTCAGTGCGGGGACTGAAGAATTGCAACCACCTCAGTCATCAAGGACACAAAAGGAAGCGCAGTCAGCTCCGCAAAGGCACTATGTTCTTGCTCTGCTATACTTCCTAAAATCTCTGAACAGAGGGCTGCCTTAATATGACCTCAGAAAAATTTATTATTAGATATTGAATGGAAATGTTGAACATTTTCCAACATCGGGGACAAAGTGCTCTGTAACTCATTCAGTCCTTTTGCTTCAAGCCAAGTAGAACTCAGATTCTCAAACCATCTTATCAAGAGTCAGGGCCGTATGCTATTTTGCATGCACTATACCTTTAACAGTACATTTGAATCAGTTGTAATTACTGCTAAGGACACTCCTTAACTCAAGACAGAGCAGAAGGACATACAAAATACCTGTTTCCTGATACTTCAGAAAGCATGAACATATGCACAGACAAAATTTACTGACATTAACCAACTAGTAAGCTCCTTTCAGAATGAGGCACACAGATTGTGCAAGGCTTGCACACCTCTTTGGAGTCAGTTTCAAAGGTTTTGCAGGAAAGCAAAAGCTTGTAACCTAAAAATTTATCCAAAGAGAGTGTAAACGCCACACTTTTCTGCAAGAGATCAAGCAACAGCTTCCTTGCTTAGCCAGTTTCAAAAAAGCATTTACATGCCGTCTGCCTGTACAACAAGTGATATCAGCAGAAGCCACAGTCATCTGTTCTGCGCAAAAATGGTGATGCTGACTCCGGGCAGAGTCTGCTAGGCAGAGATGTGTTGTTTTAGCATCTGCTGGACACATGCTGTCAGCAGGAACTAGGTGGTGATTTTTGAAAACAAACGCCACCATCTTGGGTCTAGCAGTTCGTGGTGAGCCGGGATGTGAGAGGGAACAGGAATATTCATCACCACCTAAAACAGTCCTATGGATCACACGTGATCTTTAACACATTTATATACTACAAGTCTGATCTATTCCATGGAAGGAAAAAAATACTCCATTCTCATGCATTTAAACAATTAATGTAATTTTTAGTTGTATGCTTCAAGATTATACAGAATTAAGTATTTTTGACAGCTACATGAGTACTGTAATGTATAAAATATATCTATTATCAGAACAATATCTGATGATACTGTTAAGAACATAATTACCACTACAGAACTCTCTCTCAGAAAAGGTCACTACATGCGAACAAGGTCTTCAGACATCTACATAAATATCTTCAAACAGGACTGTCAGAATTCCTCATCTGAAATAGTATCAACTGCTGAAATTTTAATTTTGGGCATTTGGCATTTGAGTGGCTCAGTTTCTGGGTTTAGCAGACCCCAGCCCAAGTTAATAATCTGCTTGCAAGTGGAGTCAAGTCAAGCTCCGTAGGCTTACCATGCAAAGGCTCCGTGCCATGCAAAAGCAGCTGCTGCAGATTCAGGGCTGTATCAGGACATGGCACAGCCCCATCCGTGCAGCACCCGACCCGAGCTGACAGCCACAGCACAGGTCATCTGCACCACAGACTTTTTATGGCAAAACTGCCAATTGTAAACAGAACTCCTAAAGGTGAGGCCAAAAGAGTTGAAAGAAAAATTTTAATAGTAAACAATTGTTTAACCCAAGCATGGTTAACACATCCTAGAAACACGACCTGTTCTGTGTGCTTACCCTTTTGCTATCTTTGTTCGTGATGTGCCTGCACACACACACACACACACACGGTAGGATGCATTTATTCATCATCTTCTCAGTTCTTAGCCTCTCCTTCATAACAATTCTCTTTATCCACAGCAGTTATAATTTCACGACTATAGATGGTATTTCTGCCATTTCTCTTTATGCACCATTCCTGGTTGATGCACTTATAATTTCACGACTATAGATGGTATTTCTGCCATTTCTCTTTATGCACCATTCCTGGTTGATGCACTTCTCTGGCTATGGAACATACAGGATTCTCTAAGGTTTCCAAAATTTAAGAACACCTGTATGGCGAGCCAGAGACCTACAGAACGGCGCGATGCCTAAATGCTGGCTATCGAGCTTTTTTATTACAGCCCTTCAGTTCTCAGTATTTCAGTAAGGTCCTTTTTCAGTCATCGCCTGTAGTACAGAATAGAGATAACTGTTCAGCAGCCACTCTGGAAATTGAGATTTCAGTGATTTATTCATCAGGCTGCAAACTGACATGAAACAAGCTTTGTCTACTTCAAGACAACCTTCTTCTACACATTACCTCCACCCCTCCAAATTACACGGATTAAGGCTTGACTTGGTAAGTCTGTCTTACCCAGCCTATGGTTTACTAGACACAGGGAGATCAACTGTCAAAAGATTAAAAATAGAATAAACACACAAGCATCATTATGGCTGTTGCCATAAGTGGTAAATTACAGACATAGTTGAAGATCATCTCCTACATCAGGACACTAAGTCGTAACTTTCATTACCATTATTTTTATTAAAATGGTTGCAATTTTAAATGGTACCATTTTATCTATCAAAACAAAAAGTACCATTTTATCGCCCAGTGCTTAACAGCAATGGCATACAACATGGTTTATGGATCCTTTTGCAGAAAACCCAAGTGTTTCTTAGATTATTTTTTTTAAGCTTCAAGGCACTTGGGATCAAGTGCATTAAATGGATTTTTCCCGTCACAGTATGTCCTGTACGTCTGCACTGAACAGGAGGCCCCACTAATTCATTTTTCAAAGACACTCTAAAAATAAAACTCTTAAGGTAAAAAACTGAAGAAAGTATCAATGTAAAAAAAAATGTAGCTACCATGAAAAGAACAACAGCCTTAAAAAATAAAACCGTTCTGTAAAATAGCTTCCATGGCTGCTGTTCTTTCTCGCTTAGGCTGCTGTGTCACATAAACCTGTGTCACAATGACAATTAATGGGAGATGGGCAAATATTATGAATAGTGGTTTGGCAATAAAACCTCCCTGTCAGGTTCATCCTGGCTAAAATAAGTACGTTGTACAAAGCATTGATCTGTGCTGAAATTCTGTCACCAAACAAACATACTCAATGAGGAAATACTTTCTGGGTTTGGGAAAAAACGAGTCCTCAACAAAGAAGGTAAGAAAAATGAGAGCCATTAAAGTCACGTGAGGTTAGAGAATAAAGAAGCACCTTTGTTCATCGACAGTAAATGTAAGAGAACAAAGCAATTTACATGGCAGAAAAGTTTAAACATATGTCTAGAGGAATGTGTGAAAGGACAAGGGTGAAGAAACATGTAGTGACACACAAAATTGTAAGAAATCAGTGTCAATATTTTCATATATATTTTAATCTAACTAGAACACTATGGTTAGAGTTTGTCATCTCGGTGTTGCAGTTATATGGAAGAAACCACCAAGCCCTGCTGCCAAGTTAGCTGCAAATAATGATTGCCATCACCTTATTCCTACCAATAGGCTCATAATTATAAGATTTTTTGCACTTATTTTGTATTGCAAATAAAATTTATTTTTCATTTTATGTATTATTGGGAGACTGAAGAATTTTATTACTAGCTCACTTTCCACAGGTTATTGAAAGCTGTGCATCAGCAGCTCTCCACCTTCTGAAACTGTGTGCCTTTCTTTCCTCTCCCTACCCCACACCAAGGTGTTTTCAAAGCACGGAGTAGAAAGCTAGAAGCAGAGGAGATCCTACTGACCTCTGCACACGGGGCTGAGCTGTTTGCGTGCTAGCCCTTCCCACCCACGCGAACCAACGGAGCTAGGAGGCCCCCAGCCCAGAGAGGCGCAGGGGGAAGACGCTGGCGGGTGCCCCCTGCACCCAGCATCCCCAGCCACTGCCTCCTCCCACAGCTGCTATAAAGTTCTGCAGCTGCTTCTGGTACCCCTTCCTTCTCCTCCTCAAGCTGTATTTTCTGCTCTCTCCCCTGAGAATAACCATTATTTATCTATCTGTGAATTTGTGAAAAATGAAAGACACAAACCCCTCAACTCTTTCCATATTTGAAAAATTCAGGTTTTGTTGTATTTATTCATAATATATTTCTTATGCCTTGCTAGCAGATGTCATCATGGGCCCATCCAACTCCCAGATTCCAAGAAAAGCAATTTTCCAAAGGGGAAGATCAATATTTACGCTAGCAGTCCAGCGTATCCTTACAAGAAACATCCAAGTCTCATTCGTGTATTAATAAATTATAACTGATTAAATAGGCACGCAACTGTAACAATGCACCGGCAAGCTGAAACAAAGCTTTCCTGAACTGCTCTCACATACATATAAGACATTATGCAGCTGTGCTTTTCGGTCGCCTTTGAACATCCTCATTTTGGTCTCTGGGCAGCGGAGCTACAGCAGCGTGAAACCAGTGCGAGACGGAGCGTTCCCTTCTGCGCATTTAGTGGCCAAACCAGAACCCACACACTGCCACCTGCCACTTGGGAAGAGATCCCGCTGCGGCTGTATTCGTCTATGAAATGCAAAGCCTGCTTCCTAGTCATACAAAATCCTGATAGGAATGACATCTTTAGCCCATCATGTTTTCCAAACATTTTTTACTGAGAAAACTGGTAGTTCTTTGATTACGAAACATAAATAATCTCAGTTCTGGCTGAACTCCAAGACATAAGCACTTTCTTCTGCTGTCTCAGCTATTCTCCTGATGTCAAAGACACATTAAAATAAATGTGAACCATATGGCTACCCGGCAGATTACTAGCACTCTTGCATCAATGAGGGCAAAGCAATTCATTGTCACCAGCGCAGAACATCTTCGGCACACGAAAATTTCAAAAAATTGGAAAAAATGTGTACGAAGCAGTGTTTTGGATTAAAGCTCTATCTTAGACTGGAGGAAATGCTGCTTTTCTTGTATTCTACTACCCATTTGTCTGCTTTTTACACACTCTTAGTGCCTTATAAACCACTATAGCAAGAAGGTTTAACACCGTTCTCCACATGCTCTGTGTCTTTCCCACACAGTGTTTCCTCAAGTCTAACACTACAGAACAGCAAAGCCTAATCCAGCACGGAAATCCGGGTCAGAACACTGCTTACAGAGGCCAGGCCTCTCCGCAACCTTCACAGAAAACAAAAACTTGGGAAAAGGTCATATTCCAGAAACTGCTTCTACCTCTGTCCTCTAACTCTCCTTCTATCCCACTGCCTCCCAAAAAATATTCTAAGAGTCTCCTTACACTACATTTACAAATTTTAAATGCTTAATGCTCAAACACTTTTCCTACATGCGGGAAATCCCCATTAAGAGGAAATGCTGTGACATACAATATGCTCTCCCGAAGAAACATGCGGACTTGAGGGCAGGGAGGTATTTTCTGAAATAAATTTGAACCTGGAAGTCTTGAAGGGAACCGCACACTAGGAAGGCAAGAACTGAGTACTGGAAATCAGACAGAACAGGCATAACGCTGCAGAAGAGCAGCACCTACCCTAGCAGCATTTCACTGCTCCATCCTTCTGGTGCCTTCCTCTCGCGTAAAGCCAAAGCTAAATTCACCTCACAGGAGGTGCTCCATGGGAATGCTTGCCTAATGCTACATTTATTTATGTCACATTTGAAAATGTTTTTGAAAAATACTAGCTCACAGACAAGTTTGACGTGAATAGGAGAGGGTTTTCATTTGTGCTTTAGTTAAACATTTTACCTCACTGCCGGGGCTTTGTCTAAAACCTCACAGAAATGTTGAATTCTTGGGATGCATATTAAAAGCTGGAATTTTACTGCTAAAATCTCAGTGAAAGCTTAAGTTTGCTTCCTCAGCACCCTCTATCTCCAGAACACTTTTCTGTGACATTCACACTAGCCCAGTTTCTCCATTCTGCAAATATAATCAGCCTGCAGGGAGAAGTGGAGACGGTTAACTGCTCTCTGCCTCACCATTTACTCTAAATGCCAGCTGCTGTTTCGTAGATGATTATTTCTGACCTTGGCCCCAGCCTCCAACAGCAAAGCAGCTACCACAGATCCTTGCAGGAAAACCCATGCATAACGATCATACGTGCCGAACCCTCCCAAGACACTACAGGCAATCCTTTGTCCCACCTTATGGGTGCCTTCTGTGAACAGCCTAGGTACAAATACAGCCACCCATTCAGCTGCCTGTGACTCTGCATTTCCAAACACAGTTTGCATATCTGTCATAAGATCAGCCAACAAAAACATCATATAAGGCAAAAACTGTCCATCTTTGTACAGTGTATGAAATGCACTAATTGATAGGAGAAAACTTTTCAAAACATTTAGAGGTAGAATTAGTTGCACAAATCCTTGTAAAAACCAGTGGGAGTCCACCTCCCAACCCCTCTTCACATTTTTTAAAACCTCCCTCTACAATAGTTGTTATTCCAGATGAAAGACAGCAGGCAAGATCCTGCCCAGGCATTCCGTATGAGTATTTGAGTGAAGACACCGCAATACATTTCACTGAATTTCTTTGCGTCTCTTGGGTTTTTACTGCCCAGATGAGCCGACTTATTTTAAAATCAAAACTGAGAGCTAGCAATTAAACACACAGCTTAAGCTCAAAGCTCGGGTAGTGCCTTGTGCTGTTGACCTCACACCAAATAAAACGTTATCCTTCACAAAAAGACAATTTAAGAGAAGCTAGATCTTCCTAAGGATTTCAAAAGATTTGATACCTTCTTCCAGGTTCCGCACGGGCACATCGACGAGGCAATCTCAACGTTAGCGACTCTAGAATATTCAAAACAGTACTTCTAAGGGCTTGTGGAAAGGAGTGCAACGGGGATCTATTTGTATTTCCAAATTCCTCGTTATCTTTAATGGTAAAAGCAAAACATGGCAAGAGCATCTAGAGACTGAAAGGTTTTCTCAGAACCCCCTCACTGACCAGCCACATTCATAATGAACCTAAGGCATCCAGTACTCTTTAAAGACGATACCGTAATTAGCAGAATGACAGGACCTGGCACAGATAACCCTGCTAATGACAGTGATAATGTTAATGGCAAGATACAGATAATTGATGGAAGATATCAACCCGACTGTGCGATGGTTCTACCTCCTGTTGATCATCTTGTCAGGTGAGCTGGTGCAGAAGATTTCTCCTGCCGCTGCAGGTGAAGAGCAGAAGCCTCTGCAATGAGGGCATTACTCTGAAAGTTTCAGCTACGCTAACACTGAAGTTGAAGTAGCAGAGGAAAGCAGCAGCTCCTCAAAGTATGTGTCTTAACTGATGGGTCTATGATTAATGTGGTACGGGGAGTCTCTGCTGGCACCAAAGTGCAAAATACAGGACTTAATGAAGTCTTCCCAGGTCTTTCAATTGCATGCAATTCTCCAACTTAAATTTGGATATTTTTCTTTATCAGAAAAATTGATCAAGCATTTAGGAGCAGGTACCTCCTCCACAAGGCAGGAAGAATCCCCGACACCTGAGCTGGAGCAGCACACCCAATTGTAGGAACTGTCAGGGTGTTGTACTGACATCCTGAACAGCAATCCCAAAGACAGCTTGCTGACAAAACACAGCAGCGGGGTGCCCTAGCTCAACAGGGCAATTTAAGGGACCTGAAATGGCATTGGGCATGCTCCTGCCCTGTATTCCGTGCACCTTTAAGGAAAAAGGGAAAAAATATTCGTAGTCCTGACTAACGCTCTGTATGGATGCTTGGACCGCTACTTCAGGATGAAGACCCCTCTTTTTGATATGGAGGAGGGGCCATGAAATGGGACAGGTATGTGGATTGGTTAGTAATATGCTTTGGCATCCATCAAGGTAAATCTGCAGTGTGACTCATGGCCTGCTGAATCAAACTGAAATGACCTCAATAGACTGAGAAAAGTAAGTAAAAAAGATGGTAGAGATTACACCTGCCAGCAGTAATGAAGGCACTTTATCACCACTTCATAAGAGGTTTTAAAATGTGCAGATGTACACACACACACACCTGACCAAGAAAATACTACATTTATTTTTTTGTTGTTATGAACCTGGCAACAGCTGTCTATGCTTTATGGACTGTAATTTCATTTTCTGAGAAAAAGATGCCTGCAACTTAGGCTAGGGATTTTTTGTTGTTGTTGTTGTTGCTGTCTTGATTTATTCAAATTGCTATATTGTTAAAGAAACTCTGTACTTATCCCTGTGTAGAAGTCACAACAGATAGCACTTAGGGACATCTCAGTCATATAAGTATTTTCTGCCATCACACTTCAGGGTTAATCAGAGTTATCTTCTGGTGGTTCAGCCCCACCTGAATGATCCTCAGCCGCTGTGCACCTCATTTAGCTTGCAGGTGAAACTGACCTTAAGGCTAATGGAGCAGGAAAGCTGAAAGGTTCTTGTTTATCTGACCCAACACATACTGTTTCAAGGGTCGTGTAAATACTGAGATGCATCAGCTATTCTAGATATATTTATACGCAAACTGCCTGCTTGCTGAAGCACTGAAAAGAGCTGTAGCTACGAGTGATTAAAAAATTATCTCTTTGTCAGACCAAATAACAAAGGAAAAATAAGACTTAGGAGGGCCACACTAGGATTTTTTTTTATAGCTCAGTTAAAGAATTAACACACAGATCTCGGTGCTGACTACAGGTCACCCACAACCCCCGCACTTCCAGTCACTCTCAAAGAGAGTTTATACTGAACTTCAGATTTACTTATATGAAAACAGACCAGAAGAAAGACAGTACACAGGATCTGACAGTGCCTCACAAAAAAGAAAATGGTACGAAGTGTCAGGAAACAGCTTAGAAAGATAACCTCCATCAAGGAGGTACTCAGGCATGTAGCAGAGGCAAGGAACCTGGCCAGCCTTTCTCCTGCACTGGCTCTTTTCAGTCTGTTTACAGGAAAAGTCTCACAGAACTCTTCCATTCCACATGCCCTTAAAAGTATGGATTCCAATATTCAATATAGAAAAGTTCTTATCCTTTATTTTGGGAGATGAATGTCTTTAAAGAATGAACAAAATGCTTTTCAATGTACATTCTTAACAGTTCCGTTATTGTACAACAGATCTGCACGTACTTTTCAAGCGAGCATCACTTAGCTCTGTAAGACACCTGTATGCATGAGATAGGATCACTGACATTTTCCACATATTCTGCTTTGACAAGACAGGGCCAAGTACCTCAGTAGGATCCGTTCATTTTTTATCACTTCCCAGAACTCAAAATATGCTTTTTCAAATAATATTGTTTGAAAATCTACAAGTTAAAAAAAATAAAAATCTAAGTACATACAAAGAAAAGTGCTCCTGCCCCGAAGAGCATCCAACATCACACACACAACTGATGCCAACCAACCAATACAAATGAAAACAAAAACAAATCCTGGGTGGATAAAAATTTCACCAATTGTCCAATTAAAACATTCCTTCCAGAATCAAAGCACATGAAGACTCAAGAAAATGCGAGAAGAATAAAACAAAATAAAAGTCCAATCTCAACAGCAAGCCTGTTTTTTCTAGAGGTAGTCAGTTATCAAGTTAAAAACACCTTTCAGCATTCGTCAAGTATCTTTACTCCTTTGCATTTATTTTAAATACAAACATGATTAATTTTTATTGCAAACTGATGTTACATTATACTATCATACACCATGACTAAGACTCCCCTTTTTAGTGCAGAGTTGCTCTTACATATAGCAGATATGGCTGAGGCTAGCTCAGTGATTTTTCCAACACTGCTCAGTTGGTAGATGTCGATTGTGCAAACACCTGAATAATATGTTTTATATGCTTTAGTAATAAGAAAGAAGAAGGAGGTGCAAAATCTCACCTGCATCACTTTAACGATAATTAACAAAATCTGACTTCCCCATCAGGTGCAACGTGGAGCATCCTTGGCAAAGTTAGAAAATAATGATGCACGCTGGAAGAGAGTCTGGATGCAAGATGCAAGCAATTAGGTACGGATAAAACCACCTTTCCATTCCATACTTCAACTGAGCATCAATGTCCTCTATTTTCTTCGCAATAAATATTTACCACCTTTATCAAGCTCCTGCAAGTACACTGCACTACAGTGAGTGCAAAGCAGAATGTTAAGACACTGAAAGCTGCCAGTCTCCAAAAGTCTTTTCCTCGAGATTTGCCTACTCAAATGCAGCACCAAGGCCACCTGTTCAGTTCTTTTCTTCCCAAACCAGCCTTATAAAATACTGGGACTATCCTGTATTGATTTCTTTGAATTTAGGCTTATGCATCTATATAAAATACAACACTTTTTAAAAGGCAATACCAATGCACAAGCAAACAATTTACACTTTCTATTTCCATATCGCCAACTGATATATATATATATATATGTATTTTTATAAACATTACATGTAGAATTTCTATATACGTGTGTAAGTGCACACACAGATAAACATTTACTACTCTGGCCACAAATATCTCAGTTATATGGATCATTAATCGTAACGCTGAAATGCTATAGTTTCCCCTACAGATTTTATTCAAAACCGAAATTATTTATTGTGTCAACTACAATCAAAGTTTATTGTTACATGCATGTATTACAACTTCCAAGTTTCTCCCCTGAATTACGAGCCTTCTTTGTATTATCTGTGTATTCACAATAAAATTGCTGTCTTCTATGTGGGTGGCAATGACTGTTTAATATAAAAAGACTGCTTTCAGTCTATGATGAATAATCATCTAAGTCCTTAAACAGATGCAAAAGTTAAAAGATCAGCATGCAGATAATATCATCACCAAGCTATCTCTTAACACTAGCAAAGAGATTTACTGGGTCACTTAGTCCTTTTTGGCATTTCAATAACATAGGGCCCCTACTAGTACTGCATCTTAAATATAATATACCACATCAAGATTGTCACGTGTAAACACATTTGAAAAGTTGTGCCTGTGTAACCCTTTGCACAGGAGCGTTCCACAGAGCAAAGAGGATTTGGACCCTCGCATCCAAACTCTAGCTGAAGCTGTACAGCAGCGTTTGGTAGACAAATCAGTTATAAGAACATTCAGCTCACATGCTACAAACATGATTTCTAGGCACAATTTAAACCACGCATCTATAAGGATCACACTGTGTAAGGCAGCGATGAGGCGCCTCACTTGCTCCTTGGCCCACGCTCTTAAGGAAACAGCTTTACAGCCACTAACTCCTGCGAGGAGATCTATATGCAAGAGAGTTGATGGAGGCAAACTCCTGCCTTTTAAAAGATGCAGTTCACTATAAAACAGTATAACCACCTAAAACAAATATCATAAACTACAAATATAAACTGTAAATTCGTTCTTCCTAGATACATATGCTATGCACATAGCTTTGCCAACTTAAACCTAAAGTCTTACCTGCACACAAAACCATTGCCTAGTACAGATACCTGCCCCTACATGAAGAATAGAAACTATTCCAATAATGTATCCCATACACACGTTCCTTGATTCCAAATAAAAGGAAGCTTATTATTTTCTTTGGAGAAGAACTCTCGACAATACAATACTGTAGACAGGTAAGTGTAGTGTGGCTGTCAGCTAAGGAAAATAAACAAACTTACCTAAAGCATCTTCTCTACAGTACCTGTTTGTAATACCTTCAGCACAACTCCCAACATTAACTACAGCAACTGTGTAATTCAAACGGCAAATACGTGGGGCCTTCCAAGTGACTTCAAAATTTTCAATGACAAATAGCTTTGTATAGTTTGCAAGTTTGCTAAGTCATTTTGAGCAAGTCACAAACCGAGCACCACAGAGAGTCCGTTTTATCACCTGTTCAATTTAAGGCCATCACGCTTATCCAACTATAAAATTCGTTTGATTTTGAGGAACAGGAAGAATTCTTTAGATACAGAACTTCAGTACTTACGGGTAAAATGATTAGAAGTCGATGGATTGACACTATCACCACTGTCAGCACTTTCACTGCTAGAAATGTCATCATCTGATTCCCGCACAGAGGAACAAGGTGAGGAGCCATCAACTTCTTCAAACTTCCTCTTTAAAATCCCACTCATCGCTGCAATGCTGTCACATGCACCTGTAACAGGAACAGAAGCAACGAGGCACTGAAACAACCAACTGCAGAATATGCACTCATAATCCCCAAAGTCATTTTTAGTTAGAAGTACCAATAAGTTGCCATTTCTGGTCTTGAATAATAGTTTAGTATGAAATCAGATATAATTAATTAGGAGACAGGGAAGCCATAGGAAGGAAAGAAACCATCAAAAGTCATACTCTAACTTGACATGTATGGAGATGATTATTTTGCTAGAATAATGTGTAACAGATTGCTTTTAGGGACTATTTTTCCCATTTTGATGTCAATAGTATCTCAGATTTCTAGGTTATGTTGTGAAATTTCAAACGGGGAAAAAATGGGAGTTTCTCTTCAAACACCCTCACTTGGTTCCTCCCTTGGCTGCCAGGGCAGGAAGAAATGTTCACAATCAGGGATCAAATTAAATAAGAAATCATTCTGAACACTACACTTCCCATTGCTAAATATATGTGCTCTAACCAGTGTTCACATCACCCCGGTAAGTAATCCATCTGATAATACCAATATTACAGATAGATAAAAGACAATGAAGTCAGCAAAGACCATATACCAATTTAGTGGTCAATAAATGCCTGGAACTCACAAATTCCCCACTCCAGTCAGAGACACCAATTGCCTCCCAAATTCTCTCCTACACACATTAAGAAAAGAGATGCCTAATAAACTCCTGAGGTTGAGTAGAAGATCATGAAGCAAAGTATTCAAGCAGAAATTTAGCAGCAGAGGTACAAATATAACATGAATTACACGTAATTAAGGAGAAAGTGTACCCTTAATTAACTGGGGAGAGATCAAGGACAGCTGGAGCTTGCTCAGAGGACACGCAGCTGCCACCATGCCGCCCACAGCACTGCAGAGGCAAGCAGTGCTGATACGTATCCAGGCAGAAGTTTGTCTCAGACTGATGACACGCTAGACGCACCAAGTAGCACACACAACCTAGCGCTACGGGCTTACCGCTGGGTTCTGCCAAATCCCACTGAAAGCAAGGAAAGAAAAAAAAAACCCACAAAATTGCATTCCTCACTGAAACAGAACTTTTAAAATCCCTGCAGCTATCTTTAGGACTCATTAACTCCAAGCCGGCTGCATTCTGCTCCATCCAGGAAGCTGGACCAGATAACCTCCAGAGCCCCCTTCCAACCAACATTGCTATGGTTATATGTCTAAAAAAAAAATAAGCCTTTCAGGAAGCTAACAGGCTGGGCTAAATGACTACGGGTAAGACAAGGTTAAGGCAGAGACTGCAGTACTGGCCATACTGTTTAACAATTAGCACATTTCAGAGTTTTGGCCCAGGCCACCTCGCGCTCTCCTGGGTAACGCAGGATGAAGCAGGCGCCAGGACCGTTCCCAGCAGGCAGGCTGGATGAGGGCACACGGGTTTTGGCAGAGGGCTGGCAGTTTAGCCACGGTGGACAAGAACCATACCCTGCCACTTGGCAGCAGAAGCCAGAGAATGCTCTCCTTAGCCTGCATGGGTTTGTTTTTTTTTTAATTAATACGGAGGTAGTCTCAGTGATGTAGCTGCTACGTTCTAACCCTGCAAGCACAGCACTTCAGTAGATCCTCTAGTATCTTTGCTCACACTTGGTCTAGTACCAAGTAGTTCCAATGTCTCCTACATATCCTACAGCCCCCTTCAAGCCCCAACACCAGTTTCCTGACTGGAAAAGACAAAGCAACAGTGTGAAGAGGTCAGAAACCAACTTTTGGCCTGATATGAAGCTAGAACAGGATAAGGGTGGGTATACGAAGCTGAGAGCTACCAAAAAATGCCAACATTTTTTAAAAAATTGATGGGCTCACCAGGCTACAGAGTCTGTAGGACTAATTCAAAATCAGAATTCAGCAAACATGGAAGTCTGTCTATAGGAAATCCTGGGACTTAGGTGGCAAGATTATCATGGTTTCATCCCAGTGCAACAGAGAGTTAGTTCTAATTACTTGTTTTGCTTTGCTGACAAAGCATTTTACATCGTCTGCCAGCTCCTAAGCACAGCAGGACAGAGNGAAATCCTGGGACTTAGGTGGCATGATTATCATGGTTTCATCCCAGTGCAACAGAGAGTTAGTTCTAATTACTTGTTTTGCTTTGCTGACAAAGCATTTTACATCGTCTGCCAGCTCCTAAGCACAGCAGGACAGAGTTATGGGCAGGTTTAAACCTGCCTTTGTAAATCAAAGCTAGAAATTACAGATACATTACACAACATTTTTATGATGTTATTTAATCACAACGACTAGAACAGAAGTTTTATAAATAAGGGAGTTCATTCACCTCTTAGGAAGCAAAAGCTCTGAGAAGCACATACAGGATTGCACCAAGTTTAATATCCTGTCTCCAGCAGTAGTCAGTATTTAACGCTTCAGCGGAAAGCAACGGGATGAGAAATCCAGCCACAACCACTGCAGATACACGGCTCTGCTTCCTCATCCTTGCAGTCAATTTCCCCTAAGCATAAGGCTGAAACGTTGCCATATGACAGCGCACAGCCTCTCAGAAATTCATTTGACTCGCCCTCCTGAGGCAACAAGTTTCATATTAGTTTATTGGGGGAAAAAAACCACAACAAAACCCATCTCCCGAAACTGTAGCCACAGACCCTTCAAAATCACAGCAGTTTCAGGCTGTATGATATTTGGGACAGAAAACAGCAGCAGAGGCCCGTCACTGTCTAGCAGTACGCTGTACTACATAGAAGTCCACACATACAGGTAGTCCCCACAAAGTGGAAATGCCAGAAGAAAAGTCACTGAGGTCTTCTTGCCGTTTTATAGTGGTATTTCCATTTCAATCACCAAGAGCGATTATATTGCAAGGGAGGTGCAGTGCATCTGCTGATGCTGTATGCAATTAGGAAATGCCTTTGTAGTTGGGGGGTATGCAGGGAGGGAACGGCAATGGAGACGCAAAAGGAACTGCAGCACCGACTTAACTCTTCCCAAAGTCGGGAGCCTGTCCTGACTGCTGCAGCTGCTGGAACGGTGTGTCACTGCCTATGCTCTCAATCCGAGAGCTGTGCAAGCCTTGACAGCCTGCCTCTGGGGAACTCCCCAAAGCAGCACACCCTCTTGCTGACACTGCTCTGCTTCTAATGCGGTAACTAAAGTGTTCTTTAGCCAGAACAAGGAAGAGAAAGTGAGAAAAAAAACCTGCGCAGGTCTGAACACACTTGTGCACCCAGTTACTACTCAAACAGATTCTTCCCAATTCTGAGTTAATGATTCCCAGAACAAGACATGGATTCCCATTAGAAGGTACCCAACTCTTGAGTGCAACGTACAGGGAGCACTGCTCCCCAACACAGGCGTCTCAAGTCTGCTCTGGGAACTGGTGCCAGATTCCCTAGGGCCAGAAAACAAAAGCAGGGGCAGTGATGTGCAATCTCGACAGGTACGCGTTGCCACGCAACACAGTGCAGCCACCGCCACTCGCAGCCACACCTGCTCAGACTACGCCGTGCAAGGGCACAGGGGCATACAAATGGCTCATTACTGTCTGTTGACTGAGAAACAGCTGTTTTCAATTGAGAAACCAGTAACTTACTCCAATGTCCTTGTCTTTAACTGGTCCTCAAATCAAAACCCCTTTCCTAGAAGGCTCTGCTCACCTGTCACCAAACTGTCTTCTTCAAAGGCATCTGAGCTTTTTCAGGGTCTCACTTTCTCACTTTGAAGTTCCCCTAGCATGAAGGCCACTTCTGCACATACCCAGAAGTTACAGAGATTTGAGATGCCTGAGTGACTTCATGTTCAGGTCTCCCCGGGAGCCTGAAAACTTGGTGTTCTTCCAAGCAAGGTGTTTAAGAACAAAAGGAAAATGGAGTATGAGTGCGGAGCATGTTGAGAAGGAAAAGGGACGGAAAGGATGGGCCAGGCTCAAACCCATGAGCGAATGTTTATGTACCCAAAGGCTGGTTAATACAGTACAGCACTTGGCATGCTACCTGTGCACACTCTCTCTGGATGATGAATCTTGGCATTATTTTCTATACAGGGAAACCATCTCCACCTAAGCAGAGGACTTGGGCGCTCTCCGCTAAGCTATAGCTTAGAGGCAGCAATTACTGAACAACAGACTCAGCTCTCCAGCATTCTGGTGAGTTCCTCAGCTGTTAAACTACTGTGTCAATTACAGGAAACCCATTCAGCAGCAGATCTTTACAAGAAAGGTGTTTCAAGGAGAAGAGCAACCTGTGCTCTGTTCTTGAAAGGAAAGGTTTATGCGCCTGCCTCTGGGAGAGGGCACTGGACTGTGCCTGTGCAGCACAGGGAGCTTCGACAGCGAATGGTCGAGCTGTGGTTCCATGCTGAAGGGTAACCACCCAGACACTGGGGATTAAAACATTTAACTCTCAAGCATCTAACTTCTAATTGCCTTGCTGGTTCTTTCATTAAGGGGACGTGACTTAGGGACTAATCCTGAAATGTTACTCATAAGCAAAAGGCCTGCGGTCCTTAATGGCCACAGCCTATCCTTACCAGATTAAAAAAGAAAGTATTTTCTGCTCAAAGAGGGTTGTCGGAAGGACAGGCTATTTCACAGCCATCTCGACACTGCTAGGGAACACACGCTCCTCCCCACAGTATGTTACCGGACCTCGGCACCAGTAAATGAGCTCTGCTAGCACTGTAATTTTGCCTTGTCTTCAAACACAATGGGATTCTGATCAATTTTAAAACACTTTAAAAGGAAATGTNGCTGCTTCTTTCATTAAGGGGACGTGACTTAGGGGCTAATCCTGAAATGTTACTCATAAGCAAAAGGCCTGCGGTCCTTAATGGCCACAGCCTATCCTTACCAGATTAAAAAAGAAAGTATTTCCTGCTCAAAGAGGGTTGTCGGAAGGACAGGCTATTTCACAGCCATCTCGACACTGCTAGGGAACACACGCTCCTCCCCACAGTATGTTACCGGACCTCGGCACCAGTAAATGAGCTCTGCTAGCACTGTAATTTTGCCTTGTCTTCAAACACAATGGGATTCTGATCAATTTTAAAACACTTTAAAAGGAAATGTTTTAAAAACAAAGCAGATGTAATAAATAATAGGCTCTCTGGGGGGAGCAATAGCTTGGCCTGTCAAAATTCTTTTTCTGAACCTTGATCCCTCTCCCCATCAATAAAAGGCAACTGGATTCCTTTAGTTTATCTTCTGGCCACCTTAAAATCACATCAGCTCTCTTAACACCCTTAATTACATCTTTAAAACATTCAGGTTGCATATCACACAGCTAACGTAATGTCAAGATTACAATTTAAATGTTTAGTTAGAATTTCCCTATGAGGAAATACACCTTATACTACACAACGCTTGCTTTAACTGAGAAAGAATTTACACTTGAAATTAGAGTGACACAGTATTTAGTTGTAGCATACACCCTTCCTTTCAAAAGTATTTCCAGCCATTATGACTTCAAACGCAGAGGAAGTGAAGTGTAAGTGTCAACAATGAGACTGCCAAGGGGACAGTCAAAAGAAATGGCTACAACAATTTAAATGGCTAAATAAATATAGGCTAAAAGTGAAGTCAAGGGTAAAGATATAAATTCATACTGCCTCTGGCAGGAATCAATTACGCTGGCTATTCTGACCTCTAAATATGTTCTTCTTGAAAGGGGAACATGAAGACCTTGCTCTTACTCTCTCTCTTTTTGCCCATTTTCTCTCATCTCCTTTTCAAGTTTCATACATACCTCCATGGATGCTTAAACCTGGCAAAAACATTTAAAAAGTGACAAACTGTTTTCTCTGTCTTAAAAAATAATGATTGTTAAAAATCTTGCAACTACAGTGGTTGAAAAGCACTCTCGCTGCCAAGAATTTTAAGGAAAAGACTTGAAATTTTTAGCGGAGACATCCCTCAAATGTCAAAGACATGAAAATTTGCCTAAATTAGTCAGGTTTTGAGAATGACAGTAAGGACTAAACAGCAGGAAGAGCAAACCTGGAGAGAGAAAAAAAGATGAGAAGGGACTGAAGGCTTAAGTAAAAACCCCTCCTTTCCTATAGAAGTTTGACTGATCCAAAACCAGTGAGTTTCAAGTTTCCTTCACTGTTTAAGAGAAATACAAATGAAATACCAAAGCCATGTGCTGTCATGATCACTGGAAGCCAGTTATAAAGCAGACGGTAAACAAAGCAGATATAAAAAAAGACAGATGTCCTAGAAGCTGAGTGTTATCCTGCAGCAGGCATTTATCTATGCCACGTATCTGAACATATAGCTAAGGATTTGCACTAGCTCAGCTCACTTTGAAGGAGCTGGCACAAGCAGCAGACGCAGATCAGTTGTAGTAATACAGCCATCTTCTCAGCAGAACTAAATCACGAAGCAGAATGCTGCCCTAATACAGTTAGACCATTTGCAATACCCTTATGAAACATATTCGTAGCTGCAACGGCCATCTCTGAAGTGTAAATATACATTGCTTTGGATATCAAAATAAATACACAGTAAAGGGTCATATGATTGCAACAATTAGGCTATTTGCCAATTACTCATTGCTTAGCTCTGCAAATTTTGTTGCTCTTCTAGCACAGGTTTTCTTCTGTCACACACTAATAAAATTCAGTAATGTATACATGTTTAATGTAGATATTTAATATGCCTTAAAAAATATTGTTAATAAGAATTCATCGTGTAGGTAGCATGAAAAACGGTCTTAGCTTATTATGCACCAAATCCTGAGATACTAAAGAACTGCCTGTGCACGGCCAGCAGCCATTTGCGTTTTAGTATTGCTGCAGCATTACACAATAGGCATGCTCAGCACGTTCCCTAATGGAGACGTTTCAACTTTCCTCTCCTTAATTCAGTGTTCAAATTCCAGCTTGGCAGATGATTTTGTCCAACCCGATGCCTTTGTCTTGTCACATTCACCCAAGAAAAGGCACAGCTGCAGGAATACCTTCCCCTATTCCTTTACAAGAGCTGACACGGATGTGGGAGCTCCAGGAGCCTCCGGGTTTTCAGTGAGGGAGAACACGGAAACTGGCGCGGAGCCCCTGATGCTACAACAGTCAAATCACGTTCTTCCAACTTCAATAACAAGTAAGTTAAAACTTATGGTACGAGCTTGGTTCTTTGCATCCAACAACTTACAAGCAACCAATCAAAAGATTTTGGGTTGACAGCTCGTTATTTTTTCCTTTTTCTTTTCTCTTTTTTTAAACACCAAAACTACAAGAATCTCCCATAATACCTTGTTTTATCTTTGTAATAAATGTCAAAATTAGAAATAACCCAATTCTCTAATACCGACACAGGGCCGTGCGCATTTTTTAAGACATCAAATAAATATGTGGCACAGCTATTAGCAGCAACTTGGCATCTCTGGTAGCCCAAAACACTTCTTCAAGAGGTTACTCTGTGTCTTTTTTTCTACTGGGAAGCTAATAGAAAACAGTCGAAACAAAGCAGCAGCTCAAAAATACCATAAAACCTATTATTTTCTTTAACAGAAATATTTGAGGAAGAGTGTATGAAACAGGCCCCTATAAACAAAAACAATGGTGGTTAGCAGGAACCAACATTCAATTGCCACCAAATAAATGAATATAGCTCCATGGCATGAGAGTAAAATCATGACTTCATTCAAGGATTGGCCTCAAGTGAAGCCAAAATTAGTAAAAAGATGTTTAAGTGCATCTTTCTCCCTGGAGAACAGAGTCAATAAAACTACTCGTACTGGAAAATATAAATTATTAATACCTACTGGAAGGCTGTGATGTTTTGAAACTCCTATCTTCAGAAATAGCTTTATGGCTATAATAATTCAAGCTTTCTATCTAAATCAAGGACACTACACAACCAACATATAATGTTACAATCTGCAGGTTTATTGCACACCCAAGACAGTTCCAAGTAGGCACTCAGGCTCACAAGAAAATGACACTTCAAAATAAAAGATGTAAAATTACTATTTGTTTCTAGTATTTGCTTTTTGACTTTTCACTATACATGGTGCATCTATTCAACCAGGAAAAGCTGTATATTTATTTAAGAAACCCTGGAGATTTGTAGCAATAATATTATCTCAACCATAAGCACTGATGGGGGGAATTCACCAAAAAAAACCCCATTAATGTGCACAACAAATCACTGAATGCAGGAAATGGTGAATTTACACAATATAACAACCGATTAAGATTCCTCCTGCCACTGACGCATATGTAGAGTGTTGACAATCCACCTTCTTTTCTAAGAACAGCACAAGGTAAAAATAAGCAACTCAGTTATCAGCTAGAAAATACAAGTAGAATTTAATTTCAAGTTTACAAAACAAGAATATTCTGAAAAACGGAACTTGATTCTTTATGGATTTGCCTCTGGGATTACCTGAGGCACAGTAGGGGATTTTGCTCTTTGCCAGGGTCACAGTGCTTAAGCGTTCCTCTGTGTGGTTACTTTGATAATCAGGGATTTAGTCATAGGGCAAATTTTTTTCCACTGGTGTGAACTAACAGTCTCTCTCTTTTCCATCTCACCACTCATGTGCACAATACTTGAAGATCTACTACTTCTCTTTCAAGCTCAGCTGAAATGAGATAATGGGTTAAAAAAAATAATAAGGAAAATACGATAGCCATACCGGAGAATATGATAGGCATAGAGAAAGCAAAACTCTATAAACCTGATTTCCTTAAGACATCAGTCAAAAAGATCAGCTACACAAAGATTTCAAATTTCCAAATATAGTTTGTTTATAGTTGGTTTTTATGAAGAGAGACAAAACACGCGTAATCAATAAACTAAAACATTTCTCTGTAAGCCAGTAGTCTTCTCGGTAATGCCAATAACTGACAACTTCCAAAAGGCAGGATTTTTAAAGCACATATTCAATTACAGCCCCTCTTTCCAATAGTAACTTCATCCTTTTGGCCATTAAAAATTACACAGAGGTCCCTACTCACCTGTGCGAGTGCACCTTTGTATACTCAACACAGAGGCACACAAAGGAAGGGTATATGGTGTTACCACAACATGAACGTGTAAAGCTACAGACCACAATAACACCGACCTAAAATTACATCCCAATCGTGTTAAAATTGAACGTTGAATCTCTTCTTTTTTGTGTAACAGTAAAGAAAATATAGAGTTTATGGCTGTAATGACTTGGCATCATAAAAACATGTCTAAAAATCTCTTTCAGTTCGCTTTATAATTCAGTGCTGAAAACTCTTCCAGAAGGCTGACAGAAGAGCTGCAGGTCTAATAACAAGTATGTACCCATCCAATTCCCAAGGCACTCTTGTCACTGAGACGGTGATGAATAGAAACTAAGCAGCTAGCCCATTCCCACAGCACTGCCTGACTTGTAAGCACCTCATGACCATTCAATGACATCGCAGCCAAAGGACTCTGCTGGGACAAAATTAAATACCTGCCCTATGCTCTCCTGAAAAAGCACTGCTGTGAAGGTACGTGGCTTCCACTTTAAACTCAAGGTATTTTTTTTATTTGATGTATTTTTTTTATATTTTGCTTTATCAAATCTCTGACTATTCTGTCTTTTCCACGGTCACTGAGATGAGAAGGTTAATACTCTGCATTTTTCACTTCTCCATTTTATTGTTAGAAGATGTTGGTTTAGAAATAAGAGCGGATGGGGAGGGCATAATGGTAAACAACTGAGCGACTTAACTGAAAGCTACAAAGTTAAACCTTGAGCTACTCTGAAAGTGAATGGTTCAATAAAGACTCTGGTACCACAAGAGAGCAAAACAATAGCAGCTCTGCAAGCACTCCAGGGCCCCCCAGAGTCATGGGGTTTCCCTCCCCCCTCATAATAAAATACTTGAAGACAAAAACGTTCGCTTGAGAACAGCCTGCTCAGCTGTCACAGATCATGTTGGAAGTAAGCAGTGCTATCATTTGTTGTCGAGGCTAAAAACAATGAATAAATACATTTTGTGGCTTTCAGCATTCTTGTTGTTTACCCTTTCACCCCCACACAAATAGCGTTTACTAAAGATTGCTATCGCTTAGGAAGCACAACTGAAAACATCTGCAATCCAGCATACTTTTTTAACATATTCATGCTACATTAAAAGGAGACTGTGTTCAATTATAATGAAGAACAGATTTTAAATCACTGAGAGTTTACCATCAAATTCAGATCCCTATTCAAAAAACCCTAACCTCCTCCCGAAGTCCCCACAGCGCCAGCCTACTGCATCCCCCGAGAAGAACTGGCCAGCTGCTCCCCGCGTGGGAGAAGCCCACGGGTACTGGAGGAGCCCTGGCCCCCACTCATAGGCAGCCCAGGGACATGGGTTTCAAAAAGCAGCCCTCTTGCCCCAGCTGCGACCCCCAGCAGGGAAACGTAAGCCCCAGCGCTGGTCTGTCGGCCTCTCCTTCCACAGCTCGCGTGGTCGTGCGGCAGAGGGTGCAGAGACACCACAGCCGTTCCGGCTGCTTCCAGCAGACCACACCGTCACTGTGGGGGGCTGAAGATCCCCGGGCCAGCTTTTGACCAGCGAGCTGAGGTACTGACACCAGAACAGCTGCAGCAGCATAGAGCTCAGCACAGATCGATGCTGGTTTGCAGCACATGTGAAAAACATGACTTATTTATAGGCATGCACGGAAACGATTTACCGGTATGGAATAAATAAGTGTAACACGACCCCAGATTCCTCTCGCTACCCTCGAAGGGGCAGCATGCTAATGAAAGCTACAATTACCACAGAGGCTTATTTATTTACTCTGCAGCCTTACCCTACATACCAGTACTCCTTGATTGCATTTCCTCATCAAAATCCCAGGACTACATGGGATAGTAAAGTTACAATCAGTAAATGATGTTCTAGTTCCTGCCCACATCCCTCAAAGACTGATGAGAGCCAGGCTCCATACCACGTACGTAGCCCGTATTTCCTACTTCACACTAGACAATAAAATAAATATGCAGATCCCTATTGCGTATGAAGGAGCAGGGTACTAATCACCACCAAACCAAATCCGGACATCAAGTTAAAGATGTCATGAAATGATTTATGAAGTAGTAACCAAAAGCCATCTATCTTTTCATCAGAAAGCCTAAATGCAAGTGGCCCAATGCATTTTGATGCTGAGTTTTAAGAAGTATCCTTGCTTGTATTTTCCCATTTAAACATACAAAAACATGAAAAACTCAAGCAGCTCCTCTTCCTTTTATCCCTAATTTAGCTTTTAGACAACTTACACGTTAAGTGAATTTTCCACCAATGTTTTACGGTGATACACATTTATGTTCCTTTTCCCATTTTCTGTATTTCATTGTGGAAAAAAAAGATATGAAGCGATGAAGAACTGAAGCAGAGGTCCTAGAAATGCAAATTTTTTTGGAGGGTGGGGGATAAGACTAGAGGAAGGGGAGTTGATGGGGAGAATTATATGTAAATCTGCAAGAGGAAAAAGCTCACAATTTTCTGGGGTTTTTTTTGGTAGTAATTACTCACAACTCCCATTTATCACAGGTTTCATTAGAATATTGTACACATACTTGTGGGGAGATGGAGAAATTAAAGCCATGCTATTTATCCCAGAGCTGTTTTAACCTAGTAAATATTTTTGGCTTGCGTGCATTTGTAGATGATTCCTATCTGTCTTTTATCTACATTGAATCCCTTTTTCAGGGTCAAAAAAAGCTACAAAAGAGCAATGAAGCAACAGTGATCAAAACTCACTGGCAGGACTTCAGATGGCATCAACATTTTAAAGATGAGACGGTGTTTGGTGATGTTTTACTGAAGGAATGACATGTTTATTATTCAGTTCTTCTCAGCACTGCAACTGGTTCGGAGCAAGGACAAAGACGCATACTGACAGACTACATGTTAATTCATCTTTCAGACAGCTTTACCAATCTTGCAATAGACTATACCTGCCTCGCTTCAGCATGATCTTCCATCTGTTTGTTCAAGGGGAAAAAACCCCTAAACTTCAAGGTTCGGTTACTAGAGGCACCTTTTAAGAGCAAGTGAAGAGTTTTAGATGGCTGAATCATCTGTTGCTGGTTTGGAGAAAGTATTTCAGCTTTGGAATGAATTTCCAAACGTTTGCCATTATGTACCCCAAACCATGATTTCTACGCCTTCAATTAATATTAAACTTTATTATTCAACTATTGCATCTGCCCAAATCAATGTGGTTTTCAACAAAAGTAAATTCCTCTTTCCAATAAACAAAGGAGATGAAATATTTAAGATAGACAACAAACACCATGCATGATCAAACCAAAACGTCGCACATCAGACTCGAGCTTCTCAGATCCAGAAGCCAGTTAAGACTAGCAGTACTAGTACTGATGTACTGAACTTCAGTAATACAGGTCAGAATCACGCCTCTGCATCCAAAATGTCCGATGCACGCAGAAAGACTTGGTTCTACGCATGATGCTTAAAGGAGCTCAACGTCCAGCATTCAAACTACAACACAAAATGTTTGCGTAAACAATAGTTCCAATAGAGTTTAAATGGGGGGAATAAAGTGTGTTTCAGAGTTACGGTCACTCGGCAGCGGCGCAGAACACCTGTTTGCTTCAGGAATTATTTTTTTTCTTTAAAGTTCTTTAATTAACTATACTGGGAGGACTTTAGAACGCAAAGTGCCTGATCCACAGGAAAAACATTTGGGTTTGTGTTTCCTGTGTGCACGTATGGAAAACGCACGTGTATTCCAAAGTTGTGATCCATTACAACAGCGGGAATGCTGCTCCACAGGGATGTTCCTATTGTTATTTTAGCGCACGCTATTCATTTTGTCTATGCACGTACAAGTACTTAACTGCATCATAAATCTAAGCTTAAATCCACTGTACTCATTTTAGACAAATATGGTAATTGTATGATAATTGCACGACTATATGCCGCTTTATTTTCGCCATTTAAATGGGCGTAGAGGGACACGTTCAGCGTGTCTCATCCGACCTGGCGGTAAATACTGCAGGTGTTACTACGATTTTACGGTGCTCTCCGTTAAACAAATCGCAAGTTGCGTACGAGAGGTACGATGAAGCAAATACCTTAACGCATCCTCCCAGATCTATCGCCTACACCACGAACGAGCCTGCTTTCACAGCGATGCCAAGCGGT
>VZSC01018714.1:121696-185378 GCA_013398225.1 Steatornis caripensis
AGCATCAGGCACAGACACAACAGTCAAACGGCACGGCCGTCACGCGGGCGCACCGACAGACCGCCGCGGCTCGGCACGGCTAACGCTGCCGCGGGCAACGCGCCCCGACGGCGGCCGGCGCCTGCGCGGGATGCGCTACCCCTGTCCGCACGGGAACACAATAAATGTTCTTAAACTGTTCAGATTGGTACTTATAAAGAACATTTCTCGGCTGAAATCGTGAGTTCGCATGAAAATTACACCGTTCTCTACGTCTTATTTTTCGTTCCTTCCCCCAATCGCCTTTCAAGGGCTCAGGCTCACGGCTACTGAAATTACTCTCCGAATATTAACAGACCCATTTCTTTGAGGCATTGCCAGCATATCTAGTTCACGAGTTCCGAGTGCTGGAGATGAACGACAAACACCACTACAAAGAGATACACAGATAGAACTTTTACACGGTCAATTTCTATGTGATGTGCTGTGACGGAGAAATTAAATGTCTATCCTCTGCAACACAAACGCAGGCCACCAAAATCTTGGGGAGGGGGGCAGTTTTTAAAAAATAAAATATTCTGTATAATTAACTAAGAACTACTGTAATAAATGAATACTTGCCTGAAAAAAAACAACAAATTTTGTATTAATATTAGAGTGAAATCAGCGTGGAGGGCCATGATGTACGATTCCTGTGTGTATACAACTGCGTTGAAAATAACACAAAAAAACACTTTCAAAATTATCCAGGAAAAACGTGGAGGAAAACCACAAATGTAAGTGCACCGTTAGATATGCTCCAATGTTATATTATTTCTAGCCAAACACAGAGAGTACACATTTCCTACTGAGAACGAATTAGTCTCGAATACATAGCAGAATAATAGATTGTTGTTACTAAATATTTTATGATATTGGTAAATGATCCATCCAGCATAAATTTAATTTTACTTGCTATCCAGTTTTTCATGCACAATTGAAGTTTGACTTGCATAGGAATAATAGTAAAAACATTTTTACAATTAATCTGATCACAGAACTCACACGATTTATTTACCTTGGTATCACATTGATGTGCACCCTTCCAATCCCACCTCACAAAATGCAAAAACCCTTGGCTTTACTAATAATAAGGAAACAGCAAAACCCCCACTTATATTTAAAATACTGAAGTGTGTGAAGAATCTATAAAACAACTGACCTGTTCAAATTGTTGTTTTTCCAATCCATGCACTGTTTTTATTAATTAGGAACCAAACCAGATTGATCATCATTTTATAACGTTTGACATATTCACTGTCTTCCTAGTTCCAGCAGAATCTTCTTAAATTTCCCAGCACTGTGCTTTACTGCTGGTACCATATGCTTTATTGTTCAGCCACAAGAGCTTCACTCTGCACAAAGACTCATTACCTACTGCTTGCTGAGCAGCTTCGGGCTCACTGAGGCTGCCTGTGTGATCACATGGGAGTTTTGTCTGAGAAAGCCAGGCATGCCACTGATTTCACCGGCTGTGGATATTTTTATCAGCTGAGGTCTACTATGAGGAAGGAATAACACATT
The DNA here is from genome assembly GCA_013398225.1 of Steatornis caripensis. Lineage (NCBI taxonomy): Eukaryota > Metazoa > Chordata > Aves > Caprimulgiformes > Steatornithidae > Steatornis > Steatornis caripensis. The sequence goes on from VZSC01018714.1 coordinate 123,239, forward strand.
CTAAAGCTTCTTTAGTTCATTAAGACAGCAGTCATTATGGAAATCTCCCCAACTTTTTTTTATTATTACCATGACTCACGTTGTAACACAGGTTCAAGTAGAAATTCCAGACAGTTGTTAAAAGTAATTTTTTCTTGCGGGGAGTGGCCAAACCCGTGCATTGTCTGCATCGCTCCGCACACACCGCACACCGAAATTAATATTCTGAAGAGGTAATATTTTGCCAACGCTTAATCTGCCCGTGTTTATCCTCTACATAGAAGACGAGCTTCTGAATGAAAAATTGTTCCTAAATAGCAGCCCCTTGATTTAAATTTGTCTCATCAGTCAAGGGCATTATCCTGTAATCTTCGGTCATAAAATTAGTTTTTCTGGTTTCTGAAGACTGCTCAGGTGAATAAGAATTGGCCATTTGAGCAAGGATTAGTCTCAAATCCAAATGACAAATTATACAGTACAATGAAGTGTAATCTCTTCTTGATAATAGCTGGTGATACTCAGGGGGTTTTATATGGGGAAGGGGGGGCTGTTGTTTTGTTTGGGTTTGCTGGGGTTTTTGAAACGCAAAATTCTAAATTTAAGTAACATTTTCTGTTGGTTAAAACCTTAATATTTACCTAAGCATTTTACACTGGAATAAGTGAATATCTACATTCAAAATAACAAAAGCACTTACACAAAAAGGTAAATATTTCATGACTTTTTTTCATTGATGCATTATCAGAACCGAGAATCCATTTTGGAATATTTGAAAATAGCTTAACTCCTACTGCTGAGTGAATTCCCAGAATATTCTAATTTAAAACTGTTAACGTACAGCTAGTGATGATAAACAAACATCCCTTCCCCACCCTGAAAACTGGTACTGAACAACATAATTAACCATAATATTATCATTGCAAAGATGCAGTTCTTCTATGAAATAGTCAATTATCTCTGGAATAATTCATAGCATTTTGAAAATATAAGATGGCAAAAAGAAACTGTTTCCTCATTAACATTCCACAAATGAAATACCTACTTATTCTATTTAAGATCTCCCTCGTTACAATAAACGACAGCTTGTTGCTCATTGTTGGCGTTATTCTGGTCCTACGGAATTCAGTGGAAGTTTTGCTGCTGATTTGCATGGAAGAAGGGACGAACGTGACAAACAGAGATTCATGCGCTGTACTGTGTCGTCATGCAAATCAATGACAAAACTCCCCATTTCTTTATTGTTCTCAGCATCTTGCTCAACGCGTAGTATTAAGGTTTTCTAACAGTTGATATGCAGCCTCTATAATTACACTGATTTTAAAAAGATGGGTAGTAAAGGATTCAGAATTACCCACAACTCAATCCAGTGATGAATATCTTCTAGACTCTCACAATTTTGTTTAATACAAAATTCCATTATCAAGAATGAGCGCATTTTAAAGTGCCACCATTATTATTTACCCAAAGGCACGGACCGAGCAAACGGTTCGTGGCTGAGAACCTTCTACACCTCTTAAGCAGTAAACACTACCGTGTATACATTAATGAGAAGAAATGAAAGCAGACTAGATGGGTTGCTAACGAACAGCTGGTTTCGCTACAGCTATGCATATTTTTTCCCTGGCGATATCACTGATGATGTCATGATGCTAGTGTAGGAAGACATAAACAAAAGGCAGGCATTTTTGCTGCAGTAGCACTAGGGGGAAAAAAAGAAAAAAACAAATGTTTGACAGATGGAAAAAACAAAAACTGATCAGGGAAGGAGTACTATTGTCACGTTCTGGGTGTTGTTACACACACTATGGAGCACTTCTCAAATCCTGAACGGACGCTAGAAGAAAACATGTTCAAGGACACGATACAGTTAAAACAGTTCGCAGGAAAGTGCTGCTTCTGCAGGAGACAATAGCAGCAAGCAGTGTTCATGCTGTACGAAAGGCAGCCTCAGTTAATCAGTTCTTCAAGGTTGGGAGGGGAGGGAGGAGGGCAGCGTCAATCCTCCATAGTGGAATTTGGGATTTCCTAATTCTAACTTGACATTATATTCCATCCCATACTCTCTTCTTACAGGTTTACTATATAGAAGAAGGTCTTTGTCAGAGCCATTTTGTTGAATTTCTGCCCAAACATACCATTGAGGAAGTGCCTTTTTGTCACCATGAAAGGAGTTAAAGATCACCCAAGAGTTTCACAGTAGCCACAACTGAGACCTCCCTTGCTACTCCATAGCAGGGAGAGCTCCAAATGAGACAAATACTTTCCGGTACCCCTCCTGTAACAGACAGAACTTCTTCAAGAGAATCCAACTTCACCTCTCTCGGAAACAATAGTGGAAAAACGATACGCAAATGCTTAGCAGTCTCTTCTACCCAAGGTCTCCCATGGGAGTCAAGGTAAGTAAGGGTTCTCTCTTCTCTAATAAGAGGTTTCCTTGTGAATCCAAATGAAAACAGAATTAAGAACCTGCTGACAAATTGTAAATAAGGGTAAACTGTCAGATCCTACATCTTCTTTGTAGGAAAAGCAATTCACAGGAACATTCTTATGCTTTCCCATTCCACAGAAGCTATGGGAAAAGGGCACTGCTAAGGAAATTCAGACTCTGAATCATCTCCATCATTAGTAAGGAGTAATTACGTAAAGCGTGGTTTATTCTACCCTATATGCATTTAAACTTGAGTACTTTTACACAGGTTATACGTACTGAAATACAGATCTTGCGCAGAATTAAAAAAACAAAACAAAAGACAACCCCCCCAACCCCTCCTCCACAAAACCACTACAACCACCCAAAACCAGCCATGTATCACAAAACAGACTAAGCCTATCATTTGAACTTCAAACCATCCCCACCTTCTACAACTAAATTATTTTGTTAGGTGTTCAGCTTAATCTGCTGTTTAGTATCCTGTATCACAGTTGGATGAATCAGATACGAATCAAAACAATTATTGGGACAGCACTGCTCAATTTGACGGAACAAAAAGGAGCAACTTGCACTCAATGCCTTGTTTCTAAAGGACACCTTGCAATAAAATGCAAGAGCTCCTCTTACTCCAAGTACACCAGAAATGCAACAACTTCCATGCCAGCCGAGAAAAAGAAACTGCTGAAACTCTCTTTTGCAGTCTACTGCTAAAAAAGATCTGAAGTCCAGAATTTATGAGATGTGTTCAGTGGACCATACATGCTGTACTCCAGCTCTTAGAAACAGCATGGTTTGCGTGCCATGGTTTGTGTTTTATGAGCTACAGCAGCAGCAACTCCAAATGCCTCAGCGTTGGCTTTCAGGTTCAAAAGTAGATGGTTTGTGATCACTCCTTTGGTAAGATCTATAAGCCTTGTCCATGCAAACTCCTCTAATTTGAGCTCAGATGAGGCACAGCTGCAACCTTCCTGTGGAACTCTACCATTACAGAAGAGGTTCTACAGAATTAAAAATGCATATCTATGAGAGAAAGTGGTGTAATATTAATTAAAGCTCTCCATCTGAAGTTACGGTCAGTAACACTGTGGTAAGATAATTTTAAGTATAAATCCCACATATTTCTTTCCAGACCAAGTATAATTTAATCAAATAAATTTCCTCACCCTAGCCCCAGCTGTCTTGCTTTCCCTGGATACATCACAGCCACAGCTAAACTATCTTCAAGTAGTGCCACATTAACTACTCAGTTCCAAATACTGAGGCTTGATGGATTTCAATAGCCTGCCAGAAAGAATAACATCCTTTAGGTTCCTGAATTACACAAATACGATAAACTTACTCATTCCTAAATAATATTTTCACAAAGAAGTACAACCATATTTTGAAATAAGAGTCCTAGCCAGTGAAACACAGGAAAACAGACAAAATCTATTTGAAAGGTAAGAAGACATCCTCAGCTCAACAGATGGGCGGGATAACTGAAGGATAGGCCTGGCCTGTGAGCAGCTGTTCTGATTTCTGGCACCTTAGCAATGTCGTCTTCAAACTTCATACAGTGACCCCTAGCATGTAAATGTAAGGCTGCCAGTGCCACCCTTCACTCCTACTTCTGGCACATTTGCCCTGTCACGTCAATTTGAAGGACATAATGTATAGTTTCCTTTGTTTCCAACTCTTAAGAAGTATGTCAACCAGGAGCAACTTCCTAAATCATGTGGTGCAAAGCAACCACAGACAAACAGTGAATTCTCTTTAAATATACTATGAGGTATACAACAGTATCCCGCTTCCTAATGGTTTTTAGCACAACAGCCCTTGAGAACAACCTCGTTTTTAATGATACATTCTTGCTACACCTTACAATACCTGCATCTTTCTAAGATAAAACAAATCTTCTCACCAGGGTGATATCTCAGAGGAAAGTGCATTTCCGTTCAGAAAACACCACTGAATGGTACTATGCATTAGAAGAGTTACTGTATGCAAACAAAAATACTACTCTGTAGGAAACATACAGGGTTTCTTTCTCCTTTTGCAACCTCCCTCAAAACTCCTGGGTAACTACAAAAACCAAAGAACATATTAACTTTGTCATGCAAATTAACCTACTGAGAGATATATAGCAAGTGGCAAAAGAATCTCTTGACTGCTGTTGCATTAGAAGATGTGAATAATGTAAGTAATTAATTTTGTGTTGCTGTAATGCTTGATACAGCCATCATTGGCCTTATTGCAAGGTCCAAAACACCAGCAGAGCATGGAGTTTCTATTTTAAAGTTCTATTTTAGAAGTTCTATTTTAAAGAGCAAACTGCTCGTTATCTTGTTAACAAAAGAAAAAAATACTTAGAAGGCGGCAGATACCTCAAGAGAGATTGCCTGTGCTGTCTTGTACGTGCTTCATAAGCCAGCTTTGCTCCAGCCAGTTTCCACAACAGCTCAGACATAGCAACATGATCCATGCTGGAGAGTAATTCAGTACTGCACAGAACTATGCTCGGTGCAGTTACAAATTGCAAGACGTAAAGAGAAGAAACAAAGGTGCTTTTCCAGTTGTAATTAACTGACATACTCCCTACTCCATCCCTTTTCTCCTGCTTGGTTACTAGGCACACCTTTTCTCATAGTACCATTTTCCAGCATACAAATTTCACTTGGCTGTTGGCCAGCAAAAAGCTTAAAAATACATAAAATTAAGAAATATTTGAAGCATGTATGATAGCTAGTATTTTCTCTTTCTTTTTCTCCAACTATTTGGTTCTTCTAGCCCCCCTCATACCACAGTAAACCAAAAAGAAGTTTACTGAGTCAATGCAGTTGAAACAGGAGTAAAATCCAGTCAGGAAAAAGCAGACCATCCTTCCTTACTGGACTTGTCAACAGAACTTTGTCAAGCACCACTGTAACCAGCAACATTGCTGCATTCCTCGCTTTCATGATTTCCATAGTGGAGCAGACAAGCTCTTTAGTTTTTATCTTCCACTGGAAGATGGATCTTTCATTGTTACAGTCTTTGAATTAGTTCCTGTCTACCATAAACACAAGTATTTTAATTTGAGCAGAGACAGACGTAAAAATAACAGACACACAGACAGATCTAAATCTAAGCTGCAGCATAAACAATTTTTACATTTTATAGCAGTTCATAGTTTATGAAGCATCCCAACTTACAACACAAGACATTTTCAATGCACTACTTAGAATAAAATAGGTAGTGGAGTTTTATTCTTATAGACAAGAAGATACCTAGATTCTAAGATAAGGTGTCTGCCTTGAATTGCTGAACATCAGTTCAGGATCTCACGCCACGGGAAGTGAATCCACTGCAACACTTCCTTCCACCTTTGTACATCCCACATACCACCTTAGATCTGTCACTTAAAGCTGAAAAGGATACAGAATTCTAGGTTTTATGGTAACTTTTCACTGTTTCACATAACATTTAAAGCCTAGAAACTGATTCTCCTTTAATAATTCTGTCCATTTCCATTTGTCCAGCATTGATTTGTTTCCCTTATGTGTATCCGGCAGAGCTTGAAAATAATTTTATTTACTTCTTTGTTTGTGTACCAGCATCACTGATAACAACAGCACAGGGAATTTCATTGCTTGAGTCTTCTCTACCAGCAGAACACAAAGCATTTTTCCCCGATATGTTCCAAGACAGCAGACTACATTAACAAAGTAGAAGTATTTTGCAGGAGATTCCCCTTATACCCTAAAAACGCAGTAATCATTTCACTTCCTCCGAAATCAGTGTTAAAGAAATTAAATGAAAAACCCTATCATATATTTTAGCATCCAAAATAAATTTCATAGCATATATACAAAATGTTCATAAAGTTAAAACCTGAACCACTATGCTCTTACAGCAAACATTTTACTATGTCATTCTAATGTTCTAAAACTTCAGAAAGTAAGCCACTCCAATTCAGAAATTGCTTTCTAAGGAACATCCATTCCTTTCATATAGGAAGCAGATCAATTAGCAATTTTTAAATATTAGCAAATCAGTGGACAGCTCTGGTATAAATCTGTAACTTCAATGATCAAAATGAACTGCTGATTTACAATTCGATTACAGTTTTCAGTTAGCGTTCAAAGACACGCTGTATTTTCAGTCTAACCTTCTGAAAGCAGAAAGGGTAATTGCAGTAGTTACATGCCCTGAAACTCTGCAAGAATCAACATTTCTGCAACACGCTTGAGTCCGGAAGTTCTTTTGTACAAGCGGTAATCAAGTGACTGCTTTATCTAAGAGTTCTACCTAAAAGGCATCAGGACTAAATAAAGATTTTTACTAGCGCATTTTTATAGCCCAAATGTCTTTCAAGATTTCAGCATTTCAGAAACCTTCATGAATTTTTTTTTTTTTTAATTAAACTACTTGATACCTACCAGCTGCAGGACTTAATGTTCCCGTTAGATTTTTGTTGACAGTATTAAGTAGCATAGCTATACTTACCACCCTGACTGAAGTACAATAGCCATGGGCTGAGTATGCCAGGCTACAGTGCCTGAAGACTGCAGATTTTTCAGCCTCTTTATGTTGTGTTGGTGCACTTCACTTTCAGTGGAGGAATTTTTTTTTTCTTTTGTAAATCATTAATCAACATCTTTTCCAGTGAACAGACAGAAAAAAAATAAGTAAGACTTCCAACCAGGATTATATTCAAATACTTTGAATAAGGCTCACCAATTTATGGCACAGAAAAAACTTGGGCCATAGGGACGACTGGTATTACCTGATAGGAAGCTGCATCATCTGACAGTTTCCTATGTTGCAGAAAAGAAGCGATTACTACCTCAGTGTGATTTTTGGCATCCCTGTGTTGAATGTGGTTTCTCAACCAGATTTATCCCTTTGGCCCGGCATCTTTGAGCACTGAGGATAATACTGTCTCTGTCACAATATTTTTCCTTTTAGGAACATGAGGATCCTGTTTATTTCTGCTATAATAAGTGGAGATAATACTAGTCTTGTCAGATATTTATAAAGAGTGTAGTCAACCTGTCTGTTTTGACCTTCGAGGTTACAGCAAAGGTGGAAACTGACAGCACCAGCTGTCATTTGCTGTTAACAGACTCTTACCAGACAACAGCTCCAAGCTCATGGAGGAACTCACCGGTTTTGTGACTGAAAAGCCAGAAGTCAAGGTCCTTGGCTGTCTCGTTCCCTCTCCTGGGGTGTGCGGATTTCAGTGACCCTACCACGACTCTAGCTGCCTGCCTGTAACTGCTCTCCTCCTACCCAAGTCCTCTGTCGGCAGCAGCTACGCAAATCTCCAGGAAACAGGATTGTAAATGCAGCCTTCAGCCATTTCAGATTTCGAGAAGTATAAAGATTTGCCAGGGCCAACTGTTCTGCTTTTCCAGAGCAAAAGACATTCTCACTGCCCTGGATGTCTTGGATTGAGACAGGAGTGGTCCCGTTTACATGCAGAAAAACATTTTGTGCAATATACAGTGGCAACAAGTTCATAACTGTGTATTGTGTGTCCTGCATTTTTCTTATTAGCGCCAGTACTGTGAGAATTCCTGAAAAGTTGTCATATTTAGCTTGCAACATACTTAAAACAGCAAATTGGTACATACTCCCTGCTGATCTTACTCTTTTCCTGCAGTTGCAAACTGCTCTTAAAAAAATTAGATTCATAATCATACTGGAACAAACCCAGATCAACCATTGCTAGCCTTCCCATGACATTCAGTGTGCCAAGCAATGACAGAGGCAGAGTTTGCAGAGAAAAGCAGTATCTTTTAAGTAGACAAGCTGAGATGACTCGGAAAACTGAACCCTTTGAGGACATCAGAAAGGGGTCATACACACAAAAGCCTGTCTATTTTTCTAACTGTAGAAGTTAATCTAATTTAAAAATATTAATTTCCCCACTAACCTTGCCTGGTGGTTATCCTTAGATTATCATACCACAATAATGACAGCATTAACAGCCTTAAAAGCTATATATAGCCTGACAGATAGCCTTAAAAGGCTCTTTGATTTAGCCCTAGAAGCTAAATATCTTAAATGTCAAACAGGAAACAAAGGTGGATTCAAAGAGCTAGGACTGCAGAGAAAACAAAGAGATATTCACTTGTCATCTCATAACAGTTATTTTTACATGCCAACTGAAAATTTTAGACATAAAATGATAAAAGTGAGTTTTACAAAAGGATTTACAAAACAATTAAATACATTTGCAGGGACTGCTCCAAAACATTAGAGACAGCATGGGAGTTGAAAGTTTTAAAATTACCAATACTAATGAACGCTGACAGCTTAAGTGGAGAGAAGACCTAGAAGAACTTGCCTCTATTTCAAGGGGCAGCGGCAAAGCATATATATTTATGGCAGTAAAAACAGTGTGATGCTAAAAGGGATACAAAGAGCTGCATCAGCAGGTCAAAGTAACATCACCTTTGAAGCAATGTTAGACAGACAAGAGAACACAGTAAGAAAGCATTTGTTAAGCCCAGGATTTAGTGATACTCAAGATGGGAAATATTAAAAAGTCTGCATAAGATTCTTTTGCGTCACAGCTGAGTTCAGTTAACTATCTTGGAGGAGAGACACACTGCTCGCTGGAAAACAATTCTATAGTAAAACTGAGAGGGATACATCTATTGTTAGCATACACATCATAAATTAACTTTTTTCTTTTTTTTTTTTGTATTAGCCAGAATAGTTCAGATAGAAATGAAAAGGCCACTAAAAATACAACTGTATAGAAAGTTGTAGGATAGCGAAGGAAAAAACAGAGTGTCTTTTCAAAAATAAAATGAGTAGCAATTAGAGGAATAGAAGAACCAAGAGTGGAAAAAAGCACAGGCAAGCCAACATTTCAGATAATGAAATACAGTAAATTCTTGAAGACACATTGTGGAAGATGAGGCTGAAATGTTTATTTGAGATCTAGGAAATACGTTTGTATCTAATGTATATATGCAGAAAATAAAGCACATGGACAGTAAACTAACTGAATGACAGAGTAAACAAATGAGAACACCAGAAATCATACTCGGACGCGCACTGGCAACATTTGCTAGCAACATAATTCTATCCATTAAAAAAATAATGAAATGCAATTCCCTTGCATCCAAATCCTCCAGCAAACTCTCATTACAAACTGTAATGTGTGCTGAACAAAAAGTGAAAGATACAAAAGGTATCACCGCTACACAAAATCAGAGAATTTGGTGAAAATACACCAATGACCTCAGACTACTATGCATGGGGGTAGGGGAAGCCAAACCCCAAAATACTAGACAGGCTGACAGCTAAGTCAAATCTAGCCTGAACCAGAAACAGAATGAAAAATCCTGCCTGTCCAACACATCCAGTGTTTTGTTCAATATAAGCATACCAATAAGGTGACTCTGCTAGTGGTAGGAGCACTGGAACCCTCTATACATCACCCGGTCATCAGCCAGAGTCAAATCTTCAGGAAACAAAGCTAAAAATTCAGAGGCCCACGCATACATTGAATGTCAAATACAATGTATGGGAATTTTTACTAGACAGCAGGTAACCAACGAGGACTCTCAAGCCACAGCCTGGTTGTGTCCCATTCAACAGTAGAAATAAAAACTAGCAACAAATAGCACGCATTCTTATTAAAGAAATACTACAAAGAAACTGCCAAACACTTATTAACTGCTACACAACTGTCATTTTCACTATACAGGTGGTTATTAATACTTTAACTAATGGTTATATTTCAAAACTCTTCTCTGGATTATAAAATTAAGAACCTATGTAACTGCTAGCATTGCACTGGCAGCAGACATCTGAAATCAGTTTCCGTAAACAATTAAAAACCCGAAAGCCATTTTTAATGTGTAATTTTGAGAGACCTTGAGAAGTTTAACTATTCCATACCTAGCTTCTCCACATGAAAAAAAAAACAAACAACATCTTATTATTACTTATCCCACAATTGCTTTCTTAGTGATTAAAAGCAAGAGATACTTCAAGACCACCTGTTACAGAGAATCTGTCTCTTTGAACAAGTCAAAATAATTAAGAAGAAGAAAATCAATCAGGAGTTATTTTGCACTATTGTCAACAACAAAGTAAAAAAAAAAAAGGGAAAATTATAGTGGCACGTCTGAAAATTTAAGCCTGATATGAACAATTCTATTTCTAAGTAATAGCGGTAAGTGGATGGGAAAGTACTCTTTCTTCTGATACAGGGTGATATCCTGTAACTTGAATTTACAAAAAAAAAAATAATCTTCAGATAGTAAAAATTTAAACCATCTAGCATTATTTTAGTACACATAAAGCAGTTAAAAACCATTTATTTTTTCTTCTCAAAGATAATCCCTACTAATTGCTCTAGTTGTGGAAATACATTCTGTGGGAAAGGATAATGAAGACTACTTGTCAAATTGGTCATGTCATTATTTCTCTGCACAATCCAAACAGTATAGCCTGACCCATTCCCAGCACAATATCAGCCTACAGAAAAGGAGTCATGCTTAAGCCATTCTGACCTTTCTTGCTGGTTTCTTCTGACCCTTCTGACCTCATTAGACTGCTATAAAGAAAATAAAGGAGCTGTTAGGTACTCTTGATAGATTAGAAACAACAAGAATGTATGTAGGACTTAAGTACTAAACTGGATGACTGAATTGTACTACTTTTCAAACAATCAAAATTATAATACAGATGATGATAAAGAAACATAGGTAGGGAAAAACAGATTGTTAAAATATTTAAGTGTGAATAATATGCTTTTTTTAAATTGTTCATCAGTATCCTTAACCGTTTACTCTGCTGTAATTTTAGATGGTTGGATTTTTACAAGCCCATTGGAGTGAGAACAGATCTTAAAAAACAATTGTCCCAACACAGTTATTCTCATTAAGCATGAATATAACTTAAAGCACCTTGCTAAAATGGGGCATTAATCTCTCCTGGCCAGATTTATTTAATGAATTCTTCAAATTCCCAAAGGAAGGAAACTCTAGAGCCTAGAACACAAGTCTCTGAAGTCCCTGTGTCTCATTTCAAGCACTACATCGTATTGTCAACAAAATCTGTATCTTTACAGACAAAAGATGAAAGTGCTTATCCTTTACATAATACACACCTTCTCCAGTGGAATTACCAAGGATTTTTAAACTGGTTCCCAGTCCTGAAATGGAAAACTCATGCATTTTTATAGCTTACACAACAAGAAGTACAAAATTTTGCTCTCTAAATATTGGGGGTTGCCATTCCCAGTAAATAATTTTTTTTACACATTTTTTTTTTACACTGGTAATCTGAGCAAAACTCTCAGAAAGGAAATCACAGCCCCACAACTTAGAACACAAGCCCCTAGTACTATGAGAGAAATTTTGCAGCAGTTGTTCCCCAAGTGGAACACAGGACACAAGTCTTTATCTTTCTATTCTGTATTTCGAACTTCTAGGGAGAAAAGTGCTATGAGGGAATTTATAGTCACATAAATCTTCCAAGTTCCCATATATTGTGTTTTCTGATTAAAAACTCCTGTACTGAAGCAATGGAAAATGTTTAAGGGAAGAGAAGAATATATGCTTAACTACTCCTAAAAGAAGACACTAGTAGATAGACTGACCTCAGCCAAAGGGTTCAGGCTTTATTATGCTATGCATTAAAATGCAGGCACTGTCACATAAAATTAAATTATGTCCTTTTTAAAAATAAGACTGCCATTTGTTCCTGAAATATCCTCTGTTCAGTTGTCCTGCAGTTTTATAGATCCTAGCATGGGAAAACTGTTGCATTTGTGGTAGCGGGAATCATCACCTTCAGAAATTTATACCCTTTGGTAAATCTCTGCATGTCTCGCATCTCTCCTGTGCTTAGTGAGTACGCATGCTAGCACCAAGCCAGCACCACTGAGGAGGATGTATAAACTGCATTTTTGCAGTAACTCTCACCAGGGTTTATCCCCACCAGCTAAAATGTCCTAAGTCGCCAGATACTGTGACATAGAGCTAAGTTAGATGACAAAGTGGTTAAAAAAACCCACAAACAAAAACCTAAACTTAATCAGGTTTCTGCTACAGATTTCACAGTTGCTGTATCTGGGCAGCTGTTCCAGTGCAATTAGATTAGTGATTTATGCTGTCTCTTCGCTCCCCCTCATTTAAGACAGGGGATTCAGATTTGAATACATACATTTTTCACCCCCATCACCATTCAAACCTTGTAAATGCAGATTCATTTCAAGAGATGTAGATGGGTTTTGGTTTTGGTTTTGGTTTGGGGTTTGGTTGGTTGGTTTTTTGGTTTGTTTGAGGGTTCCCCCCCCCCTCGTTATTGTTAGCCAGAGATTGTGGCGTAGAGATAAAGGAACCTTGTGTTTTGACAATTAAAAGAACCAAAACAAAACCAAAAACAAAACCAGAATTGCTATCAGCTAGGAGTTCCTTATGTATGGTAGAGACAAAACCTTTTTCATCAAAATTGTATTTGTCATCTTACAGGTATGCAGAAATTTCTATCATTTGTCTGTCCTGGAACTGAAAGAGAAATTCAAATCCAGTGACATAGAGAGAGGGGAAATCACTCCAGAAATGGAAAAATGGCTTTGCTTGATGCATCAAAATGTGTACTTTAATACGTGTGCTCTTCTGAGGCTATGATGACTGTTGACAATTCTGAGGAGGGCTGTTCCACAGGGAGAAATTAAGTGAAGGCTGCTGTGACATTGTACTGGAAGGGAGGTGTAGAGGGGGTGTCCACCAAGCGTGGAAAGGATAGGTTACTGCCTGAGGAAGAAGGCTCAGAAGTGACAAGATGCTTGAAGTGGCAGATTGTCTGTTACTTCCGTCATGAAATAACTGCAGAATAAGCATGTCTAAAGCTACTTTAAACTTCACTGGTTAACACAAAAGCCTTTGCAAAAACTTTTCATTGTAATTCTGTGCAGATCCCACCTATTTGAGGCTAAATTATTAATTTTCCCAGCTTGCCCTTGTTTTGGATTTCAGTTATTCCTGTGAATTAGCTACAGCAGTTAACCTGCTGTTTAAAAACTGCATAGAATAAAATTCACCTTCAGAAAAGGAAGGGCAAAGAGAAAAAAAAATCAGAAAAAACAGATAAATTCCGTTATCGTGTTATGTATTTATGCTATTAGCTCATACATTCGATGGGTTATTTATGTTATTTACTAAGTAAAGCTTGGAAAAGGAAATCCCTTTCAACTGATCTCTTACATAGTCCAGAAACTTAATTCCAAGTACCAGAGGGAGAAGTGGGGAGGGGGTGGGAACTCTTATCCTTCCTCCATATCTGAAATCAAAACAATACGGCAAAAGCTTGGCTTCACACTGCAGAATTACGATAGCAGATATAACCGGGAATTAGTAGTAGGCAGTAACTGTCTTCCAGCGTCTGATGATGACCCAGAATTTTAGGTACAATTGTATCAAAAGTTTTGCAAGTTCAGTAACATTTACGCATCTATGAAATTAATTCCAGAAATCTGACGCATGTTTTCATGCTTACTGAAATAAATGAAGCATTTTGTTTACTAAAAAGGCAATTTTCAAACAAGTCTAAGATTCTGATCAAATCACACGCTAAGTCAAGAATCACACGCTCTCCTCTTACGTGCATTACTGTGAGAATTAGAAAAACAGGAGGGAGAAAGCTGTCTTCTTATCTAAATTTTCATTCGTGGATATGAATGAGAACACAAACTCCTGCGTGTTACTAGCAGGCAGGAGGACTAGGAGTCCAGACTGCTACAGGAATCAGGGGCTCCTCTGGTGGGGGCTGCTTAAGGTCCATTTCTTTATCCACAGATTTGGCAGTGAGTGAAAGGCTCTCCTGGATATTACCTGTACAAAAGCAGATAACAATCTTCTTTGTAAATGTTTTGCAAGTGACCTCAAAAGTTCAACTCACTGAGTCTGCGACGCAGATTTTCCATGTAAAATGGCAGGATGGGGGCTATCTATCATGTGCAACTGCATTTTACAAACAATTCCACTGTTTGCATTTGATCTCAGTTGCTTTGCAGGATTTTTTTTTTCTTATTTCCATATTCAACAAAACAATAAATGCTAAAATATGATAAGCAAGATCAGGGAAAGTATTATCTAGTAAACTGAGGTTACGTTAGACACTGGTTCCTTTGCAGTAACTTTGAGGTCTAAAATATTACTCTTACAAAGAAAGGATTGAACAATCCTTTAATAAAATAAATATAAATAAAAAATAGAAATAACACAATGTTATTTTACAGAAATTTGATAAAAGTACACAATGGAATGACAAACCTTCATTCTATTAAAAAGTAATGAGGCTTAGATTCCCACTTTAGATTTAAGAAACCCTAATACATTTTTCCTTTGATATAAATATTAAAATACTTGAATTAAAATGAATTCTAATATAAAATTATGTGAGAGTTTGTTGATAGAACAGAATCTCATAGCACTTAGTGCACTGGTTTTGGAGATCTTCAGTGTTATGCTCTGGAGGAACAATCCAAAGGACTGTATATGTCTGCACATCTATTAATTGCCAAACCTCTTTACAGATTTGTTACTGCAAGTGAGTCCTGGCCAAGCCTCCTCTGATCTCTAAAACACATTAAGAGTTAATGAAGTCTGGAGAGGTCCGGGGCAGGCAGAGGAAAAAGAGGGGAAAAAAAAAAAATCACCAGAAGCTTGCATACAACATTATGGTGCGGATACTAAACCTCATTTTCAGAAGTTTTTCTTCAATAATGACTGTATGATTAAGCCTTATGTTGCAAGATTTATTTATATACCATAACTCAAAAACAGTTGAAGTTGTTATTATACTGCAACACAAACATAATACACTCCTGAACATTTTCTCAAAATTTTGCATATCTATCATTCGTATCTGTCTAGAGAAGGGCACAAATTAACAGTGAGCTATTCAGCTTGCCTTAATGTAAACTACTTGGTACTTGAAAATTCCCCACAACCCCCCTATCTGATGCAGCCACTGAAAGAATATTGGTCTATTACCTTTCTAAATCACTTTTTTAATTGCACCCAGCAGTGGAACTATGGTAACACCAAGGATCATTTGGAAAGTTTTCCTGTAGCATTTACCAATCTAACTTAATGGAGCACCTCTTAAGTCAGCAGTACTGTTTTCTGGGGGTTTTTTTCCATTATAGTTCCACCTTACCACATGCTACTAAGCACACAAGTAAGAGGAACACACTTTACATCACTTGAGTATAGCAAAAGAAAAATATTTCAATATTGAACTGTTACTCTTTCTTAAATGAATTCTAATAAATTCATATTCATTTATACACTAAAGATGATGAAAGTTGGGCCAAGTGAGCCTTCATTAAGTGGCATGCGTCCTCCACTGCAGAAACTCATCAGATAATCAAAATCAGACACAACGTAACATAAGGCTTAAGTTACTGCATCAACTGCCAACCACCTTCAGGAATGTGTTATAAGGATAATCCAGATAAGGTAAAAAGAAATAATATAAAAAGCTCATTTGAGTCTGGCTATAAAAACATTCAACAACGTAAACAGGAAAAGGAGATCAGTAACTCTGTGGTCACAGTATATTGCCCTACATGTGCATGCCCATGTGATGCTATACATAAGGAGCATACTACTACGTTTAGACCCACAGTCATTCATGGCAAGCCAGGTTTAGTGTTTGCAGTCATATCACGGTTAACCCATAACCCAAACAGACCTTTCAGGTAAGAGTTAACTACACTTGTGCTTTCCGATTTTCCCTTCATCAGGACATGCAGCATTTAAAAATAACATTCTAATAACAAACACCTAAAAGATAACAATTATAAACATTTTCTACTATCTGAGCAAAACTTACAACAAATTATGAACACATTATCCAAGAGATGATGCTATCATCATTTTCTTGCTATTTATCAAGCATTTTAAGTTACTTTGTGATGTTATTAAAGTATTATACTGATTACACACAGTTCTCCAAACACGCTTACTACTTGAGATGTGTTCGCTAGCTCTTTGTGGCTGAATAAATGATATCCATTACTTCCAGGCTTTGGAAAAAATAAATCACATCATGATGTGACAAATTAAAATAGAAGCTTTGAAAGTACCTCTTCAGATAACTTTGTGTTTCCTTTTCCAAAATATTGAGCAGCTTGTACTTTTGCAAGCAAGTGAAGAAAGATGCAAATATGCAATAATTAATTCATTTACAAACACAGGCAAGAAGTTAAGAATATTTTTCCTGTATAAATCTAATTACATTGGAAGCTGCTGATGTGTACTAATCAAATAGCTTTTAGCTTGAATTTTAAACATTTTTAAACAAAGTTGCAGCTGGAAATTGGAATTTTTTTACTAATGTTGTCCTAAAATACATAATAAAATCTCTGCAGAGATGTAAGATATAACATCATGTTTTGTACCATCAAATGGTACAAAACTGAAATTGGTCCTGCATAATTGTATAGATATATGTATGCGAATAACTGCTACTGTACTACTGNTCTAAAATAGATAATAAAATCTCTGCAGAGATGTAAGATATAACACCATGTTTTGTACCATCAAATGGTACAAAACTGAAATTGGTCCTGCATAATTGTATAGATATATGTATGCGAATAACTGCTACTGTACTACTGACCTTGTGATCTCAAAGAACGCCAGTTTCTCTCAGGAGATTTTTAGACCTCTGAAATCATGTTTTCAGTCTGTAGACATTTCCTTAATCTGTCCTTAAAAAAATGAAATTCATGTCTCATTACTGTCAAAATGATACCAATAAACTTTTAGAATTTCTATCAAAGTATTAGTGATGCCTTATGCACACTCACAGAATAAACAGAAAATTCAGTTTGTTTGCAACAAAAGCAATTACCATATTAGAGGAAAATAAAGTCAGAACAGCATGCGAGTCACACATGTGAGTAAGCCACAGAAGTTATTTTACCAAAATATTTAATTATTGCAAACAATTATTGACTAACTTATAAATATTTTATATTTCAGAAGAGCAGACCTGACTTTTTAGTATATATGATCATCCAACCTTTGAGCACGTAGCCAGAATGCACATTTGGTTTCTGATACACATGAGCTACTTCTGCTCTGACACAACAGGGCGCCTGAAAACCTCCGCGTCTTTCACTGAACAGAACAAAATTCCGTAACAGCAAGGACAATTAAACATTAATCCTGCTTACCAAGGCAGGTGACAGACTTGCCATCTGTTGAAGTCCTTAAAGCAAGGTTTGATATCTTTCTAAAAGACATTTTTGGATATAGTTTTTGAAAAAAAACATTTGATCCGTACTACATGCTTGTGGATGTGATTGTGGTAAAAAGAGAAGGGCCTGGTGGCACAAACCAGCAACAGCTATGGCTTTGCCATTACAGATGCCTGTTTGTATCACTTTCTAGTCTGGCCCGTAATGCTTGTGATCCTGCTTTAAAATAATGACAATCTTATCTTGGTTCAGTATTTGAGTTCAACTTGCAGAGGATCAGAAAGGAGTATTTATTTCAAAATTTCTGAATGTAGAATCTGGTTTCTACAGTTTGACTGATCATTTTTCACCTTCTTCTGTGGCACTAAAAATTGACAACAGCTGGAGACAGGCTTATAGCCACAATGACAAAGAAGCTTTGGTACAGACTCCAGTTAGACCTCTGGCGATTTTCACATCCTCCTTCAGCACAGGCCTGACTCTCCGGGCATACAAGTCCTACATGCTGTCTTTGCTATGATCTTGAGCATCAGTGGTGCAACGCTTGCTATTTAAGGCATACTTAAGATTTTTTTTTAGGATCAAAATAATTTGGGAAAACAAAGTTTTTGATCATGATACCAGAGGCTTAGGTGATAATTAAAGTCTGCATCATAAAAACAAACTAGAATGACTCCCAAAAACATTTAGTACTGGCTGTTTTACACAATAAATTAATATTTCTTGCCAATGCTTCTGCTGCTTTTTGCATGTATCACAGTCTAGGCAGATGGACACAGTGCATACAACTCCAGCTTTCTGGAGCAACAAAGAAGCTAACAAACAAAAAATTGTTTTATTTTTTGAGATATGCAAACAAATGAGTTGGTAGCTAATCTAATAACACATGACTGCAGTGATGGAGCATAGCATGCCACGCAGTATAGATCAAACTGAGCAGGCTGTATGAACTTCAGAGGAATAAACAGGGCTACAAAAGATGCGTGGGCAGAGAAAAGAAAGTGGGAAAACTAGGAGAAATCAGGAGGTGATTCCATTATCAGCTATAGGATGCATATGATCTTGTACGTGTGAACAGTGAGGAAGGACTGCAAATATGGGCAGTTATGGATCTGTATAGTCCCACCTCAGCCTCTAGCAGTCCCACCAGATGTCATTATAGACTCTGATGGCTAATGAGAGAGTGTTTCAGTGGTCCATAAAGTAATGAGGGGAATAGATTTGGTCCCGAACAAGTCTGTATTTTAGGTTTTCTCTGTCCTTAATTTCTGTGAAACTAAGGATTCCTTCACACTACAAAGTACAATAAACAATTCACAGGGGAACAGGGTTTATTTCTAAACATGAACAGGGTTTATATCTAAACACGAATAAAGCCACTCAAATAAAAAACATTATAAGTAAATCCTTTCTCTGAAAACCTGTTTTAACAAAATTTTCTGAAAATTGAGACCTGGCTTATCCGCAAGTCAAGGTTCTAGACAAATCACACCATTTAATGAGTTCATTAGCCACGTGCTCTAGCCCAACACTTACCCTTCGGTGTTAATCTCATTGCGATAAATGTATATTTAAAATGCCAACTCGAGCTTTATTTCAGATGTCACACATTGTCCTCTCCTCTGGCTGCTGCTCTTTTCTCTAACAATGTCTGCAGGATATACTCATTTTTTTGAGAAAATTCTCGCTTTGTTAAAGGCAACGACAAGTTGAATTTACTAAAGCCAGGAGCATTTTTGATGCTTACTCAAAGTTGAATAGTTTGAGTAACTGTATTCATACAGTAGCCTACTAACTTGTAATGTTAGTCAAACAGATAAACTCACAAGAATGAGCCTTTCCACTGCAAGCCATTACAGACCATACACTGATAGCTATATAAATACTACATTATTATAATGCACATTGTAATTAATTAAATTGTGTTACCTTCTTCCTAAGACATACAATTAGACATGACAGCAACGGTAACAATTTCTACTGATTTTAAATTTCCTACTGACTCTAAATTAATGGTATCTCTGCTCCAAGATTTTTGTGTCCATTCCACACTAATCACTCAAAACTAAGACTACTACTTGAGTAAAACAATATGTAAAAGATTAAAAACAGTAGTAGGAATCAATAGGTGTGCTTTGTTTAAAAAAAAAAAAAATCACAGAAACTTTATCACTTTTTGGGAAAATATAGGTCACTTATCGTTTCCATAGTAACCACTGCTGAGCTATAGCTCTACAGATGACCACTGCCTATGGCTGCTTTCTGTGCTAGCAGGTGATGTACAAATACAGCCACGCCTCAGTTAAAACAAGAAAGAGCTAAAGAAGTGCTTGGAATTGCCATTAGTTTAATTCCAAACATAGTTCCTGCTTTGACATTTTCAAGAGTATCCCCCAACATCCTTGTGTAGATAAACTACTCGGCTAACCAGCTGGAAACACACAAAACCTAATTTTCAGTACTAAAAATCTACTCTTTGTCTGCATCTCAAGCCTGGAGTCTCCAAAATGGAGACAATCAACTTTACAAAAAGTTGCAAATAAGAAAAATATTAATACAGAGCAACCAACTAAACATCAGTAACACAGAAGTTCAGAAAGCACTCCCATTAGGTTAAGCTGTCTTTGATAAGAACACAGCGAGCTCTGTGATGGTGTATTCAGCACATTCATTGTAAGCGCGAGTTAATGGGTTGGCATATTATTATTTTGCACACAAGCACGCAGTGAAACCCAGTCATGTAACAAGGCTGGAGCCACGGATAATAACAGTTAAAACCTCTCTTGGGAGGAAGCGGTATAGTCTTCAGTCAGTCTGATGGTGAAAATCCCTTTCTCACCACTATTACTCTGGGGCATATAGAGTTGATGATGAATTCATTAAAATACAAAAGACTCCATATTACAAAAAGACTAATTGGCTTTGATAGTGAACCAAGAAATAATAGCACAAGTCAATGTCCTTGACAACTGCTAACTGGTTTTCCCCTTTAGAAGAGAGTCATTTCACTGTTTTGTGAGTTCACACTAAAGCAGCAACTTATCTATTTTTTTTACATGTATTATAAAACCTTCAAAATATAAGCTATGTGTGCTACCCACATGCTTTAATGCTGTTAGTGCTACAAACACATTTGTGGTAGGGTAGCATCAATATTCACATACACAATCAAAACACAAAAAATGCTACATATTTAGTGAACGAAAGAACGATAATCAACAGTGTTAATAGCATCAGTGAAGAATCAAGTCCCCTTGCTTGATTTAAACTCTTGCAAGGGCAAAACAACTCGTAGATGAACACAAGACACCACAGCTGGGAAGCCAAACAGACAAACTGTCACAGAACAGATTAAGTTGTCTGGTTTCCACCAGAGCTTTAGCAGAAATGAAACAATCCATGCAACTGTTTTAATTCACTGAATCGGCAAATTCCAAAGAAATAATGGCTTGTATATATTCTTCTAACTGGAGCTGCTGAAAATGTCACTACGGTATTTTTGGGGAGACTGATACTCAGTTTCCTCTAAGGATCAGGATCTTCAATACACTTCATGCTTGGTGCATACCAGTGGACTGCCATGAGCACCAGGACATCTCTAGCAAACAGCAAGACTAATACATGTGACAGATGAAGCTGGTCTACAGAGGAAGAAATTGTATTGGCAAGAAACCAATACAGCCTCCAGAAGGCGGAGTACTCTTCTTTTTCCCTAATGTCTCAAAGTTCTTTAATTTTTTATTCACAGGTCAGCAATTTCCATGGATCCATTCCTCCCTACAGTTCTACATTTACTTTAGAGGAAGCCTGCTTGTATTTTCTGTATGCAGACAGAGGCCTTTGGCTTAAGCAGGACCAAGTCTAAGCCAAATAGGACCAAAAAGCCCTAGTACAATACAAATGACATAATAAAAATCAGAATATAAAACCCTCGACCACTGAAGGCTGATAAATATTGAAAACACAGATAAGAAGATAGTTGCATCTTTCTTGTGAACATCAGAACAGAGCTTCATCATGAAGCACCAAGAACAGATAAAACTCTTAAGTTCATCTGCTAATCTGTTAAAAAAAAAAAAACAAAAAAATAAAATAAAATAAACAAAAACCACAGCAAAAAACCAAAGCACACAGGAGGCTGTTCCCAGCTCTCTGCTAGAGACTTAATATCTCTTACAGCACGGTCACATAAACAACAGACTTGGAAGCTGTATCAACTGATGAGGCAAAAACCTTTGAGCAGGAACAAGGCACTGGATGGAAGGAACCTCTAAAAGAAGATCCACTACCGGTAGAAACTGCGCCTGTATGTCACTGTCCTTCTGCTAACTCCCCTCAGTTGTGTCTACTGCTAAATCAACTGCTTGTGTGAGCCAAGAACAGCAGAGCAGTGTTCAGCAAGGAGAAAATGTTACCCAACGGCTCATGTATTCAGGTTGATACATACTGAAAATAGTTATAAAGTTGTTAAATGCACTAATTCTAACTTGGCTTTAAGTTTCAAAACATCTTTAAAGACCAGCAGTAAAAGCTGTAAACCAGTATAAAATGCAGAATATGTACTAAATGGATGAAACAAAACATGGCAAGAAGGAACTAGGTAAGAAGAGAGGATACTGTAAGTCTTTCTGTGTAAAAGTCTTTCTTTGTAAAAGCACATAATGCAAATTCAAAGAAAGCTGCTGAAGGGCCATTGGGACTCTCACTAGGAATAAAAACTAGTGTTAGGATAGAGCAGTCTTGAAAAAGTACGCATGAAGAAAGTTTTTCAGACAAAAATGAAGCTATTAAAAGTTATGAACTGCTACCAGAAAAGTTCACTTTTCCCTCCTTTACTGTTTGATTTATCAATGATTTCCCTACAGAAGCTAATGCAATGGTATCAGGCCACCCACAGCTTTCACTGGTATCCAAATGGTGTCACAATGCTTCTTCATGTTTGAAGAGCAGGACAGCTACTCCTAGTACCCAAGACATCTAAGGTTTTTACCCTTAGAAACACATTTTAAAATTCTGATATTACTTGCCAAAGACCATGGAGCAAGTCTTCACAGAAATACAGCCCATCTATATGCCAACCTTATTGTTTCTCCAGAAAAGGCTGTTGGGTAAGACTAGTTCTAATCCAAGCCAGAAGTTAGCTGAAAAGAAGAACTTCTGAAAGGATTTTAAAGGCTGTGGGCTTAGGTACATTCCCATTTATCAAGACAGACATAGTCGTCATGATTTGGTGTTTCTAAAATTGCATGTACGTGTCATAGGTGAGAAAAAAGAAACTTCTCATTCTATATCCATAAATTAGACTGTAACGTTATTAAAATTATTTTGCATATTGTAACAGCATCTAAAGACGTCAACTGCTATAAAAAGTCTAAAACTAGTGGCTAAGACTCAATCTGGTATACTACTCCAAGTGTGAATCTAATTTTTATTCTGCATCACAAATCAAGGACAAAATCCAACCATCATGTTTAGTTGTTAGAAAAGAGCTGATCAGTACACATAATTTCATACATTGTGTTAACCTCATCCTGAACTAGGGATCCCAGATTTGCCTGCAAAAGATGGTTCCAGGCCTCCTAACAGTACACAGTCCTGAATACGGACCAGGATTTATACATATGTACTTAATTCAAGGTGCTTTTCTCTAATAAACACAGAACAGATCTGGAAGTGCTATAGAACCCCAATCAACATTTCCCAGAAATTTTCTAATGTATTTTTGACATACGTTCCATACACATCAATGTAGTGAAAGAGGATGAGTCACTTTCACCGACTAAGAATTTGCAAACTGCTGGAGCATTAAATTCCTTTGATCTTGATAAGCTGGCTCATTCTCATTCTGTTCATTAGCCCTCCCTCTTTCCCCCGTTATGAGCCAGCCAATCTGTAGCCTTTTCTGCAAACTGACATATTTACCAAGTAAAATCTGTTACCACTGCTTTCTTGCTCTTACTGAAAAACACCCTGTTGCCTGTCAAGCTCCTCTTGTCTCAGGAAACCTCCTTCTCTCTTTTCCTTCATAAACGACATAGTGAACAAGCCATCTTCCCATCACAATAAGCTCTTTGTTAGCTCCTCTCTATATTCCTCCAGTAACCACCAATTGCTCAGCTGTGATTCTGACCCTTCTCTCTGTTCTCTTACAATCCAGCAAGCCATGTTCTTGTTCCTCTCCCTCCTTTTTGATTCTCACCTGATGAAATTCCATCATTAGTTCCCAAGTACCATTTTGCTGATGACTTGCAAAAATTGCCAAAGAATCTAAGAAAATAACCCAGTGTGTTGCTTTGAGCCATTTCTTGATAAGTACATTTCTTTAAGAGTTAACACGGGAATGTAAATATCTACATGATTTGAAAAACAAGAGTATCTTAAATTGTAAGTATAAATTACCATTAATTTTCCAGAAAGTTATTGAGCAACTATAATAGGGCTATTTTCTCATCTGTTCTATCTGAAAAAATAGCGTATGTGGAGTCTGCCACGAATAGGTATCCACATTTAGGCAGCAATTCAATTACAATGCTGATTAGCAAAAAGCATCTTGATGGAAAAATACTGTACAGTCCAAAAAAATCTTCTAGCACTTTACTCTTTACCAATCAAAAAATCAGGGTTGTCATAGAAACTGTAAAAACTGAAGTCAGTCATGACATAACAGGATAATGGAAAATGTCTGCTGGCTCAGGTTTTCATGCTGGAAATGCTTCAGTGAATTTAGCTAGGGAGTCAAGCAGTTCTCTGAATCTAACACAGACTCTTGTAACAACAGGTATGATTATTGTTATTAATAATCTGGTCAGAGTCTGGAAAGTAATAGTATTTACTACTCCTGCTCTACACATTTGCTGCATTAACAGCAGACAGACTCTTCCCAGAACATTCAGTATAAGCTTCCAGTTAAGAAAATGGAATTTCTTTGATTACATGTCTGAGATACCCTGGAGGGACTTTGGTCAACGTCCTCAGCATTCTCAAGATCACATTTTTTGCATTTTAAATTGAGGCAAATAACTTTAAAAATCTGTATTGCCTATATTCTGTCTCTTACATACGTTCTTCAGAAAAAAAAATAATCTGCAGGTCTCTGCCCCAATCTGAGGTAGTCCAACTCCATGCCAAACATTATGTCAGGTTCTTTCCCTATGACATGAAACTCAGTAAAATAAAACTGTACTCTTGACTAACAAAGGCTACAAGAGCCTTTCACTCTCCATCTGCTAGAGCCAAATCACAGACCAACTCCACACACCGGAGTTCTTCCTGCCTTTTACTGGAACCACCTGACACTCCACACTTACTCACTGTCAGGACTGGCTTACTGCAACCATTTGCCGTTTAAGCAGAGACCACCCTGCTGAAAAGAAGATAAGAATATTACACAGGAATATTGTTGGGCTGGCCTCACTGTGGGTGAGCAAATAGAACAGCTTAACCATGAATAATATGAAAAGCAGCCATGGGAATGTGGAAGTATTCAGGTCTTTAAAATAAAAATCTCAGAAGCCCTTTGCTTATGGAGAAATTTAAGAAACTTATTTTTTAGTTTTCAGCTAGTTTCCTTAAGCTATATTTTCACTCTGTAGCTTTAATTTATTCTTTCAAATAAGCAGGTACATATAGTTTGCATAGAGAACAAACAGTTAACTGGTGTTCCCTATGCTTTCCCAGAATTATCTTAAATATAAAACTGTTTTATCGTGATTGTATCTAGCCGTTTCCAGACCTGTTAAACAACTTCAGTGACATCACTCCCACCCCCACTTCGGTTTGTTTAAGAATTATACTTAATGGGACGGTTGAGCATAGTTGGTCTGCAATGTGCTTCAGCAATCCACAGAAGGTTAACTGACATAAGTTAGAGAAGCTTTCCAGTTGCACCTGAGATAACGTTTGGGCCAGCACAAGTTCACCTGTCAACTTCCCTAACCATGAGTTTAGAAAAAAGTTCTTATTTAAAACAAAGTGAAATGTTGATTCCAGTAAAATGACTAGCAAACAATCCAGGAGTGAAATAGCAAACTTTCTTCAAGGAACAAAGAAACAACCACAGATCACCTCTCCTTAACAAGAATGGCATGAATTAATTTGTTTCCTGCATATACTGTGCAGGCTTCTTACTAGAAGTGGCTGATGGCACAAATCCCTAAACCTTAGGGGAAAAGAGACAGATACATTTCTTTAGTTACCATGATTGGGACCCTAGGCAACAATATGTATAAACCTTGTAGCTTCTCGCTCTTCTCAGTTCTGTGGCATTCTCGCACAAGCTTTGTATTTAAAATATCGTGCAACATTTCTGTATGCCGTTACCACATTCACTGCACTTGTACATATATACACATACACAAACACATATAAATGCTTTTTCTAATTACATATATATACACATACATAGTTATGCTTTTTTCAAGCTATAAATATATGCACGCGTGTATGCACGCACACAGACCTATATCTATCTATCTTTCTTAGAAAAGGCATATTCATTTCCCCAGATGCTGTTGAGGAAATGAAAGCAATATAACGCTACTGTAATCATTTAACTGATTTGGATATGCTCAATTTTTATTTTTGAATAAAACATGCTACCACAGGAAAAGAAATATAAAGATTAATGTAAAATATTGAGTATTAATTATTAACAACACAATCTATATGCAGCTTATAAAATACATATTACATTCCACTATCACAAAGAATTACTGTGTAGTAACATGGATTACTGGAGCTCATGGCATGATAGAGGATTTTTTAGATTGCTGTTGTGTGTCTCAGCAGTCCCTTGGAAAAGCAATGAATCTGTACATGTATTGATAAAAGAAGAGAGAAGAATTTATATGAATCTCTTCAGATTTTTCTGAACAGTACAGTGGCTCTGGACACACAGTAGGAGCCCAGACTTCAGGGAGCACGTGTACAGAATAAACACATTACTGCATAAAGTGGGCTGAGGAGAAAAGATTTGACACTCATCTCAGATGAGGCTAGAGCAAATATGTCTTACATATTCTAAAAGCCTGCTGTTTTGCATATAACATACGCTAGTGAGGATACTTGTCTGGAACAGCAAAGGCATGTTTGCTTGTTTTTCTCCATATTCAAAAATCACGTAATCCAATTCTGCAAGTTTTTCACATCAATAATCTTTTATTTGCAAATATTCTTATTGATTTCCATTTTACATCCAGAGATTTTGGACTATTAATAAATTTGTCCTTTGGTTTTTCCAGAAGCTGGTAACTAACAGAAAATAACAGCAGAGAAGAATAACAACAGAGAAGAGGAATCTGAAAACCACTACTACTAGTATCTGATCGAAAAGAAATGAGTTCTGATAAAAAACCATGCAATTTCAGATCTTCTGAAAAACCTACAGTAAGTAGTAATCTGTTACAGCAATCACTGCAATAAACCCATTCTCCCCCCAAAAAACATAAAAGCGTACTTCCAAAAAACAACAGGTGTTAGTAAAATCGGAAAAATAAAACTGTTATATAGGAATTGCCAAATTTTCTTTGAGGTAACAAACAGGAAAATAGCTAGAAATCCTCAGCGAATTTACACAAAATATTATAATTTCTTGGGCTACAGGTCTTATTCTTCACCACCCTATATAAACACCACTGTAAAAAGAAGTAGATGTGGCTTCTACAATGCCACTAAGTTGTACAAGATTCAACTACGGAGAGCTAAGCTCCTTAAATTAAAACTTTGTTGTTTATTTCTGCTTTGTGAAAACACTTGAACTGGTTTATTTACTTTGTGATTTATAAAGTTTGCTGTTGCAGTCGTCAAGGATGTTCTGGGTTAATTTTCCCCACAAAAATCTTAGAAAGTACTTACCTAGCCTGAGCTGCATTTAAGAAGTACTGCCATTGCCTACAGAAACACGAGCAAATAGGTTGTGGCTTTGTCAAGAATGAAACAATGAAAGTGGGAAAAAAAAAAACCCAACCAAAAGCCCCCCAAAACAAAAAACACATTAAAATGGAAAACACATGAAAGCTAAGGAAAATAAATGTATCTGCATCATATCCCAAAGCCTATTCAGTAGACAAAAGCACTGGCAGACTGCCAAGTGGAAAAAATTCCAGGCCGAAAATCCCATCGCTGAATTTGGAGAGTTCAAGCTCAAGAGCCAACAGCAAGAGCCTCAAACACCATCAAAGCAGAGTAATGAGTCGGGGAGGGAGAGGCAACATCTCGCTTCCACCTGTGTCTCAAATCATCCCAGTCTTTGTTCTTCCCACTAGCACTCTAAATTCAGCAAGAAGCCTACAGAAAACCTGGGCTTTTCAAAACCACTCAGTACTGGGTGCCACCTGCACTCACAGATGTGAGGCAGCAAAACCGAAAGTATCAAATGAGAACACAGGATACACATGCGCATTTGGCAGTGGAAAGTGGCAAATAGATCCCAGAGCTAGCAGAGACTTGAGCTACTAAATTGATGAAGCAAAACACAGTTCCCTACAGACTTAACAGAACAGGCCCAAAAGCAGTCTAGGCAAGGTTCCACAGCACCATACAAACTGCTTCTGGGCATATGCTTCTTCTACCACTCTCTGCTTACCAGTGAACTCCATTCTGGAACATGACCAAGCAGTGCTGCTTCAGCTCCTTCTTAAATATGCACACAAGCCATAAAACCATAAAATAATTCAGGTTGGAAAGGACTTCAGCAGGTCTCTAGTCCAACCTCCTGCTCAAAGCAAGGTCAGCTAAGACACCAGACCAGGCTGCTCACAGCTTTAGACAGACAGGTCTTAAGAATCTGCAAGGACAGAAGCCCCTCTGAGCAACCTGTTCCAGTGCCTGGCTGTGCTCATGGTGAAAAGGTTCTCCTTACATTCAGTCGGAACGTCTCCCGTTTCAATCTACTTCAATTGTCTGCGATCCTCCCATCACAGACCACTGGGAAGAACCTGCCTACAGTCTGCGTAAGCTCCTCATAGGTACTGCACAGTTTCCACGGGATCCCCCACAGCCTTCCCTTCTCCAGGCTGAACAAGGTCAGGTCCCTCAGCCTCTCCTCACAGGGTGAATGCTCCAGCCCCCTCATGATCTTGGTGCCCCGCTGCTGAACTCGCTCCACTTTATCAATGTCTTTCTTAAGCTGGGGAGGCCAAACCTGGACGCAGCGTTCTAGGTACAGTCTAATGAGTGCTGAGCTGAGGGGGACAGTCACTTCCCTCGCTCTGCTAGCTGTGCTTCTGTCCGTGCAAACCAGGAGGCTGCTGCCCTCCTTGGCAGCCAGGGCACGCCGCTGGCTCACCTCCTCCTTGCTGTCTGTCTGCTGAGACCCCTACCGCCTTTTCTGCAGAGCTGCTCCCCAGCCGGTCAGCTCCCAGCCGGTACCATTGCAAGGGGCTCTTCCTTCCCAGGTACACAACTCTGCATTTGTCTTTGCCAGATTTTCTGTGTCTCCTGTCAGCCCCCTTCTCCAGCCTGCCTAGGTCCCTCTGAATGGTGGCTTTTCCCTTAAGAAAATCAACTGCTCGCCTCAATGTGGTTCTCTGCTAACTTGGCACAAGTCACTCTGTCATCTCCTTCAGGTGATTGATAAAGATGTTAAGCAGGACAGGTTTCAGGACAGTCTCCTGTGGTACCCCCTCAGAGAAGCCAGTACAAAAATGTCCTTTACTCAGAGCTTTTTTCCTTTTCACATAAGGAACTACACTAACCCTACTGCCAGCTGTAATTCACAAATAGCTCTAGCCTAACTTCAGTAAGCAATTAAAAAAAAAATGGAGATACCTTCCCAGCTGCTATGTATGAAGTATCAGATCAAGTCCAGATCACTTACTGCTACTCATTCACACATATGGTTTACTGCAGATATGAGGCCTTATGTAGATTCCACAAATTATGCGAGTTTAGTAACTGGTAACCTCAAACCGAGAAGTCAAAAGAAAAATGTGCTGTAAATTAACTATTCATGTTCAGCTGGTTGAGTGGGAACAAAAAAAAAAAAGATTTCTGTTCTTCAGGTGTCTCATGGAGACATCAAATATGAATCTAAGATCTTCTCAGGGAGAATTACACATTTCTTCCTCTGTTTACTCCTGTAATGCATGGAAGAAAATGACTGAGGGCTGTGTGGTTGCGCTGGCTGAGGTGGCAGGATGAATGATCAGAGGGATCAGCTACTCTGTCACAGATCGTTCAGGCTACTCTCAGCTCTGAACAGACAGGGTCAAGCAGAAGCACCAGCCTTCAAGCTTTGTTACTGCCAATTTTCCTCTTCCCCGAAATCATCACCCAAAATGGTTGTTCTCCTATATACTTAAAACATTTCACACTATCTAGATGCAAATGATACAGTACAAAAGTGGGGCTTCCTCTGAAACTCACTCTGACATACGAATTTTTACATAAAAAACCCACTATCAAAGGAAATATTTCTTTTTCACAAAAAAAGTACTTCCTCACAGTGTCAACACTTAAATGCAATAAAACAAAAATGCTTCTAAATAAAAGCAGATAACCTACACTGTATTTCTTCCAAGTAAGATGAACCTTTCTTAGCTTGTATGAAAAGGAGTATCATGGCTTACGCACCACTTTAGTACTTACGAGTAAAATGATTAGAAGTGGATGGATGGACATTACTTCCACTGTCAGCACTTTCACTGCTAGAAATGTCATCATCTGATTCCCACACACAGGAACACGGTGAGGAGCCATCAACTTCTTCAAACTTCCTCTTTAAAATCCCACTCATCGCTGCAATGCTGTCACATGCACCTGTAACAGGAACAGAGGCAATGAGGCACTGAACACCTGCCTGCTGTCCAGGTCTTCAAATTCATTTATCATGAAGGAGTTCATGTATCAATCAGATACCACTGCCTGTAGCTAAATGGCTCCTTACCAAGATTTCTGAAAAACTTTTGCAGAAAGGAGTCAAAAATACTTATCATCAGTATATTCATCATCTCACTGACTTTCTTACAGGCAGTCTTTTCTTCTTAAGACAGAAGGGAAATGTCACCTGTATTCTACCAGCACAGACAAAATTCTATAACCAATTTCATGCATAAAAAATAAATAAATATTTCAGTTATGCAGCAAACCTGAACCAAGCATGAAGTATATAATCCAACAAATCCAATAGAAACGTACCTTTACACAACACAGAAACTGACTTGGCACCAAGAAACATTACATGACAACAATCAACATTCGCTAATAAATACAGTTCAGAAAGAAAATGTTCTCTCTCTTTTGATTTATTTTAAAGGTCTTATTTATGTAATACTCTACTATCAAATGCCCACATTCTCAAATAGATTTGAGGGCATGAGATACTTAGCATCTTTTCAGGCCAGGCCCTGCAAACACAGTTCTGGCTCATTTTGTCACTTTAATTCATGCAGAAGTTTCTTGCAGAGCTTTTGTGCGATTCAGGTATGAGTACTGGCACACATCTAGACTATTTTCATTCACACAAGTAAAGTATCAAGGGAATTAATCTATCCTTACGAACTTGGCTTCCTAATAACACTGCCCAATAAAGCCACAGTCATGTTGAACATTCCTTATTGTTTCCCTTTCATATGTAACAGCTGATCTTCTGATCTCCATTTATGGAATACCAAGTAGAAAAAGATCAAAATATTTTTAAAGCAATTGCTAGATGATTTTAATGCATCTGATAGGCTCAAACAATTTTTTCTC
This sequence comes from Steatornis caripensis, assembly GCA_013398225.1. Lineage (NCBI taxonomy): Eukaryota > Metazoa > Chordata > Aves > Caprimulgiformes > Steatornithidae > Steatornis > Steatornis caripensis. Next base: position 154,540 of record VZSC01018714.1, read on the forward strand.
CATCTTTAATTAAAAAAAGATCTTAAAGTTTACTGTCACCATCGTTGCTGATTACATCCTACTGAAGACTTAAAATTAATTCTAAGATCTTAATTTAAAAGTTACGGATAATATCTACTCTCTGACTACACTAATCAGTGGAACGTTGCTGTAAATAGCTGGGGAAAAAAGGCTGGTGTTTGATGCTTTCAAGTGTGTAGTATCAAAAATTCTCATTCTTCTGAATGCCACTTGCCTTCAGCTTGTTAAGCTGCCAATTCAATTCATTTATAGCAAAGTTGATTTCCTCCAGTAAGTTTCATTCTACCTTTATGGATGTGTCTGATTTAGAGAAAAGTTTCAGTATAGATGTGGAATCACAACATAATGCTAAGAATAGATGCTGCGTAAGATGGTTTTCAGCACCAAACTTGTTTGCATGGTGAACACACTAAAAATTAAGTAATGAATATATTAGGTTTTAATACTGTCAGTCACACAGCCAGCTTTAAATGCATACGCCTGTCATGATGTTCTCCGCTTGCTTTACTATTTATGAAAAAACTGTTTTTCCCAAAAGGGGTTTCTTCAGGCTAAAGATATGACTTAAACAGAACGTGCTTAGATCTCAAGCTTTGCCCTTTTGTCCAAAAATTAAGTACTATAAACCGCAAAGAAAGCATTATGTTTTTATTCTGAGGACAAGGAAAGGAGCATGTAGCATCACTTTATAATAATCTTTGCAAAAAATGTAAGAATACATTAAATTGTTAAGCATCAACCTTCAATAAAATTTACAAAAAAAAAAAAAAGGAGAGAACAAAAAGCACACACACTGAAAGCCCGCAATAATAGACAGGAGGCAGAAACTCCCCAAAAAACATTCTCCTCTGAACTGTCCCCCACCTTCTCAATGTATCTCCTGCCAATCACCTCTTCCACTGCCTCCTGCAGTGCTTACAGCACTGAAATTGTGAAATCACCATTATTTCCATGGCAACAGCCTGCAATATCAAAACCACAGGATTATAGATTGACTGCAGAAGAGGGCAAAGCAAGCAGCTGGAGTGTGAGAAAGAAAATGCTTATACTCAAACATCTCAGTGACTAAAGCGAGAAACGGGCTTACAAAAGTCTATCATACAAGCAAGATCTAGGTCAAATCCACATCCGAGCCCATTGAAATTGTGGCTACGGGAGTCATGAAGTTCCAGGTCCAAAGAATCTCAGTCATAACTGCACTGCAAGGCAAACCTAACAGGTGCCATCACCACCAGTGTGCAGACTGTCAGACAGCAAGAACTAATTTCATAGCCTGAGATGATTTCCAGACAAAAGCCCTTTTGTCAGACATTGTCTTCTGCAAGCATACCACACACCGACTAACACACATCCTGCACATCAGTAAAGTCATTGCAGATAGCAAGAGTCTCAATAGCCAGACAGCTATGTTTACAGCTAGCAGCAGAAACAAATATTTTTCACACCTAAGCGTTTTTAATTTTCTTGCATTTAGCATAGCCTACATTTCCACCAAGTGTCACAACCTGATAGCAGCAAAGCCATTTCATTAAGAAGATTTATGTAATGAACCATAACAAATGATTCCCAGGATCCTTGGAAGGAGCACACAGGTTAGCTCTACACCCAGCTAGTCAATCAAGATAAGCCAGGAAGTATGGGAATACTGCAGAACCTGAGCATCACCACAACACATAAAGAAGGCAAAGCTATGCATTATATAACTATATATATATATAATATATAATTATATATTAGATCACTGTTGCCCAATTTTTGTTCTGAATCTCTTCATGAACATTATCAAGAAGGTTGTTTGACAAAGGAGTCACAATAAAATTTAGGCATGGCCACTTGCCTAAGATACATTAATTCTACTCTCTCTGCTATCAAATCTCCCTATGAAAATGCTACGCAGGGGAAAGGAGACACTTCCATTACTCAAGAGCTTGACTATCACAGACATAGATTAAAGCATATCTAAAACTGTTTGTACGCACTATGTACCAGCAGGAGATCCCTTTAGAATAACATCTGTATAAACAGCTGCCGCTCCATAAGCCAATATTCTTCAGAAAGAGGCACATCTGCACAGTAGCGCAGGAGGCATGTTCTATTTGAGACATTTAACCCACGCCTTGTTTACACAGGCATCCTGTAGTACCTGCGTGAGAGCCGCATCTCCAGGAACCAGGAAGTGATAAATGTGGTCACACACAACCTAATACTGTTTATGAAAACATTATTTTGCACTATCTGTTGCTGATGTGATATATTCCAGTGGAAGACATAGACAACAGGAGTAAGGAACACTTAAACTTCTAACAGCAATGAGGTCACGAAGTTTGTATCTCTGAAGTTTCCCCAAGTCCAGAATCAGGGAACTCAAATTGTCATTCTTTTTCCTGCACCATAGCTGCAACTGAATCAGTAATTTCAGATTTTGGGGAATCAAACTGAAGCAACTGCAGTCACAATGAAATCCAAATCCAACCTCATCTGAACTGAAGACTCAACAGGTTTAGGTGACAAGGCACCAAAGACTTACACAAGTCAAATTTTCAATATGTGAATGGAAAGTAAAACCATAAATAAATCCTGCCCTGCATCTGATAACAGGAATCATAAGAATAATAGCTGCACAGTGGCACAGTTTTGCTAACACAGAAGTCACTTACGGCATGCGAGACAGTACATCACATAGGATGGCAATCATCTCAAACACACAGAAGTACTATAGCAATATGTATATTCTGAAGAAAATGTGCGTATTTCTGCACAGAATCCAGTACGCATAAATCCATGACTGATTACAGAAACCAAACAACATCACATGGCTAAGAAAAACAAATGCACAGAGTGGTAAGTCAATATGCTTGGACTTCTAGTAAGACACCAGCAAGGTCCAGCCTTCAGAGGTAAACACTGAAAAACAACCACCAGCTACAGTTAGAGATCTGCTACATCAAACTGTCAGTTTAGGTGAAAAAGGGAGAAAGTTGGCTTGAAAAGTTTAATTAGAAACAGACCTTTCGGGATAATTATTAAATAGCTGTCTAGTAGCTAAGATTGATTTGGAGCAGCAACCTGCTGATTCACACAACTGAGTAACAAGCAGGCACTGGAAGCTTTCCTGTTTGTTGACGCATTTTTCACAACAAAAAGTCCTGGCACAGCGATGCGATACATCATCCTCTGCCATGCTCCTCGCCATGCTAACGTGGCATTAATCCACAGCAAAGCAAATCAAAGTTGAAACAGAGGGAACAGTATCAAAGCAAGAAAAACCAGCTACCCACATTGTTGTGAGCTCTAGGTCAAACACCAATTGCCTGACAGTTAAGGGTTCTTCAAGGAAATGGCAACTTGCCACAGCAGAAGCATATGATGAATGGGGGCTGAGAAAAGGATATATCTTTCTTAAACACCCCCCCATCCATTTTTTCCTCCTATCTTTCCTAGTTTTCCTTCACCCTGAAGAAACTACTCCTACAAAGAGATCGTTTAACCTGTTCTCTAGCTGCAGGTACGCTGACTGGCAAAGCAAGTCCTCAAAGCTCCATGGCAACAGGCTTTGCCTCACTACAATGCCAGATAACTGGCAGGCACTATACATTTAAAAAGTTCAGAGGCAACATGTTATTACTAGAAGACAAAAATCCCATGTAAATGTGGGGGATATATTTAAAACAGTCACAACACTACCTGGAACCTACAAAGTAAAATAATGTGAAAGCCTGGATGGATTGATTTTCTCTTGTACCTGAAAAGGTTGGAAATTTTAGAAAACCATGGTAACAATCTCATTGCAGCAGGCATCTCCAGCTCCCAGCGAAAAGCCCAAAAACACTGGTGATAGAATTACTGAGTGAGTGGAGGGGAGGGGTGGCAGTGTATTACCTGTGCTCCCACGGGAAGCTGCTTCACGTGCTGTTATCCCCATAACGTACACTCCCAAACTTGCTCTACAAAACCTAACTTTCAGTTGCCATATCCTGTGTGTTTCAGTGACACCCATGGACAGAAAAACGTAAAACAAAAAAATAATACACAAAATAAAAGCACCAGGATCACACTGGACAGGCACTATAGGGAGAGGATAAGGCATTTCTCCTAACTTGCCCTTCAGCTACTGCTTTGAACCATGCTAAAAGACACTAACAAAACAGACAAGGAGCTGCAGTATGGAAATAGGGAATTGACTAAATCTTTGTGCAGTGACAAAGGCAAATCCAAATCCACTTTCATCCTAGTCAAAATCTTCAAATAAATGACTGTGTTGCAAAATTCAGCACTACAGTATACAGCTCATGCAATATCACATGGGAAACTGAACAGGTATGGAACATGCCTGTGAGGACATAAACATCAAGTACGTACTATATGCTGTAAGCATAACAAAATAGATATGAAATGATAGGAACCGCCTCAGATTATGTATCCTTATGATTTAGAGAAAAGCCTCACTCTAGGCATCAGTTATTGACTAAAGCTCAAAAAAAGTCCAAGAACACACTGGCATTTAGGGGCAAAAAAAATCCAATTAATTGCTTCTTTCATTCACGTATGAAAACTTAATTTGTACTAATTCCTTCCTGAGAGCTGATCACATACCATGATAAAAGCTACCTGGATAAAAATTCTTATCTGAAAATAAAAACAAAAATAGAAATAAAAAGGCAGGCTTCAAACAAAGACTCGACCTATTCATCACACTGCATTTTGCCTTGTCTCAAATGTATAAACTGAAAGCATGGAACAATTCAGACAAAGTCTGTAGTAGCAACACAGATTTGCTTCTGAACAAAAAACACTTCTATGCGAACGACTGTAAACTGAACAGAAGGATGCAGAAAACAGATGTTACACATAAAACATTACTGCAAAATACTCATGACAAACAACTCCCACCCACTGGCCAGTCAGCATGTACTGTAACATGCTAGGGAGACTTGGCAAATAATTTCACAGTTAAATCATGAATATTGATGCTCACAAGCAGAGATGTTTGGATTATTTGTTGTGATTAATATTCTTTTTGAATTTAGGTCTTTTTCTTAGCTTGCAAACAAAGCTTGATTTTTTTAAAGACATTTTTCTTACCTGCTGAATAAATGTCAGCAGCAGAGATGGTCATGAACTAATCAAGGTGTTTGCTTGGTTCCACATACTGCACTTAATTATTTTGCCCTTTGTGTAACTGACAGTTTTAAATGGGGGGGAACAGTCAAAACCAAAAGCATCTACAGTGACAACATCACTCACACAAAGAATATCATTTGCTTGTGAAAATGACTATTCATGTAAAGGACTGCATTAATGCAGACAAAAATCCATTTGCATGAATGCTTGCAAACAGTGAACAACAGAGGTACATGAACATGAATCAAACAGCTGTTCAGAATTCAAATTAATGTTTGCAATACATGTTTTGCTGTATTTGGCAGCTCTAATTACAAGCCCCAGTTGCCAGAGGTAGGCTCTGATAGTTTCACTACTACAATCTGTAAAAATTAAAAACACATAGCAAGCTAATTCCACTTAAGAGACTGCTCTGTATATGCACAGGGAATACCATTAGTATAATCTTATAAATTTGCGCTTATAGCAGTGGTCAAGTTACACAGACATAAACTAGGAAAAGTCTTTCTCTGCTTGTTTGCTTCAGTCTAGCTAAATCCATAGCACTAAGTAAATCCTGCAGGATAAGGCCACGCAATTCAACTTGGGGAATCTGTTCTGGCATTGCAAGTCAAATCCTGCCAAGTCTGCTCTTCGCAGGGTTTCTATACCATGCCTTTACAGCACTCCTGATTTCACACTTGAGTACTAATCCACTAATCTTCTAGACTGCCTACACATTGTTGTACACTCTAACACATGCCAACTAGCTCCACAGGCAATGAATTTTGAACGCAGAAAGGATGTTGGCATACCCTCACCTCCTGTCTCTGCACGCAGTACAGATGCAATGGCAGCAGATCTGGCTCCAGATTCTGTCCTCCAGAAGCATCTCATAAGGTCCTACATGCACCAAGCATGTAAATATCTCCCTCTCCATCATCCAAATATAAAACTCCTGTGTACAGCAGCAGTGAAACAGCCTTCGGATGCCCGAGTTCAATTCTTAGCTACATCAACTGATGCCAACAGTTAAATGAAACGCTCATATAATTCAGCCAACATAAGAAAATTCTAGGCAAGTTGTCCTAAGTCTTCTCTCAGCATGTTCCCCAGAGAGCAAAATGAAATGAGTAAGAGGCAGTGATAATTCAACCAGACATCCAGGAACTTGGCATTCAGGTCTCCAATGATAAAGGTGCAAGGTGGCAGAAGAGGATTCAGAGGCATTTGGCGAGAGGGCTTTCCTGTCAAGATGGGATTTGCGTACACAAGCTGTTTAGTTTGAGCTTGTATTTCATTTATAATAATTTTCTAAGCTTGCTACAGCAAGAACTGTTTCTACAAGAGTGAAAGATGCATAAATGACACTTGAGTCCTAAAGGCAAACAGGAGATTGAGGAGAAAGTAATGCTGAAGCTGGGTCACCAGCTCAGGTTCATAATGCCTAACCTCCATCTGAGTCACCCAGAATACTTTTTACTTTTAGCTGGGCCTGTCATGAAATCCTTTCCAAAGTCTTCAGGCATCACTGCTGAAGACCTGGTATTGGCCACTTCTCTTCTGGGTTTCAAGGTTTGATGATGAAATCTTAGCAATTAAAATATCTTCACCCAAAATCGCTGTGGAAGATTTTCTCTTGCTTCTGTTTGAAGAGAAAAAAAAAAAAATACAGTGCAAAGTATTTGGCCTTCACTACAGAAGTATCTGTATCCCATAAGAAGTTTTGAAGTTTGTATGTGGGCTCCCAGAAAAGACTGTTAGACTTTTACTTTTTAGAATGTATTGCAGGACTGCTTGCAGCAGAGCTCTGACCAGATGTCACAACTCTTCATAAAATTGAAATGTGAGAACAGAAAAACACTGTCACCAGTCCTCCTGACTTCTAGAGATGCACAGCCTTTCAGAGAAGAGTAAGCATGCAGGTGATGGGAAGAACTGGTCCGTCTGCTGTAAGGCTGACAGCATACTAACAACACATCCTTATTGCAGCTCTTTACAAAAGGACAGAGAACATTTGGCTTGCTTAGCATCTCCCCAGCAACTGGAGTGAGGTTCTGAGACTGGCAGAAGTGTTTTCAGCATGTCTTTGACACAGCAGCTTTGCATTATGCTGCTCCCAGCTACAAGAATGGCAGTAGGGTCCAGCTCTGTAGTAGAGATTGGAAATGCCATCAACTTAACAGAGTGCTGGAAATAAGTGGTCTTTAATGTAAATTTTGCCCAGATTAGCTCAGGTAGTAATATTAATCAGCACACTGCGACCCGTCTTTGTACTATTTCAGTACTGATCTTCCACGCTGTTCTTTCACAATCATCAATCTTGTGCGCTGCCTGCAGAGGAACTGTACAAGGTTACTACCACGTCGTGTATCTTGGTATGCTCCTGCCGAAGTGCAGCATGGTTGAGATTGGTACATGCCAGAAGGGCCTTCACACCTCTACAGCCCTGATACACGCTCTTTAACACGCGGCCTGGCTGCGCATTCACCATTGCCATCAAAGCCAGAGACAGCATGAATTCAACAGTTCTCTCCTTCTGCCACGTGATCTCTGCATCTTGACACAGCATTAGCCATTCTCTCCTCTGACATCTGTAGTGTTTAACAGTTTCAGAAAAACAAACAAAACCAGCAACAAACCCACAAAAACCCACAGAGAAAACCCAAAGTCAGAACATCTGAGCTCCAAGAAGTGCAGTATGAACTTGTGACACAAAAATGTATCGGAACATACTTGCAAAAGTAACTCTGAACTAGGTTTTCCTGTTTTATCTGAAAAGACAAGAGCAAACTCTTCCAGCTTAACAGTTTATGTATGGAGGGCTGTGTGCACGTGTCTGAGGGGCGATAGGGGAGTGTAGATGCAATTTTTAGACTGCAACGAAGGACCTAATTCTTTGTATCTTGCTCTTGCCATAATTATTGGTAACAATGGTACCACAAGATTAAGAAGTGTCTAATTTTAGGAGATTATAGTTCCGAAACAAGACAAATGGATAGTCTGAGGTTTTTCTGGGAGAGTGGCAAATGTGGTAAGGTAAGCCTGTCTTCACCTATGTGGTCTAATACTAGGTGTACAGCACAGAACTCTCTCTCTTCAGGCATGAAGAAATAATGCTGAAAATTGCTAGAAAAACCTAGCCTGGCAGAAACCTCAGCTCACCTGCCTGCAACGTGTTATAAAAAACCAAAACAAAACAGTAGTAATTTCTCTGCATTATCATCACTATCTTCCACAACCTAGACATGACAGACTTTCTCATTACTATTTTGAGCAGATGAGAACTTCTGCTTCTATATCCAGAAATCAAAGGACACATGTCAAATTGGCACAACTTCACTACCGCTGTAAAACACACGGATGCTGCTTCCAGCAACTTATCACACCTTTACTTCCTCAAATAATGCTTAGATTTACTTACTATCTCCATGGAATCTTAAATTACTATAGAAAGGGTTTTTTTAAATTAAAGCAACTCTGGTTTGCTCATCGTAAGACAAACCAAATTATTCTCAATAAGAAGGCCTGCTATGATTAAATTTTATTGTCCTCATAGAAGTTTCTATAATCCATTTAATAATCTGCCTTATTAATATGTTAATAATCTCTTACAGAATGAAAGGTACAGATCCTTTCCTCTTACTCATTTCAATTAATCAAAAACAAGTATTCAACTTTTACTTTAAATGACCTTTGGTACTTGTGTTTTCAGCTAAAAATGCATTTTAGTATTAATTTGCAGAGAATTAATTATTTGTATGTGTAACAATACCTTCTAATATTTTAATGTTGCCTTTGAGACACTGAAGAACGGGAAAAATGTCTCCTTTAATAATGGAAAATTAATCAGCAATTTTGATCTGTGCTACAACAAATCACATCTATACGAACAAAATAAAAGAATAAAAGAGGTATTTTAGACCACCATGCGGCAGTGAGGAAATGTTTGTTATTTGTTCTGTTTTCTGGGCACAAACAGGAAGCCATCCAATGAAAATGAAGGAGATCAAAAAACCAGAAGTGGTATTTTTCATATATATACTGAGCATCAACTAACAACAAAAGGAGTTGTGATATTGGAGGGAATAAACAATAAAGAACAGGATTAAAAAAAATAAAGTAGTAGCTACCGTTTCTTAATTGAAAAGAATTAATTCTGTAAAGGATGAAATTCCTTAATAATGCTAAGCAATATAATGCTGTTTCTTGTTTACAACAAGTTCTTTAGTAATTCAAGTTTTGGCTTTTGTTTAAAGTAATTTAATATTTGACTTAAAATGGTTTGTGTGATATTTCAGTCACCTACACATACAACCGATAAGGAAGCGTTCAGGAAGTGTTCACTAAAGATTCTGCAAAAAATAAAAGAAAAAGACATTCTTTTATTTACAAACTGTTGTCTTAGAAAGGCACAGCTTAAGCATACTCTTCCTACCATTGACTTAACTGGGAATAAGGCTGCATCCTCAAATACTACACAGCACATACCCACACCACCAAGAACTTTTTTTTCCAACTTCCCACCTGCTTTGTCCACCACTTTGTCTATCCTACCTCCCACTCACACACTCCCCTCTCAGTAGGGTCTGCAACCAAGGCTAATGAGCTTATCTCATTTCCACTGAACTGGCAAGTGCTGGAAGCAGTTGATAAGGAACATGGGACAGAAAATGCAAATCTGCAGTTTGTGTAGAATACCTGAATCATTAAGGAACTTTAAAACTAGTGACCACACAGTAGTTTTATTCAGTATCTTTCATGCTGTCACTATCAAGCAGTACATATTTTTAGCCACCAAAAGCCAAATCCATCTGCAGCAGCGGCGTTTCCAAGGAGACAGAATAATTTAAATACATGTGGAACTAGATCCCTGTTTTCATCAACTCCTCTCTGCTACTGGAGCTGCTCTGAGTCAGATTTCTCATTTGGGGTGGAGGGGGGGGGAAGTGATTGGAATACACAGATTTGAGATTGTAATTTAACAGTTGTGCTTATGCTTTCAGATACAAATCCATTCCCTACAAACAACAAATGTTAGGATGCAACGCATCCATTTTTCAGTCACTATTATTTACCAGTGTTCATATTCTAGCATAAAAACAGATACAGTTCATCCGTCTTTCAGAATAATTTTGTGCATTGCTGACAATTGCTGTAAATTATTAATTTTTTTGATTGAGTGCTTGTTTAGCAAACATACCAGGATTCATTCTCTCAAGAAACAGCTAGGAGCAAAGGACACCGCTCCAGATGCTTGCAGCTGTTAAGGTGTATAAATAAGCGGACAGAGGACAAAGCTTCTTCCAGTCCTCCTTAGTACTCAGTAAGAGTTTCATAGACTTTGTCGAGTTTTTCTTTAATAACATCATTTCTTAATAATTTTGGGTCTGCTCAAAGGGAATTAACTCTCAGAGAATACCAGATTCATGCATTTACTGATTTTAATCTCTGAAACCTATTAAAACTAAATTCCAGTATTTTAGCTATACATAATTTTATGACCATATATTGTCAAACAAGCAGAAAGCTTCTAATATTTTCCTTTATTTCAGTGCTATATAAATGGAATATGACAACTAAATAAGCCCATTATTGTATTTTCAATGCAGCATAAAAGATGAACAATTAACTAATTAAAAACTATTTGTTCCTGAAATAACATTCCTAGTTTTTCTATAAATTAATTAATTTAGCATACAGCATTCAAGAGACATGGACAAGTGTCACAAGAATTAACAACTGCTTTATATTATTTTAAAACGGAACCTCCTTCCATTAAGTGTATATACTGGTAACTGCTTATATATTAGATATTTATTAATAATACGTTATAATTAACTTCAAGAAATTCCAGAAAAAAGGTCACATTAGAAATATATAGTGGTTACTTAGTTACCCTAAGGGGGCTACTGCAGATACTCAAGAGATTAAATACACCAAATATGTTATCTGAAACAAATTACTTTCCACCATAGTGCTATTTTCATCACTAATGTGAAGTAATTCAAACATCTAATTCCTTTAAAAATATATACACACACACACACATTGGCAACTATTTATAATCATAATCCATTTATTTAATGAACATTTCTGCTTCCAACCAGCAAAACGGGGTCCTGTGATACATCAATTACTTACTACACATAAAACGTAGAAATAAGTGAATAAAGACCTGACACGTTGAAATCCTTACCCCAGTGAGGCCAGGATAAAAATCTCCAATTCTTTCAGTGGGTCCAAGACTTCTGCCTGTAGTCCTATATCCCCAAATAATGTGGGTTGATAAACAAATCTATTTTCTGTACCAAGCAAGTTATTTGCTACTTGCCATCCCTAGCATCTGTGAACTAATAGCTCCTGATAACAAGTAAATTCAGCAGAACAGGTTTCATGCAAGCTATTTCGACAGTTTATTAAAACTGGTACGCAACTGCTGTAGATATTGTAAGATTTAGCTGTCTTGTATACATAATTTAATTATATGCATCATGTTTTTTCTTTATGACAAAGATAATTTTATGACTGAATTATAAACCCCATTCATTCCAAACCTAAAAATAACACAAAAATCCACAAAAACCCTTTAAGAGTTGCTCTGAGGAGCCATTCTTACTGTATGTTGAACACTAAATAAAACATATACAGTTTTAGAAGCAGTTAATTTGTAAGCCCTTTTCCTATCCAAACTCAAAGAAAACATTTTTAGATCTTCCAGCACTATTTTCCTGTTGGCAGCATACACTGTATTTTCAACAGCGAGTATTTCTATCACACAAAAGACCTCTCTTCCTACAGCTTACTGAACAACTTCAGCATCAATGAGATGCAGTGCCTATACTGTCACATGAGAAAGTTGTCAGATAGCATCAGGCATGCTTACGATTTCACTGTCTATGGATCTCACATTGGTTGAAACCTCCCTAGGCAGGAGAAATAACCTGAAAAGATGCTTCAAAGTCATTACTGAGGAGCAAATAATAAGATGCTTGCATTTTTTTATACTCAAGAAATGCCACAAGCAAGGATCAAGAATACCTATTCAGAACAGGAATTTTTTTCACGCTTACCTGTAAATCAGGTTTCTGTGTTTCAGCTCCGTCAGTGCAGCCTGAAAGGTTTACTCCTCCTTTTTCCATCCATCAGACAGCAGTCATCCAATAACTGAAGTCATCCTGGCATCCTCTGGAACATGCTCTCTCCTTTATTTCCCACTCCCCACCCCCATCTGCATGCTAGCAAAATGGGAAAACAGCAAGAAGAAAAAACAAAAAATCACATCTAAAAACAGCTTTAATGAGCTACTTAGTAATCCATGAGGACGCTCTGTACTGGAAGGTAAAGACAAAATTTAAAGACAAGGAAAAAAATAAGTCTCTCTGCTAATAACCTTCAGCTCCACTAGTGAATAGCAATTCTCCCTTTCAGCTCCTTTTTGTAAGGAAAAAACAAGCAAGCAGCTGTAGGAACATAGTTATTGCCTGTATGCATTCTTTGAGAATGACTCAACTATCCAGATCTTCAGTGAAGAGTCCTGCTGTGTATTTAAGAAATTTTGTGATTATCAAAATAACAGTGATGCTTTTACAGAAAGCAAGAATCTGAAATCTCAGTGCAAATCAGAATAATTCAGAGATGGATGCCAGAAATTTTCTAAATACATTTTCTTTCTGTTTGAGGCAGTATTTATAAAATACCTGAAAGAGAATAATTACTAGATAGTTTTTCTCTAAGTTCTACCTTTATAAAGCTCTACCTGTATAATTGGTGTGTGTGCATTTATTTTACTGTATTTATAATACAGTAGCCAAAATCCAACACGCAGCGTGAACTTCGTCCACACAAACTTTCTACCTAAATAAGAATTCAAATGCAAAAAATGACTGTGTGAACAATTTTCAATTCACGTGCCTCAAATATACTATTAAATCTATTTGTAGCCTCTTAACTCTAGTTGAGAGAAATGCCTTCCAAGATCAGGGAATTTTTATTTTCTCTATATCCACATAAATCAGGTATCAGCTCAGCTGAAGTCATTTGCATAACAGTTTTATTAAAATTAAAATCAAAATCAAGAATGACTCTTCAGTCTTAGCTAAGGTAACGTTTACTGCCACATCAAAGCATTTGTACTCCAGGTTTCCCCTTGAAAGGAAAATGGTACGCAGCAGAAGCTGACAAATACCTTTGTGTTTACAAATTTCAATCTTCAGCTATGGCTTTCCAACAAAATTAACTGTGAATTCCTTTACATGAGAGCATCTATCCTCTTCACTGAATTATTGATCTTTAACCACAGCAAGACTATACCAATTAGCATACTTTCACTATAAAGTAATAGCTGGTTTAGCTTCTGAAAAAATTAGCTGTCAGTCTTACCATAACAAACTGCCAGTGGATCCTGTGCATAACATTCAGATTGTCTTAACAAGTAAAATAGGTATCTTTTTAACCAAATTATCTCAGTTTAACATAAAACACCTTCCTAGATGCCTACAAAAATGGAAACCCATTCCTGCAAGCATTAAAAACCAAAAGTAACTATTAGGTTTCAAATCCAGCCAATCAATACAATTTCCTTTAGTGGGAAGAAACCACGGAGAACACTGAGGAAAATCTAAACAGACATTTTGCCTTGATAAGCAACTGGCTGGAAGACATCTTCAACTTTATTTTCTTTTTTATCTACAGAAAGAAATCTGGAGTTGAGCACTGAGGCTTCACCTCTCAACCAGACTGACTGCTGAGAGACACGCACGAACATACAGAATTTTAGTCTCGTAACTGGATTTAATAAAAATCTTTTCAATAAAATTGCAGAGTGTTCCACTGTTCCAGTGCTAAAGCACTATTAGAATAACTAATCACAGAGAAATGGGCAGTACAAACAAATAGATCGGGATGCCTTGCAAAATCTGCTATGAAAAAAGGAGGTATTAACAACAAAAAATCCAACACCTCTAAAATAGTCCCAGAATGAAGCAACCCTAATACAGACAGTCAGCGTTTCTAAAATAAAACACAAACAGCCTTGCTACAAGATGATTATCATTAAGGAGGCTGATGTTGCCCCCGCACTTTACAAGCGCTGCGCACACAAGCCTCCTCAGCGGAGTGGTGTCTGTGCCATCTCTGAAACCTACACTAGCCAGTTTCTTCAGAATTCTACATGACATCAGACAGCCCTTGTGAAACTCACCCCGCTTTGCAGATCAAAAATTTAGTACAGTCATTTACTTGATAAATGCATCTTAAATATATAAAATCCACTTCCACTGGTACGTCAGGGCGCTGAGGCCATTGCCCTGTGCCGGGTGGGGGGGGCTGGCTGCCTGGTCACAAGGCCGCCTGACAGTGCAGCTGGTGGCCTTGAAAGAGCCAGGGAGCAGCAGCCCCGCTGTAGGCCTGCCTGCCCACTCTTTGCCAGGACACTGCTTTTAAATTCAACCTCTTGCCCTTGGCCCCTGCCCGAGCTTCCCTACCACTCTGCCGCAGCCATGCCTGGACCTGGCCAGGCACCCCTTTGACACAGATCCTGAGGCTGACCACAGACCTGCCTGCCTGCCTCACTCAGGGAGACACCTCACACCTGCCTCTCCACTGCAGACCGGACCACCAGGCTCCTGATGCAGCCCGGCAGCCGTGCCCAGGCCTGACCTACTTGGCACTGTTGGGCCGCCCTCGGCTTCTTGCCCAGCTGCCCCTTCCAAGCCGCCCGCTGCCCTGGCCGCCCCCCAGCACAGTGCCTGAACCCAACCATTCCTTTCCAGAGCCAGCATCCATGAAGTCAGAACAACACTTTCTGGCTCCAAAGTGTTATTATTGGACTAACTAATCACATACAGAGATTGAAAAGGGAAATTGGGTCCTTTTTGAATCCAGGTTTGTACCTAGTCCCTGCTGTGTCTCAACTGTCTGTTGCTACTAAAAGATTTGCTTGCATTTTCTCAGACTCTACAAAGAACGAAGCTTCTTTTGGCAATACCTTTATGGAAGAATAACATGCTACAGCATCACCTCCTTCCTGAAAAAAAGCTTCAGAGAAAAAAAATTAGAAAGTATATATAAATTACATCTCAGTAATCCACTCTGCCTTTCCATGTAATGGTACTGACCAAGTAAATTAAGAGAGTAAGTTGAAACCAGAAACTACAAAGCCACCAGCATCCTTTGACTAAATCTATACAGCTATGCCGTCATGGCTGAAGGCAGCTCCTGACTCGGTTTGGTTCATTATTCATTGTTCACAGATCCCAGTTCAGGTTTCACTTGCAACTCACAGTTCTTTGTAACATCCAGGCTTATCAGTTAAGATTTTTACTCCCCACTCTGGAGTTAATGATAAGCTATAGTGGAGACAAAGTTGAAAAGTGCTGCACAGACTCACGGGAGACAAGCAAAATGGTGCTCATATAGTAAAAGTTATTTATGATGATGATTAAACCATACACACTTCCACACTCAGGGATGCTGGAAAACACAAATAAAACCCAGGTTTATCTTAATGCTTTAGATGATCCTGACTGTAAGGATGAACTGACACAGCTTAGTAAATAATTAGAAACCCAAACAAATCTCTTGTATTTTGTAACACGCACAGCTAAAACTAAACATGATCCTTCCCATGGCATCTGCTTTCAGCCTCTTCCTTTAGCACAGCTAAGCGTTCCACTCCCCTCCCTTTGGGTAGGCTCTATCATAGTCCAGTTACCTTTCTCTGTAGGCTTTATGCTTTTTTACTTTTTTTTTAAATAAAAAAATATTTGCAGCTGTTCTATTTTATCAGATTATTTTCCTGTCTCTCTCCTTTATTCTATCCCGTATCTGGTCCATACTTGCTTCTTTAGTGGACTTACTAGCTTCCTTCCTAGAACCACGAAGGATTTACTCAGAGGAGTTAAAATTCTTTAAAGCTAAATCAATACTGTTTGCAACAGTGTTCATTATCAAAGAGGATCCTGTTAAGTCCTGCATCCATTTTTCTGTCACTGGCCTTTATTTCACATTTTTGGGGGAAACAAAAAAGGTATATAGTGAGATGTGGATGATAGCTCATCAGCAACTGTAGTGCCCTATAGGTCACAAGTACATTCACTTCAAGACTACATCACTTTTTGTTTTCTGCAATCCAGTACGGAATGTGCTGACTTCCCACCTGCTGTCATGTTTAGGCTACTGGGTAGCACTTTCCGTACCATTTTAGTTTCTTCTGAAATGCAAATCTTTGCATGTAGGAGAGAAGGAAAGGGAAACGATGGCCGGGGCAAAAGGTACTTGTAGATTTATATCTCAAGGAACTCCAATTGCTGGTAAGTAACATCTCTCTTGATCTCCACTCGATAATCCACACAGGCATTCATACAGCATGTGACTCCCAGCAGCTATCCTCAGGTTATGTAACTTTGTGACAGTTGATCACACGGTCCTTCATTAGAAACCAATTACTGTAGATCTCTTCTGTCAAGTGTGAGATCAGCTCTAACATACCACTTAACGAAGACATAGGTGGAGCCTGATATTTCGAGAAAGCCATAGGCAGACATCTGAGACTGTTAGCAGTTTGTTCACCAGGCTACGGACCACAGGATCAGGCACTTGCCTAAGAAAAATAGTGGTTACTGTCCGACTCGGGAGGAAAAGAGCTATCACCTCACCTATGAATGCTGGAAGAGGTCAGATATCCTACAGCATAATCTCTTTCCTGAAAGATTGTTACTAGGACATCAGGACAAATTTCTCACACATAGTCTAGAAATAAGGATCTTACTCAGCATTCTGCTAGTAAGATTCTTGGAAAATACGTCACATTCCACACATTAGATTTACTAGATCTCCTGCATGGAGAGACATTGTAACACCTTGTTTCTCAGCATCCTACATGTCCGTGGAAAGATCTTTGAAGAGGGATGGACCAAGTTTGTCAGGCAGCAACAAGACTACGAATTTCACAGCCACTGCCAATTCCATGTGGCAGCTCAGCATCCAGTGTCATTAAGAAATGTGCCAGCACGGTCCCCAAGCAGAGTAAACACTGATAGAGAAAAAAAGAAGGAAGTGATGAATGAACTACATATGACTTTCTGCTATGCGCTCAGGGCTGGTGCCTGGAAAAATCCTGTGTGGTCAAAAGAATTGAAACCCACTGATGTTTATGAAATCCAGGTGAAGGTTTCCTTAATTTGAAGCTGCTGCCATTGCAAGGAGACTACTTATGATTTATGACTGAAAACAAGTGGAGAATTGAGGTTCCCTTCTCACAAATGGTGGACAGATGCCATCACCTACTAGCCTTAGAAATCTCTCAAGGCATGTAGGACTTCAGTAGTCCAAGGTTTAAATAGTGAGAAACTATCAAATAGGCTGTGCATGATACAGTTTCCATGGGTCTCTGAACAAACCAGAACACCGCAGTCAGAAATAGCAACGTATTAAAATGCAGAAGCCATACAACAAGCTGCATTGGCTTCAATACCCTACTGACTGCATTTAATGAAGCCTGAAGGGATGACTGTTCGGGTTGGAGAAGCTGCTGGATAATTATGGGCAATGCACAGGGAAACATCACCCCATACTTTGAAAATCGAAACAGCTTCAGGAAAGAATAGGATTACTTTACCACAGCATTCATAAATTTTTACTCTTTAATAAAACCTAGAAGACTCTGCCATCTCTGAAGCAACAGGGCTGAACAGTGTTTGCTCCAGTTCAAAACAGTAACAAACCAAGCCCTTTTTATATGACACAAGAGGATGCTAGAAAGTGACCACACTGGTCAGTGGATGTGACACTTGAATACACATAGGAGGAACACTGTAGGAGAAATCATCCATCAAGGAGCTGTAAAAACCATTCTAAGGTGTCAAAGGGGGGTGCAGAGAGGGCAGAAGGCTGAAAGCACAGTGTGTTAGTTCTTTTCTTAGTTTTAAGAGAAACAGTACTGCAGCACCTCTGTTATAATAGGTACATTTTTCTTTACTCCTTGATAAAAAAACCCAAGCAAAACAAATACATTCTTCTTTCGTTTAAAAAAAAAAAAAAAAGAAAAAAGAGAGAGATTGTGTTAAAAACAAACAAACAACAAACCCCAGAAACCTCCATGAGAATAGTGCCAGGTGGGAACAAATCTCAGGGCAAAATTGAGAAACATATTCAAGGCAGACTAATTTTCCCATCTTAGAAATGCAAGTTATATAAATTTCAGCTTCCTCAGACTTCCACTCACCAACATCCATTTATGTTCCTTCAGTCATCTCAAGAGTACAGTCATCTGCCGTCAGTGAAATCAAAAGTGGTATAATAACTGACACAAAAGGGTAAGCAAAGAACTTCTGCACAAGAGTATACATAGATTTCCATTAATTCATCTGTGACTATCTTATAAAGCAGCTTTCTAGCATGGAAATTGTCAGGTAAGTCAGGTAAGTTCTTCCCAAAACCAGGAACTGACTTCTCGTAACTAAATAACAGTACACAAGCCTAGAATATCAGACTAACTTTCTTTTGAACTATAATGCAGACTTCATGACTGAAAGGCAAAATTAAGCAAACTTGAACAAGTTTACTAACCCAGTTTTTATTAGCTGTAAAAAAATTCTTGGTTCTCAGCCAGTGAGGAGCATACTGCTGGCACAGCACGGTAAGAAAAAAGGTGAGGTTCCTTTTGTAAGGAACACAGACTGACAGCTAGGTCAGGGAGGAATACCACTTTTCACTGCTATGACAGGCACCTCATGAGATTTTACTTAGTCACCACAGCTGAGTACCTGAAAGATTAATAAAGGTTCTTTTTCTTTGTGCTTATTTTGCATGTTAGACGAGTTTCTTCTTTTATTGATGTTCCTTCTTCCTCTACTAATGCGCTGACTTGATGAAAACTTTAAGCTGATTTTCACTCAATCCAGTTCTGATCTAGCTGGCAATTATGCACAAAGATGCCTGAAAAAATTGCTTCCACATGTCCCAGCCTGTCTGGAGATTTTAATTCTTTTATTAATAATTACTTTAATAAATGCCAAACAACATACATGGAAAGCATAAGATATAGTTCCCTCCCCTCTTTTAGGACCATGAATAAGGGATTTTATGGATGAAGAAACTACATCATCAGTCTTTAATACCTGTATTTCTGTCATGAGATCAAAGTTCCTATTCAAAAGCAAGCACGGTTTACGTCAAATGCTAATGATAACTGATTCCCACAGATACTGTTACTGAACCTGCATTTAGAGAAAATGCTTGAAATTTGATTTGAGAGATCAGGTATGCATGTGTGTGTATTCAAACATTCTTGGAAGTTTACTAAATAACAAACTGGTATCATAAATATTTTTTTTCCGTTTTTGACAGTCTTTAGTAGTTCTTCCAGAAATAGTCATTGCAGAGAGTACTACAACGTAATAAAAAGTGCAAAAACGTAAAAGTGTGAAGTAAAATATCCTGAGCCTAAGCAGTTATACTGCCATTAGTTATAAAAATCTAATTCAGAAAGGAAAGGGGGAAAAACATTGAGAAGAGGGATAATACCAAAACACATTTCCTCCAAACATCTGATGCTGACCTCAAGCTAGCGTTGCAGGCATCTCTCATTTTTCAAAGAATAAAATTAAAAATCAACTTAATTTATATTTGATAAATTATGCCCTGTGTGCTACCATCCTGATTTCAACAATACGCACAGTGTCCTGGACCTCTTAATTTGTTTTTTCCCTATGACTTTCTGCTCTCTCCACCCAGCCCAGCTTCATGCAAGACTCCACAGTTACCCTGTCCTCAGCCTCACATATTGGTCACATTCACTTAAAAGCGGCCTCATACTCAGGCACAGTTAAAATTGGGGTGTTGTCCACTATCAGTCCACATACATTACTAGAGAGCTCAACAAGGCTACATTTTAATACCTGAAAGTCACCCTTCTTCTCTATCAGATTTTGGATGTTCTGCACATCCATATGCCAACCAGTGATCAAAGAGAAGGGATCAAATGGTGAATCTGGTCCTCAAGTACATCATACAAGCATAAAACATATTCTTTCATAACCTAATTTCTAGTTAAAAAAACCCAACATCGTTTTACATTTCCATCAATACAAGTACTACATTTTTAAATACATTTGTGCAAAATTTAATTCCCGAAGTCACTGAAGGAGCTCCTTTTTTACCCCATGCATACTTTTAAGAAAGGCCGTGCACTGTTGCTGTTGACAGTACTCACTGTTTTTCCCCAGTGCTGCTGATGCACAGCTCACCAAAACAGAAAGGGAAAGAGAGCATCTGAGGAAATCATGTCCAATCCATAAAGACATGTAACTAACCAATACTTACCAGTTTTTCAATCCTACTGCTTTCTGGGAGCCATTCCTTCACCTGTTCCATTAATGTTTTTTTCCAGTATGTACTATTTTTTTTAAAACCATAATTGGCTCTTTAAGGTGAAATTCATCATTGTACATGCAACAAACATAAGAACATACACATCACATAGGCACTGGGTAAAGACCTTTAATCTTAACAGATGATCAGTACAGCATTAAATTAGGCTATTGAATGAAAAGTAAACAAAATATAAAGCTCGTAAGCAGCAGAGCTGTTAAAAAAAAATGGAAAAAACCCTAAAGGAATTATATGAAAGATCAGTTGCCTTTTCAAAAATTCCGTGAGTGCCTGATTTGTCATGCTCCTTGTGACTAGAAAGGTCGTTATTTACGTTTTTGCTCCATCATAGCTAAGGTGGAGTTCAAAGTGTTGGTGCATAGTTTTGCTGATAAATTAAAACGTACTCGTTCCCCAAGTGATGCAAACTTCAGCTACACCAAAGAAAACAATGTTCTGCAAAGAATCCACCTGTACCTTCACATATACCATTTGCAAGAGAGTTCTAGAAGAGAAACACTCACTTGGGAGGGAACAGGACTCTAGTATCTATTTCCAGAACAATCTTGTGAACAGGAAAGCTGAGATATCCCTCTGCATAACTGAATGACCCAACATTAGGTTAGAGTGTTATACCCCTTTTCATCCAGTATTATCCAAAGTAGACAAGACAGATGCCTGCTTAACATTGTCTTCCCAAAATTATTTTATAGCTTGTCAATCATGGCACATTTCTGGAAGATGCGGGTGTGGTTTTGAACACTTTCAAGCTGAGGAAAGAAGGGTAACCAAGTCTCTCACTTAGGAAGTGCTTTCAACTACAATAAACAAGTATATGTCTATCACTGGTAAAAGAGAACACTCTATTATGTTAAGAGTCCACCCATAGAAGATGGATCAGTGCTTTAGGTTCTCAGTGCACACAGCTTCCTATACTCTAAAGCAGCTCAGGAATTCAGACATCCTACTGTGCTAGTATGTCCACTTCAGCAAGGTGAAAATCCCAGTGAAATGGGAAATTTGGGATGACTGAATTTGTCTTTGCATATTTTGCACAGACATAAGCTCTATTCTCTATGCTAAAACCACAGTATATATTACTTTAAAAGTTGCAGCTGCAGAGAACCATCAAATTGATTTCCCGAGTTGCAAATGCCTTTTTAATAACCTCCAGTGCAGCAGTAGGCCTGCAAGAAAATGCTTTGCAGAACCATGAACTCCAAAGGAGCCATACCAACAGAATGTCACAGTTGGCAAGGAAAAGCAGGACAGTAGAAATCAAGCACCAGGAATTATTTTAAACAAATTTCTCAAGGCGTGTCAAACAAGGGAAGATAAAAGATTTTGTTCCTGAGCAGGGAGATCTCTTTTCAGGCAGATCAGCTTCTGAAGAGAGGTCCTGGAAGAATCCCAAAGTTGTCATTAAAAACAAAAATCAGCATTTCTTATACATAAATTGTTAAGACTTAGTTAGGAACAATTTTTAAGACAGTGACAGAATCTGTTCTCTTTTGCATCATTGTGAACAGATAATAATTCTGGTGAAGTTAATGAGCAACCGAAGCTGGAGAATGGGCTTTCAGTCAATGTTCAGACACAGAGTCAGAGTCATATTCAATGAGAAGTGACTCAAGCTGATATTTAGAACTTGTTATATGTGTTTATATTCAGTATGTCTCTGTAAGGGAGAGGTGTATGTTAGACAATGGTCCACTTGAATCTCTACAGTCTTCCTACCGTATCTCTTATGGACCTTCTTATACAAGTTCGATCAGAATTTGCCTTAAAATTTGACCAGGCACATAGCTGTGTCGCATGATGAGAGATGCAATGCTTAAATGTCATGGCATGACGTAACTGAAAGAACATCAAGGTGGAAGAAATATGCCTTTTTCTGATGATCAGGTAGTTCCTATCTGACAGTTAAGTGGTATGAATAAACAAAGATGGCACCAAAGACGGTCCTCTTATACAGCTACAACAATAGGGAAAATACTGAAGGTTGGCCATCCAACAATCACATCAGTATTTCTGCTACATACTGAATATGTAGCAACATAGTGTCAAGCATGAGTGAAAAAACGTGTATTTGTAACCAAACTAACTTCTCTTATGTATTAGCAGGAGTACTAACACTTCTCTTAGGGTTCCAGCAAACAGTGCTAGAAAAGGCCTCACTTCTAAGTAGATTAGATATAGAAGGGTAACACGTAAGTGTTTTTAACATTCACTAAGTGCTATAGGTTAAAATCTAATGGGAAAAGTTCACCACGAACTGGAAGATATAGGAGACCCATTTCAAAATATATGCATTTATCAAGTGAATGACTATTTTTGCTACTTTAACCTACTAACATACAGTTCTGACCAAATACTTTCACATACGAGACAAAAAATAACATTTTGCAACAATTCAAAATTCTGGATGAATGCTGATCACTCTATACAGATTGAAAACATTCCATAATCATCTAAAACTAGGCTAAATATTATGAATTTAAATCTGCTTACAATTTTTTTTTAAATCTAATCTTGAGATGTAAACAATACAAGATATTATAATAAACATGATAGTTCATTCTAGTGACACAATATAGCAAGAGAACAAGAAGATTTTCTTACAGAAATCCAGGCACTTTTAGCTGCATTCATGGGGTTTTCCTCCACTTCGATTGTCATTTACAGACTTGAACTTTTACATTCCTTAAGGAAAACAACAGTTTTGCAAATAATTAAGTGAATGGTTTTGTGTTGCAGATAATGTACCACTATGAAAGCTGTAATTTTTCCTCATCTTAATAGGAATTTTAGTCACACCAGGGATCAGCAGCAGTATCACCTAGAGTGTTTGATCAGTAACATACCAGATATTGACAAGAAAGCTAGGTAATGATGAACACAGGGGCTATTCTAAGTCTTCAAATTACCTTTATTAAGCACAAAACCTGTCAGGGTTTTTTAAATCAGCAGTTTTTAAAATCAGACTGCTCCCAAAAACAAGGCTGAATTAATTACTTTTAATCATTAGTCATTCTTAAATTTAATCCACACTACATTCTGGAGACAAAAAAGTAGGAATTTTCTCCAAAATCCCTGTTCATAAGGGAGGTACCGCAATCAAAGAACTTCTCAGCAAGAACATCAGTTCAGTGTGATTACGCACTGACACCTAGTGAATACTTGCAGTTAAGAAATCCTGTTGCTTACCTTCTTCTTGCCCATGCAGGACAAATGTTACCAATACATTCGTGCTGACAAGATGTTTCACATGCGGACGATGCTTCCCTTCTAATTAGGGAGACATTAGGATGTGTAGTATTTCTTGTACACAAGCATGAGAACACACATATAGTACGCAGTATCTGACCTGCTTGAAAAACGCGTACGTCCCTGTAAATGAGTCACTACCTCGTTTTATTTTTCATCCATGACGACAGCCCAGTGACTAGTGCACTGCATGTGAATGAAACCAACCAGACAAACACGTTCTTAGAGACACGATGTATTTTGCAAACCTCCATCTCCACTCAGGGAGTCAGCTGGCTCCACGCACAGCGCAATTGTTTTGTTTCCATTATGTAGCAGATGGTGTTGGAGATGATCTGAAAAGCCCTTAAACGTGAACGGCACATGCTGAGGAACAGTGGAGACTGCAACCACAGGATTTATAGCTGAGAACAATCTGGGGTCAGTGATTATGTCACCGCATTGTCACTCCTCCTAATGCATCTCAACAGAGATGCAGAAGCTAGCTGTTTGACCTATTCATCCAGCTTCACGCAGAATCACCAGCCCCACACCCTTGCCATATACAGTCACAAATATCTGACATTGCAATTCACAACTCTTCTTATTCTTTAATTGCATTTAAGGGATACCTTCTCCTAAACTTTGCACGTTTCTCAAGCACAAAGCTCAAGCTAACAACTAGAGGAAATTCTCTTGAATTTTCAGGGAGCACTGGACAAATTGTTCAGTGAAAAATTGCACTGCCTAGTATTACAAGCAAAGCCAGAAAAACAAATATCAAAATAAACGTTCAAGCTCTTACAAATGGGTTGAGTTTGTGGTGGGAGGTGGGGGAGGAGGTGGCACGCAGTACACCACCAGATGCCATCAGTCATCGTAAATCTTTGCAGACCCATGTTCAAAATTCCTATTTTCATACTCTGACTTTCTTGAATTCCCAAACGTAAGGATGCCCCAAAATCACATACAGCATTCTGAACGATACACTACTGCAGGCCATAAGATTTTTTTCAACATTAGCATTGACTGATTGGAAAGTTGTTTTTCATGAGAAGGATGACACAGAGGTCTAAACTACATGCACCTCCCATGTTCCATCCATCTCCTAGAAGGCCACTGGGCTGGGGGGTGTGGAAATTAATCATTTCAGAGCTTCTAGCTTCACCTGAAAAAACTGATACTGTCATACACTTCAACGCACCCAGGGTGTTCATGCCTGGGTACGGGTGTCAAGCTCAACTTCTCTCTCATGTATATGTAAGTTATTTTGTCACAGCTATGACATAAACAGGCGATAGCACTAGTGAAAAATCTCTTACAAATAGGTATGTGGATGAAGTTCTTACCTAAATATTAAGTTGCCCTGCTCNGCCTGGGTATGGGTGTCAAGCTCAACTTCTCTCTCATGTATATGTAAGTTATTTTGTCACAGCTATGACATAAACAGGCGATAGCACTAGTGAAAAATCTCTTACAAATAGGTATGTGGATGAAGTTCTTACCTAAATATTAAGTTGCCCTGCTCCTGTACAGTACTTCTCCAGCAGAACCGCATGTCTTTGGATTAGTAGTTTCAGTTGCAGCGATCAATGCAGATCTCATTTTGCAGTTGATCTCATTATGATCTCATCAATGCAATTTTCATTTTCACGATTTCATAATAATCCTACATGTGTGCATGGTGGCAGTGGCAGGGGGAGACAGAGATCTCCCAGGCCAAACCACCCGAGGGCCAGCAGACCACTGGCAGCAGACCTTACTTTCCAAATTTGTTTTTAGCGCATCTCTAAAATTGCTTTTCAGATGTCAGGAAGGTATCTTTCTTAGTTGTACTACTCAGAGGCTTTTACAACACAAATAGTAATTGCCCAGTTTACCCATGCCATTTGTTTCAGTAACTACGTCATTCCCATTTTCTTTTTTACCAGTTACAAAAAAAGAAACCAATGGGGTGGGTGTGGAGAGAACTCGACAAATCTGAATTGGCTTCTTTTTGTGGAACAAGTGCTCAAAAAGAAAAACAACCACAACACAGAAAACATATCTAATTTAGAAAAAATTGCCCATACTCTAAGTACAGTTACGCTATCAAGCCTTCTCCTGTAACTATTTAGTTCAGGATACATCCCAAACATCCCAGACCACCCACGTACTCATCTGAGAAGGTGAGGGACAGACACGCACACAAAAACACACAAGATTATTGCCAGTGTTAACAAATTTCAGTTTGTGAAATCAGGTATTTTGAGATTCTTTAGCTAAAGTGTGTAAGTCCATTTTAAAAAGTAAGTATTTTATGAACACATCTTGGAAACAAGTCCAAGCCAAAGTAAACATTAGCAGAAGCCAAAGCAAATTCTGAGCAACTTTAACTCTCATTACTTTTTACATGCATATACAATGTTCACAAATATATACACATACAAATTTATATGCATATACATGGCCTCCTGTTTGTCAAGGCCCCACGTGGAAGATGACACGTTTTCTATGCTATCACTACAGTAAGCCTTTACAAATTTTCCACCATCTCTTATACTAAGTCAAAAATTAGAACTGGTAACTGCATTCTTGCCAAACAGGAATTCACATTTACATGTAATCTTAAAGGCAAAACACAGATTATCAAGGGGAGGGACAGCGGGGTGAGGCAGCGGGGTGCCTGATCAGGTTTTACAGATCAAAATTTCTTTGTAATACAGAAGATTTATATCCCCTCAAACAGTATTCTGCTTTGCAGATCAAAAACCCTTGTTGCCATGGAAACCACAAAAAAAGCCAGTCATGACATAGCAAGGCTATAACAGAAACACGTCTGCTGGGAAATTACCAGTAGCCCAGGTTATCGTATCAAAAATGCCTGGGTATTTTCGATCTGAAAACAAAATGCTTCCTCAAACCTTACTTTCAGACTCTTTCCACAAATATTTTGCAGATTGGCGCTAAAACCTGCTCACATATATATATATTGTTTGTACAAAACAAGGTAAGCAAATCAGTGTTTAAGTTGTACTACACACAATGCAGGAATACCAACCTGCATCTGTGTCTTTTCCAGACGTACTTGGTTCAAAGTGCGTACTAATGATTTACATTGCTCAGTCCATCTACACATAGAACAGTAAACAGATCTTTTAAAAAAAACCCTAAATCACTCAATGAGAAGCATACAAAAAAAGAATATGACATAAGACAGTCTGTATAAAGATTTATAATGTAATCGTTTAAAAAAATATTGCAAGGTTAGTTGTACATGTAATCTGCCCTTTGTGTTCTCGGCAGGTAACAAAAATTAATGTTTGATTACTGAAATAGAATATCGTATCTTTTAAGAAGGCTGTTGGCACTTCAAAGCAAAGTGAAAAATCAGTGTTAAACCTAGAGTCATGCAGTTCCCACTTGAACACAAACAGTTCCCAGAAGTGTGAACAAAAAAACCAACACGCTGATCAAAGGATCCATGTAATAACATGGAATTAGTACTATCAAACATACCCTTTTCAGCACCCCAGTATAATCTTATAGAGGTGCTGGATTTAGTTTCCTGTCAAACATGTATATGATACAAAGTATCTCAAGAATACAACATGAAAAGTACTACGCAGAAATGCTGTGACCTCTAGGCCATATGCTGCTTTGTAAAACAACAACGAAGTTGGGAAGAACCCTGGAGAAAACAGTTTTGCAGAACAGTATCTGCAAAAAATTGCTTTTGCACATCAAAGCAGCCTCAATATGTATTTAAAATAGATTTCTCTTTTAACATTATAACTACTTCAGCATCAGATTATGACAAACTACTTTTAAAAGAAACCGTGCAAACTAAGTACAAGTCTTATCTGCAGACTGGTTCACAGTTCCAGATGGCTCTGTGAAATCGTTAATTAGGAAATACACTCTTTTTACATGTTCTTAAATACACTCTTTTTTATCTGTTCCAACAACACTTGCTTATCAGACAGCACATGATACAGAACACAGTACCACTGAAACCAGTTAGTTTTGATTAACTCTTCATTTCATCCCCCTGCCAGGAGTGCAGATTAGAGCAGCTACCAACAAGTTAGCCATGCCTGCACTCCGTTTTGACCCTGGCACAGAACTGCATAGGTTTTGTGAAATGCTCGGACAAATCGCCAAATAACTGAGGCTATTCAGAGTTCAGAGTAATAGAAGGCACTTCCAATGGGGAGTGTACTCACCTGGGAAACCCAACAGGCTTTTGTTTTAACCTGTCAAAGCCATGCAGTAAACAGGATGATGGTCGTTGGGGGTCGGGGGTGGTGGTGGTACTTGGATCTTTATTGTGTCTTGCAAAGACTGCAAACTTATTTAAATTGAGCTCAAGAAGTGAAGCAATTTACAACAACAAAGTGAAACTGTTAAGTGTGCAATGCTTTTAAAGGTAAAATTTTATATTCATAGTAGCGTGGCATTATTCACTTGAAAAGTTTTTAGAATTAGCAAAAATACAAGCGTCTTCCTCAGAGGCAACTGGTGAGGAAAAAGGGGTGGGGAGTAAGATAGTAGCTAATGTAATACAACAAAATACACTACAAATAGTAAAAAACACAAGAAAATATTTAATCTTCTGGATTATTTTGTCTGTATGTATCAGTCCATCTATTTGATGAGTCATTATTTCAGTAACGCAGACGCTCTGCATTTCTCAGATTCATTTAGGCAGATCTCTGCTGCCAGGGACATCCAACTCTCCTAGTCCTCTAGCTCACTGTTTCTCCAAATTAGTCGCCATCAGCCACATGTAGAAGATTCCCCTAATGATATTTAGCTGTTTAGACAAGAAACCAAATCTTGCCTAGTTCAGCCTTCAGTTGAGCCCCACTCACCCCTCTCTCCACTTTGAACAAACAGATCAATGTATTACACCAGTGCTGTAACATCTGTCTGTGGTTAAAGCAAGCCGCTGCTTCTACTACTGTACTAGCAGCACGACAAATATGAAACTGGGCTGTGTTCTGATCTGTAGCCTCTCTACGAGGCCATTTGTTTCCAAAGCACAATTTACAATAGTGGATGTGTGTTCTAACAACACAATTACAGCCTCCTGCAGTTGCTTATTGCTTATTCCACCCCCCCCCCCCCCCCCAGCTGTTGCTATGTAACCACAAAGGCAGGAAATAATTTTAAATTGTCATTAGAACGACCTAACAGAATCCAAAACCTAAACAGTAAGGCACAAGACATACAACAACAATAAATTCACACTAAGGTAACATTGCATGCTGCAAACACTTCTCAGTCTATTACACAACTAAGGGTCCCCCCAGAGTGGGGCCGCCAGCCTACATTAGAGCGCTTTATATTCCTGAAAAATGAGACTATCTAACCCAAATTACAAATAGATTTCTCTAGGTGCAACCAAACTTAGACCACATACTGCAAAAAGTTCTGTTTATTTCATGATAAAAGCTAGACAGATCTAAAAAGCTCCATCTAAGATACCTGAGAACATATTAAACTAAAGGGTGCTTAGTCACAAAGAAAGATAAACAGAAACAATCTGGGAGTTCTCTGCTTTTTGTGCTCTTTATTGCATTCTCTATCTTAAACAAATGATCAATGAGATTTTTAGTGACTCACCCTCACCTAGTGAGGTATGTTGCTGGGCTAGTCTGAACTATGCTTCGTACAACAGACACAAAAATAACATATTAAAACAAACCCCACAGTTAAGAACAGCCATACAGAAAGGGCAGACCTTTCCTTATAGTCGGCTTTAAACAGCGGTATGTTAGAGATCACAATTACTACAGCTTGCTTTCCTCTGACAAGACTGAACAGCACAGAAGTCATCCTGGGGTCACCCTAGGGTATGCCACTCCAGTATCTTTGCCCTTGTGTCTTTATTTACTTTACCACTTCCTAGAGTAAATACAGTAAAATTGACAAACTTCTTTGAGCTTTACTTTTTCCACAGGTATTATTTCTCCAATTTGCACACTGATGCAACAAAGGCGACAGATGAGGATGTGCAATCGTTTGCGGGGGACTTTAAATAACAAATCTTCCCCCAGTAAAACACGTTCTCATTCAGAACACCGCAAAACCAGGTGGGTACAATTCAACAGTATGAGTGAAAGAACACGCGAAACTGCGCACGTCTTTCATTCTGAAATTGTTTATTCTTTAGCTATACTAGTCTGTGCCAGCCACTACCCCTGCTCCTGCCCAACAGTTTCTTTCCTGCCTACTTAGACCAGAAGCGGTTTCAGGCAAAGAAAGAACTCGTGCTACTTGTAGCTCCAGAGTTTGCTGCGCTAAGCGGATTCAGACTGTACTTTCTCACACAGGACTAGCACAGGATTTATCCAGAACCACAGAGTACAGAGAAACCCCAGGAAATGTTTCTCGTTTATTCTGCTATCCCAGCAGACGGCTGTGGCTACCCTGGCTACCACCAGCCACCCTCACACCTCTCTGCCACCGCCAGTGTGGCGAGGTGGGTAGGCCTGGACACCCACCTGCACGCCAGCACTGCCATTCCCTAGCCCTGCAGAGCAGGGCAGACCCACTGCCACCAACGGGCTCGGAGCCGTTCGGCGGAGCCGCTCAGCACAGCTGGGAGCGAAGGTGCTGGGGCACCTGCAGCACCTGGGGACAGCCAAAGCCCACGGAGCCCTAAAGGGGTGCCACAGGCCGCCTCGCCTCACGCCTGGACGCCTCAGGTGTCAGAAACACCAGGGAGGGCAGTTTTCTAGGCGAGGATCCAGTAAATCTTTGATTTGCAGACAACTGCTCTCTCTGGGCAACTTACAAACCCACGTGCTAATAATCTTCCTCACTAAGGACCCAGTCCTGTCCCCCCCCTCCCCCGCCTCCTGGGCTACCAACGGGTGTGCCCATGCTCCGCAGCCGCCGCCTCTACGGTTAGAAACACCCAACGCGCACCTGAACAACTGGTACTTCAGGCAATTCTGCCACCACCGAGGTCAATCAGTCCTACGCTGGCCGTTATGAATAACACGAGGAACGGTAACGCCTGGCTCCCCGCCCGCCATCCCCAGCGGAGGGCTCTGCAAGCGGCGCTCCCCGAGCTCGGCGCAGGGCGGCTCCCGAAGGCCGCCGCCTGCCCC
>VZSC01018714.1:185817-212661 GCA_013398225.1 Steatornis caripensis
GCCTCCCCTGTGGGAGCAGCAGCCCCCGGCACGCCTCACGCCACTGGTCCGTCCTTCCCCGCGCTTGCCTCACCTGTCCCCGGCGGCTGCAGACGCGGGCGAGTCCCGAGGCACCCGATAGCAGCCGGGCTCGGAGCGGGCGCTCGCTACCTGCCCGCCCGGGAGACAGCCCCCAGCCGCCCCTCCATGCCGCGCCGCGCCTGCCGTCTGAGCGGAGGACGGGGCGGTGCTGGCCGTGCGCACGGTGCGGAGCGGCCGCGGAGCGGCGCTGTGCCGCAAGCCGGCGGGGGCGCCGGGCGCTGCGGCCTGGCAGGCAGCGGAGCGGGGTGAAGCGGCGGGCGTGTGCCGCTCGCGTCCCCGGGTGCTGCCTCTCGGAGGCGGGAGGGGCGCGGGAGACCCAGCCTCACGGAGGGAGCGCTCGCTGCGGCTTCATAACCAGCAGCAAGGGTCTGGCCGCGCCGAAGTGGCTGCCTGAACCCTCGTTTCTCGCGCACCTCAACCCGGCCCCCGCGGCCGCAGAGGGCGGCTGGGTCCGTCTGCAAGGGAGCGGGTGAGACGCCGGAGGTTGCTGTGGTGAATAAACCTGGGCATCATTGGTTTTCAGTGTGTTAGCAGGTGTTTTTACCTATCTAGAGATACGTTAAGGAAAAAAAAGAGGAGGGAGGAAACCCAGGCAAAAACATACCTGCCTGTTTTGAGGTATTTAATTATTTTTTTTATTTGTACTAGCCTTCTGTTAAGTATAAATCCCGGCAAGAAGCATATTGATTATTTCCTGAGTGGTCTAATTGATACAAATACATGTGTCTGCATTTTCTTTAATACCTTTCCCTCTACGGTACCAACCGAATAGCCACAACTTTGGTCCTTAAATTACAGGATTTCGGATTCTGTCATCCCTTCCTTTGTTAGACCCTACCCTGACAACTTTTTTCATAGGCAGAGGTAAACAAATCTAATTGCAACACTGCGGCCTGAAAGCTTGCTACATTAGTATAGCAGTACTCATTTTTGGAGTAAACAATGTCAACACGGCATTAGTGGTGAAAAGTGGAGACAAGAGATGAAGGGCACCATCCTACTGCTGCGCTTGGAAGTGTGTCTGCAGCTCTGGGCTGCACGCCCAAAGCTAGGACTTACACATCACACACATGGCCAGGTATCTGGTTTTCCTGATACTCTACAGAGGTGTATGTCTGCAAATCCGTGATGAGTGTTAGAGTTTGTGTGTGTTTTCCTTAGCTTTTAATGTGTTCAGTGCATCCTGCTACCTTCAAGACGTTACTTTACATTTACTACAGGGAAAAACTCTTTTTAGAAATAGCACTCAAATGTGATCACTACCTAAAAATTTAGCCCTACTGCTTTCAGTGTCACAAATGCTATTTTATTCAGAACTGATTTTAGCGTGTTTTACAGGATCAGAGATTACTTTGCAACAATGTAAATGAAATTGCATTGGATGTGTTTTGAGAAGGTACTCCTGTATCATAGACAAAATAAAGCCTAATGACAATTTCTTGTCTCTTAGTTTTTCAGCAAACTGCTTTGGGTCTAAAAGTATAGCAAAGACCTGCTAGGGGAAAAAGAAATACTTTGATACCAGGCATTTTTCCAATGTACTTCCAAGCATCTCATGAGGGATTCTGTAAAGTGGAGATACATTAGGTAATTTGCACGACAAGGCTGACACCATAAATACTTATTATTACGCCCCAAATTCAAAATTACTCTCAGTTCCACTGCCACCACTCTTGCAATGCCTGTTCTACACCTACCTCCTGTGTTCTGGTATCAGCCCTTCCATGGGCATGTACGCATCACTCAATGTGTACGCCAGCTCCCTGACAGTGAAAAGTACTGTCTGTAAATTCAATGTAAAAGTTTAAAATTAGAGTATTTTTCACATTATAATTGCATTTAGCACCCTAAGATTAAAAAAAAAATATTAATTTGATGCTTTATGAAAACTTCCAGCAATGTTTCTGCTGACTTCTACCTCTCATGTCTTAAAGCAAAACAATATAAATATTTTACAAATTATGCAGTAAACAAAGTTTTTCTTATAACACAAAGATAATTCTTCACTTCAAATGTAAAGGATCATTGAAATTATACCTACTGGTTTGCAGCCTTGATAGCTAGACAGTTTCTTTAACATCTGTTTTTCTAGTTCTCTCAATACCTGACACGAAAAAGGGATTTAAGCATCATGTACACATAAACATTATCCTACTATAGAATAGGTTTAAATAACATAAATAACCTGAAAAGTGTAAGTGCAAATCATAGTAAATATCTTTCTGAAAGCACGAAGCTTCAGTTTTTTACTTTTTGCAAACCTATTATTATAATGAGTTTCAATCATTACTCCTTATTTCTAACAGTTTATGTATTCATATTATATTTTCATAGCACCTCTTGATAGCCAGTAGTTTTTGGTAATGAAAACAAAGACAGGACAATTAAATACAATAAAAAATGAAGTCTTTATTCTTTTGGCTCAACTGTAATGTGGTTTACTGTTCTTTATGGTAATAGCATTTTCCTGCATGCAGTTCACCGACACACGAGTCAATATTTTTGTAAAAGGAGGAGTCAACATTGAATTTTTGCTTGTGTAAGAAACACAGAATGTCCTGATGTGATCAATTATACAAGTTTGCTATTTAATTCCTGTGGAAAAAAAAAAAACATTGTGGATCCCATATTATATTTAGAACAGTTCTAGTGCAGCATGATCAACGAGAATAAGAATAGTCTATGTAAACAAACACTGGTAAAGATTTCATGAATAAAAAGACTACCTTGAAACTTCTGATGCAGGCAGTGCTAGAATTTTAAACAAGTCTTCCCCACCACATTTCAATTACAAGTTATATCTATTTGGAAGCAAGTGCATTTTGGACTCAGTTTGAAACTTATTTCACATTAAAATGTGTGCAAAAATACAGTACTAATAAAAAAGCAGAAACCTAAAGCTACCCCATTCTTTCCTTTGTTTCTTATTTTGTGAAGTTCTTGAATTAAAAAGTGCTATGGATAGAAAGTAACAAAAGTGACAGTGACATCAACCTGAAGATAATTCTCATTTCTTATTTTATGTACAAAACGCTGAAAAATAAAATAAAATGGTATTTTTACAATATTTATATATTCTTAGAAAATTCTATCCATGTATTTTTCAACAGATTAAGCAGTTTGCAACATATCCTGTACAGTCTGACTATACACCGTACAGTAGTCACTTAAAATTGTAGAATGCAAAGCAAGAAGCTCTTAAGTAGCTGCAAACTATTGCTTGATGTCATGAAAGAATGGTGACTGATTGAACAATTTGTTTCACTTAACCACTGAGATATGGCTTCCCATATTAGACTTTTTAACAGTGGAAGGAGTAAAATTACAGCAGCAAAGGCAAGAGAAACATGCATCAGTGATAGCTTCCAAACTATCTATAATGGTACAGAATACTTGATATTAGCTGTCGAAAGCTTGCAAACTACACTTACTGTGGTACATATTTGATGCAATAAATATTGTGCACAGGTCATTATTTGTTTGCTCAAACATGCACCACGGGGATAAAATAACTATTTACATAGACGGTACTTTTTTAATCAACACATACAATGTCAACCTTGCTGAGAGCAGAAGATGGCTAAACGATACCGCAGGGTGAAGCAGAACAACTTCGTAATCCTTAAGTTTTGCGGGTTTTTGGTAAATTCAATTTCCCAAGTTCAGGTAAGCTGTTTTCTACAGAAGAATACTTAAAAATGGACTCTGTGTCCCTCCGTAAATTTTTTAATGTAGTTTGTTCAACTACAGTTACATGACTTATGAAAAAATAAAACATCTGTTCTATTATTGTAGACTCTATGGGACTTTACAGGCACATTAAGATTTGTCTGGATGAGATTCTAGATGGATACTGTTATTAAGCACCTCAAAATATAGAGCCACCCTGAAACATGGAAGTAGTCAGACTCTGCTGCTTTGTGCGACGTCATGTTTTTCCATGCATGAACTACAAGTGCAGCATGCCTTCATGCAAATCACTTCTGTCTGTACATTAGAGAGAATCCGAGAGTAGAACACCTGGTTCTCATACCCCCTTCCCCAACATAAAACCCATTTACAAAAATAGTCACATATAATAGTAAACAACCTGTGAATTAAAAAATGATAAGTTCACCAACACCGGTTTTTGTAAAAATATGGCAAATGTGGCTGTTGAAATGCAAACAGTGGATACAATTTTTGTACTGCGTGTTTCATGTTTAACACAGAGATTCATAGGTTCGCACCTTTTCTTTTTAACTGGTCCCTACAGTCTGACTGGCCATTTTATCTTCTCTTCAGCAGTGTCAGCTGGTAATAAAAACAACAACCTCCTGTCAAGATGTTACCCTGTTTTACAGAGTTGCAGTTTGATGACGAGGGGTCACTGTCTTGTTATAGGCACTGACCTTTTTTATATATATATAATTATATATATATTTATATACGTAAAAACTGTCAGTTTGGCATGTACCTCCTACAGGAGTCCTGTTGACACAAATACATAACTTTCTCAGGCTGTAAACAGTTTATCACAAACAGAATTCTGTGTTACTTTTTACTTTCCCTGCTGTCTTTACCTTTATCTTCTTTTTCTGATTTGTCTTTTTCGTATTTATCCTTGTCTGGCTTTGTTACACTGTCATAAGAAGGTGGGGAGGTTGTGGATGGGGTCATATCTGTTTTTTCTGGAGTAGAGTTCTCATTTAGTTTATCCATAATCATATCTTCTTTCATGGGCAGATCATCCTCATCTTTACCTTTATCCTGATTAAATATACATGAAACTTTTTTGACTTTTTGCCTTAAAAGATGACGTCTGAAAGCACGCTGAATAATGACAGCAGATACTTCCTCCTGTTTTCGTTTTAATGTGGTTGTAATTGGTTCATAGGAGACTTTGGAAGGATTGGCTGCCATAAACCGATCTTCCATCTGTATTCTGAGGGCATCCATCTCCCCACTTTCCCCCAAAACACGCTTTGTGAAAGCAAACAAGATGTCAAGGCAGTGAATTCTGTCACCGCTTACCATGGGCAGGTCCATTGCAATAAGCTGGACTTTGTTTGGTTTTGCTATAAGAAGAGGAGGATCCAATGAAGCTGCAAAGTCTGATAGCTTACTGAACTCTATGAATTGTGTTGCATCAGGATCAAACTTCTCCCAGACTTCATAGAACATCTCAAAGTCATCCTCGCTCAAGGGTTCAGCGCTTTCTTCAGTAGCAACACTGAAGTTCTCCAAAATCACAGCAATGTACATGTTCACCACTACCAGAAATGAGATGATGATGTAGCTGACAAAGAAGAAAATCCCAACGGAAGGGTTGCCACAGTCGCCTTTCACAGAGCTCCCCGGATGATCTTTATGGGGGTCACAGTCTGGCTCCCCGCTGTTAAGAATTGGGGCTAGCAAACCATCCCAGCCAGCAGATGTGGTAATTTGAAATAGGCAGATCATGCTGTTGCCAAACGTTTCAAAGTTGAACATGTCATCAATCCCAACTTCCCTCTTAACATAGGCAAAATTGGACATGCCAAATATCGCATAGATAAACATGACCAGGAACAGCAGCAGACCAATATTGAACAAAGCGGGAAGCGACATCATCAAAGCAAAAAGCAGAGTGCGGATTCCCTTAGCGCCTTTAATGAGACGCAGGATTCGACCGATTCGGGCAAGTCGGATGACTCTGAATAGTGTCGGTGACACAAAATACTTCTCAATCATCTCAGCTAAGAACATACCTGTTGAAAAACAAGTTAAATTAGTAAAGAATATTATTACATTTAAAAACCACTGCTAAATATTTAGCCCTACAACACTGTAGAACTTTAAGAAGAATAGCATATTTGAGCAGATTTTAGAAATTAGCCATTCAATTGTTTTTACAAAACCTTTACAGTTTGGTATGCTTTAGAAATTCATAAATCCCAATAGAAATTCTGAAGAAATTTGCAGGATAATGAAAAACTGCATCAATGACAATTCTAAGTGTGAACTGTATGACTATGCAAACAGACATACAAATACACATCATCAATCTTTTTTACGACAAATTGATAACTAGTGTATGTAGACTAGCAAATGCTGAGACCAGAAGAGTAGCTTTCTGTTTAACAGTAACAAAAATAATCTCACTTGATCTGAAGAATGATTGTATTTATAGTAATATTAAAATGCCATGTAATCAAGTTATGGTATTTAAAGAAAATACATACATTTGAAGAGAACTGTAACTTCTTAATCACACATGAAATAATGTGACCATAAGTTTAGTATTAATGACACAGCAATCCAAACATAAATAAACTAACAATAAAAAGGCTTCTTAGAACTCATGAAAGAGTAAAGAATTGAGCATTATATTATGTGCCTCAAAGCAGAAAAATAACTGCATCCTGTTTCCTTACATAAATGTCAAAACAATTGTTCATATTAAGGAGTTTGAGAAGTTAAAATGACAGAATTTTAATTCAAGTTCTTTCAGTTTTTCTGCTCTAGATAAAGCAAAGACTAGTGGAGCCGTGTAGTTATGACTACTTCTGCATCAGCTCTGCTTCTCTGGTTGCTCACTCTGGCTCAGGCATAAAACCTCTCAGGATCAAACAAAACTCCGAAGTAAGCTGAGGGTTTTACCCTACTGTTTGGGCTGCTTGCATGCTAGCCTAACAGTCTCACATAGATTTTGCTCTTGGATTTTGGATTGCTGGACTCTTCTCCTGCAACTGCCACTGTTTATATCAAAATTGCCTTTCATGTATGGGTTTGTTTCTATGCTGAAGAATTTCTACTGAATTCAGAATAAAGATCTAATTTCAACTAATAGAAAAGTGGGAGTGTATGAAACCTATAGCTAAAAATTCTCTTACTATATTGTTCACTTATTTTATGGATAACATGAAATGAGAAGACAGATAAATTGTGGTCAGACTTTCCAGTGACAATTTTGAACCAAAATATAAATAGACTTTACATGCCCAAAATGTTTAGGTTTCCACAGA
Source organism: Steatornis caripensis (assembly GCA_013398225.1). Classification (NCBI taxonomy): domain Eukaryota; kingdom Metazoa; phylum Chordata; class Aves; order Caprimulgiformes; family Steatornithidae; genus Steatornis; species Steatornis caripensis. The sequence continues at coordinate 192,885 of VZSC01018714.1, forward strand.
ATTAGCCATTTCATAAAAATGAATTGTTCTTACCTACTATGGAGAGAATCACAACCACAAAATCAAAAATATTCCAGCCAATAGTAAAGTAGTAATGGCGAAGTGAAATCAACTTCAGTACACATTCTCCAGTGAAAAGTACAATAAACACCAGGTTAATCCAATATAAAATGTTTTCCATGTCTGCACTCTGATCGTCTGTTTCTACCATCATTGTTACCATGTTAAGGCAGATAAGTATCATGATACTAATATCAAATGCTTGTTTTGTTACAAAATCAAAGACCATGCCTTGGAATTTGTTCTAGGGGAGGAAAAAAAATAAGATTCATTATGATATGCATTGGGTAAAATTTCTTTTTTGAAATTGCTGCAAATTATTTAAATCTAGGATGAAAGGGATTTCATGTCTTCCATGAAGTCCTCCACTTGTATGAATTTTCCAGTTTGTACACGTAAACACAAAATAATTAGAAATGCAACTACTGTGTTTAAAAGAATTAAAGGGATTATTTTGAAATATGCATGGGGCATTTTTTTTTTTAAGTTGCAAAGGAGACTTTGCCACCCTGAAGCAGTTCACTGTAACATTTTGTGAAACAGACTATGAACTGAATGCTTAGCCTGGCAAAATTTGAAAAAAACTACATGGGTGGGGGTGTGAGAGGGGGACGTGAGCAGGCTGAGAGTTAATAGCACTTCATTTGCCAAAAGATTTATAAAATTTTCAAGCCTTGAGTTCAGTGCTCTTCATGCCACCAAAATAACCTTTAAATCACTATCTTCCATTTTTCAGCTACAGAGAATTTACTGATGGCTGGACTGGCCATTGAGCAGATTCCACAGTCCAAAGTAAAACTGCATAGCTGGAATCCCTCTTTGCCCCAGCCAAACGCTTCTCTGCAGTGCTAGGGTAGCCCTGCTCAGGAGAGCAAACCATTGTATGGATTGTGCAACAGAAATGCGAGAGGCAAAAGGACCTTTTTTCAGGCAATGATACGCTAAACTTGCACCCATATAGCAATTTCAGAGTCTTCCTCAATGATTGAAAAAGTCTGTGGCCTAAGGCTTTCACATATTTTGACAAATATGCTGCCACATTTAATTGTTCTAGTCAAACCAGTGTTTTGAAACAATGCCACATAAATTGTCATTGCCATCAGCAGAGAGAAAATGGGGGGGAGGGAGGGGGAGGTAAATTGAAGAGTCCTCCATACTCAGACTACAAAACAGAAAAAAATTGGATTTCAGATGAATAAGGCTTTTCTTATATCATTTGGTTTTTTCGCTTACAACTTAATTTCGCCTAAGACATAATTGAAATAATCCAATTTTTAAGTAAATGTAAAAATAATAGAAAATATTTTTATTCTTACAGCTGGTCGAGGTATAGGCTTTTGTGGTTTCTTTGAACCCAATTTTTTCATTGCATTGTAGTATTTCTTTTGTTCTTCTGTCATAAAAATGTCTTGACCTCCAAAGTAAACCAAAGAGACAAAACTTGGTTACAATCACATCTCTCTATTGATTACTTAGAAACAATGATACTGAATAGTAATAAACACTCTTGTTCACCTTCTCATTTCTGGGAAAAGTTAGGACAGACATAAAAATCCCCTTTTGTCATCATTATTAGTATTTTGCTAACAGAAGTATTGATTTACATATTCCACTCAATGATTAGGATGGGGTTTTTTGAGAGGCTCTTGAGCTTGCATTGTTTGTGGTAATCCTCTGCTTTTCATTGGGGAGAGTAGAGGTACAGAGGAAGGAGAGGTGCTTTTTCTTTGTCCTACTAAATTCAATCAGAATTACAGAGGCACAAACTATTAAAATATTCAATCCCCTTCTCTTTGTTTTTCCTCTAGAGTAAATTTTGGCAAGATTTCAGAACTGACATCTATGACACCAAAGGAGAATTAGAAGGTATCCAGATGGTCATATTTCACAACCTATTCTCCTTCCACTGGGGCAGGACTTGAAGCAGGAGATCCTGGAACTACTATGTGGAATGAGTAGAAAAAAAAAAAAGCCAATTTCTCTCCATTGCAACCTATTTAAGCACATGAATCCAATAGCACTTCCACCACTTCAATAACATTTTGTGTAGCCAGATACTTTAGTTAAGTCTTGCAGCTGAAATACTGATACCTTTTGAGGCAGTGCTGACAAAACACAAAGACTAAAGAGAGTACAAATAAAGATAATACAATGTTTATTATTAGAGTTCAGACATCTACACTGCTGAGCTCTGAGACATGAAGGTAGTATAGCTAAGAGTTTTTAAAGCTACATTTAGCTATTTCAGTGGTCAGCCTTTTTATGAGTCTATTATAGGCTCCAGCCCCAAATTCACATCTTTACAAAGATGACATTGGGTATTTCACTAACCATGGACAGACATGTTTTCACTTGCCCGTCAAACCCTCATCAAGCCAAATCATAAGCTTTAATAATTTAACATATTTAGTATGCAGAGCACATACGAATTCATCATAAAATGAAAAAATAGTATTTTATGAATAAAGTTATTGTATGCAGACCAAAAATATGCATTTTTAAGCTTTCTTTTCAGAATAATGATGAAATACTTATCTTCTTTTTCTGCTGGTTGAAATTGTCTATGATGACACCAATGAAAAGGTTCAAGGTAAAGAACGATCCAAAGATGATAAAGATGACAAAGTAAAGATACATGTATAGGTTATCTTCATACTTAGGCTGATCCAAAACCTGCAAAAAAGGCATAGAAACTAAGCCTTAATTTAACTGTGAGCACAGAATCAAATATCTGCTGCATAGAACTTACGGCTCTGTCACTCTGATCTTTGCTTCTTAATGTCAAATTCCACCATATCCATCCCACTGATCTTCGATCTATGAAGTTACCTTCTCGAAAAAGAGCTTTGCTATCAAACTTAATACTTCATTTTAAAAAATGTAACGCCTATATGAGTGTAAAATAAATACTGAAGCCACAATTGGTTTAAACTAGTATAGTACCATCTGTCTGAGTCTATAGACAACCAGAAACATCAGCTCGTAAAGATGCAAACTTCTCTGTATATCTCGTGGGAGGCTCCTGATGTGGGCTTGTGGAGCCTTCACTGCACTGAGAAAAGTGGTACAGCTATGCACATTTACTATACTACAGCAGGCCTCCCGCTGTGAGTGTAACTTACTGAAAAAGCTGGAGCTTCACCAGTATAGTGTATTCAGTTGTCTACTTGGAACTAGAGGACGACTTGCACCAAGGGAGCAAGGGGAAGGCAAAAGGGTAAGAAAATGCACAGGGCGAGTTAAGAATAGGAACTGCACCCTGAATAAAGGAGTCAGGCGGCTTCAGAGCACAGTGAAAGTTTCAACTTTAAAAAAAAAGATCAGTGTTACAAAAAAATCACCTCTAAGCTGTGTATCGGTGTCTGTTTCCAAATGTAAATAACACCTCAATGTACATCATGAGAAGAGAAAAAGGCATTTCATGGCAATACTTAAAGTGTGCTGTGGAATTGAGGAATTTTGGTCAACTGCACATTAGAGAACAGGGGATCCTTTGGGAATGTTCTTCTGCTTTCTTTGTCTCTTGTATATTTCCCATGGTTTCCATTTTCTTTAACTACACAACTGTAATAACTCCTTGTTCTCTCATTTTTACTGTTATTTCTCAAAGATGCTAAAATTACATTCTTAAGTCTTGGAACTCATACAATCAAAACAAATGGAGTCAAGGGAATATACTTACATTACGAGAATCCACAGCTGCATACATTATATCCATCCATCCTTTAAATGTAGCCTATAAACAGAACACTGGTGTTTAGCTCATGCTCTTCCTGGAGAACAGCTTGTCAGAAATATTGTTTAAGAGCTGAAGACCAAGTGTCTTTAGGGCTTATCATAAACACTAGCACTGCACAATGTTAAATAGGTGACTCTTGTCTTCTGTTGTATGTTTTATTCGTATAGAAGAATTGCAAGCAAATTCTAACCTGACTATAGAGGACACAGCATCTATTAAGAACTTTTCTCAATTATAAGTAATATCTGATATAAAAGTTATTTCCTGTGTATGACCACAGTACGTGTACTTGATACAGACTAAACACAGCTAAGGTGAATTAGGTTTGAATTATGCATTTTTTCTCATAGTCAGCATAGCTTCTATGCTTTGTATTATTTCTGTAGAGTCATGGATTTATCCCACACTTTATAATTCCAAACCAAGAAGTGAAAGACAAGATTTCTAAATGAAAGAATCAATGAAAAATTACTTTTTATTGTTACAAGTAATCAATAGAGATACAGAAAGAGAAATAGAAATTAAGGAGTAGTGACTTACCACCTGAAGCAGAGAAAGATAACCAAGGCCTACATTATCAAAGTTAACCTTCACATTCTTCCATCGGGCAGTTTCATTGTTTTTTATGAGCTCCTCACATTGACTATAGTTGTTGATTTGGCTGATATCAAATCGCTCATCAGTTGTAGTGTTAACACAGTAGTAAAATTTTCCAGCAAACAGATTTACTCCCATGATACTGAAGATCAGCCAGAATATAAGGCAAACAAGAAGCACATTCATAATGGATGGAATCGCTCCTAAGAGGGCATTCACAACCACCTAGAGTAAAAATGAAACCAGAGACAGTGTAAGAACACAGGCATTGGTATGTTACAAATGCTTCATCAGCCTTTCTTAAATGTAACACTCTATTTTAATTCCAATGTGTGTTACACTTTTTTAGTTGCTGAGAGTAACAAGTAAGAAAAGCAGTATAGAGGAAAGATAAAATGCCAAAATAATTAGAAGGAAAAACATACAAACAGTAGCAAATGGTAGCTTTAAAGAATGAGAAAAAGACGAACAGGTAAAATAAACAACAAAGAAAAAATCATTTAAAAAATCAGCATTTATTAATTATTTTTAGAATATTTACTTAAAGTATGTCTGCAAAACCATATCCGTAATATTTCTAATGACTGATTGCATCAGACACAACAAACTTTTTTATATTACATGTTTCCTGGATAAACGGTCCAAATCAATATTACTGAGCAAATTTTTAATTGAAAGTAATTTTAAGACTTCTTTTACATAAAGAAAACTCAGGGGTGTATGCGTGTTTGTTTGGATGGTTACATATAACATCAGGAAAGCAGACATGTTCAAACCAGGAAGCGAGCTGAGCATCTCAAAACAGAAAAGCTGGTAGTGTTCAGGCAAGTGGCAGATAAGACTTGAAGAAGGAAGAGACTTAATTCTCAAGTGAATTTTTGAGAAAATCAGGTTTCAGGAAAGAAAAATTGGAAAATGAGTTAATGTATGACGATGAACAATGGTTTAAAACATGCCAGAATAAAAATAAAATAGTAAAAAAAGTAAAATTAGGGAGAAAGTAGGTCCATTATGAATGAGAATGATTTATTTAATTATGAAATTGATTAACTGCTAAATTAGTTAACTTCTGTTTTAAATCTGTTTGTAAGTAAGTCTAACAACATAAAATTCAATAACTATGGAGCATCACTGCCACTTTTGCCAAAACAATTGAATCAGATCCTTAGAACTTAATGAAGATCTTTTTTAAAAAGTAGCACATTAGGTATTACATAGATGGGATTATTTATAATTCATTTAGTTTATGTGATGTAGGTACTACAACTGATCCTTTAGCACACCACGCTATTTGTTTCTATCTGAAATACAAATATGTAGCTTAAGCCTGCAAAATATTTTGGCATTACATTTATATCTACTATTAATAGGTTCCATAGAATCAATTACTTGTAAAATTATTCATCTAGGTAGACCACCTTCCATTCCTTGTCATTTTACAGAATAGAAAATAAAACCTTTGAATGTTAAGAGTATGTGATGAACAACCACCATGTATACCATATAGTAGACTTGGGCTGGAGGAAGGAGAAATACTTGTTTTACTTTCAGGGCTCCATTCCTGCCAAAACAATACCTCTTGGGGTAATACATGCTTTGGACCATATTAGAGATCCTATTGGACTTCAATGACATTGTTATGTTAAATTTATGAGCTGGATCAAATGAGGTTCCTGTAAATTACTCTCTGACTCTATAAAAGCACAGAATGTTGGGTGAAGTCCAAAGCTTCCATGCCCTTTTTATTTTTGCCACATATTTTAAATGACATGTTGTAATAAGTGTTTATTTCTAATGAGGGGGGGAATCAAAATAGTTTCTTACTCGTACTAAAAATCATAGCAATACCTATTATAAATCACTAAGCAGAAACAGTATAGCATTTTATCACTCATAAGCTGGGCAGAGAGTATTTTCTGACTAATGGATAAATCTCTTCTGACTATTGCAATAGCGGTGTGTTATGTTGACAGACCTGTGCTCTCAGCTTTGTCACTGACATGACTGTGGAAGGCCACGAGGAGTAGTCTGACCTAAACAAATGAATAGTTTCATAATAATGCTGGATTAGTTTAAATTGGAAATCCATTGACTCACTGATTTTAGTGGGAAGTTCGACTGGAACAATAAATGGTGACATCATTTTTTCGCAATTTGAGTATATTTTCCAAATATATACTAGTTATTATCTTTACATTATCTTTAAAGTTATATTTTCAACTAGAAGAATTGAGATAAGTAGATTTCTTAAATGCAATAATATCATCCATCAGGAATAATTATTGAGACATAAAGGGACAGTTAATGAAGTGAAAATATTTGTCCTCGAGCTTTCCGTCTCATTACACCCGAGGAGTCTGTTCCTCTTTCTGCTACAGCTGCAGGTCCAGTTATGTTATTCTTTCTTTAATTGCTAGATTTCTACAGCTGACCTACTTTCTCTGTTAGTCTAAGTCCTGAAGCTATGGCAGGACCAGCTTGTAATATAAATCACTTGAAGACACTCAAAACATACTGTTGAGCATCACTGAAAACACTGATCCAGACACCACCTATCTTCCATTGGTAGTAGGGGTGTGAGGAAAGCATTAGAAAGACATTAAAAGCATTGTTCACTGGTTAAAAAAAAAAAAAGTAGTATGTGCCTAGCACTATATAGCAGTGAGCAATGCTGCTTGGGACAGAGCATAGACAGATTAATTATACTCCCAGAGGCTACTTTCAAGAAGTCCCAAGTGCAAATTAAAGTGTATTTCCCCTAGCAATAGTAGTGGTGGGAAGATGTAGGGGAAACATTATGTTTTCCATAGGGTCAATGTTTTCTATTAATTATGAGTTTGGACAGGCACAAGTCCTGACCGTAGAGAACAGTGTGGTGGATTAAAAATTTTCGATGGGTAGAATAGAATTTTTTGCTTGTATATAGTAAGTATAATGCTCACTGGAAGTAATTTTTAGTGCATATGCAAATATGTGCACCATACTATATTGTCATATTTTCAGTTCATAGATGTTAAACCCCAGTGAAATTACTACGTTATGAACAGACATCTTGAATTTCCATGTATCAGACCTTGAAATGGTCTCATACTGATTTCTCCACCAACTTGAGCTACTGTATCTTTAAAGATATTAAGCCTGAAATTAATTACTTTAAATAAGGCAAAATTCATTATATCCATAGGAAAATTTCCATAATTAATTGCCTAAAAATACAGGTCACATTTCTAGTCTGAAGTTATCTAACTTCATTCACTAGTTTTTATTATAGCTTTTGCTAAAGTCGTAAATCTCCTTATCTGGGTATTTTACAAAAAGATACAGTTAACAGATCAGGATCAAATCAGTAGGTAAAGTTTACACCAACATGAAAGTTATGAGATTGAAAATTACCCATAAACCTTGATGACAAAGTGATTGTTTTTTCCTCGCCACATTAAATTGCCACTTAAGCAATTCATTGTGCATATAAAATTTGTAATATTTTGTATTCAGTTTTTTTGCTAATCACTCTCATAAAAACCTAACAGCTAATGTGTTTTTTACTGAGCTACTACTGAAGTTTTAGATAGGCCATATATCCGATATAAATATCCCAAATTTTCAAATTTGCTTCAGCAATGTTCCAGAAATTTGTTGGAGGCAAGGAAGTGGTATTTTCTATTTGAATTTATAACCTTCCATCAAAGCCTGTTTCCTTTTTGGTTGAAGTCTTTACTTTCTACACCCATAGAGCATCACATTTTCTTCAGAAGCTCACCAATTTGTAGTTGACTTATAAATTTTCTAATCAGCTTACCACCTAGGGTGCCAAAGATCAGTGATTGCAGTAAGGAGCTCACACAAGGATCCCTTTTAATTACAGCAGCAGAGTTTCAGCTCAGGTGCATCTGCTGATTAGATCTATGGCAATATGTCCAAGGCAGACAGATGGACCCTGAAGGTGGAAGTCAGACATCTTCTTGTGGCTGGAGCTAGAAATATCTACCATCCCCAGTTGTTGACTACTGCCCCCAAGAGAAACATTTCTAGAGCTTTCATGTCCTAGCAGAATACACAAGGTCTATGTCCACTTCAGTGCACTAAAGAAGTGATCTAAAATAATCAAACTGACTTTGCACTGGAATAGACTGAGAGAACCCAATCAGGCAGCTGAGGGTCACAGCTGTGGTAACTGATATGGTGATAACAAACAGCTGGGGACAGTAACTTCTTAAATATATCCACCTCTGTCTGCAGAAGTCTTCTGATACATTTTCAGGCCACTTAGTGCTCAGTAGATTATAACCAACATTTAAAAATCAATATGGAAAGCAGTAAGCAACCAATTTAGGTCAGAAATCATAAAACAATCTCCATCTTTGATACACTAGAAAAGTAGTCTTAAATAGAATGCAATAGTTCTACTCTGAAAGAGAGAAGGTATGTTAACACTGCCAATTTACTTATTAATATAGGAACTCATTACAAAACTTTTAAATTTTAACAGAAATGCCCCATTAATATTTACAGAATAGTAGGTTAAAAGATATTTGATAGACTATGCATGATACTCTATACTTGTACGAAATACACAAGTACATATATATGTTTGTATGTGCACACACTTTTAAGAGGAAGTACTGTTTTTTTAAAACTGTTCTGACTACAGCAGCATTTATTTGTATGGGATAAATTCAGTTTTGTAGTAACATTGCATAGATCCATGCAGCTGATAAATCCTTGGGCCCTTCAGAAAAATATGAAACAGGGTGAAAGGCCAAGGCGCCTAAATTAAGTGTAACAATGTGTGCAGTAACACATGAATTCATATAAGCAGATGAAGCCTTTTGCTTATATGTTAGTGAGAAATGTAAAATACATAAGATGATAGTGTAGCATGTCTGCATGGATTTGTTGATGATTATTCTGCATGCATTGTTTCTGTGTATGTATGCATTACTTCAGATTCTTTCATTTTGTCTTACCCTCATCCCTTCAAATCGCGACAAGGCTCTTAGAGGTCTCAAAGCTCTTAGTGTCCTAAGGGATTTAATCGCACCAAGTTCTGAGTAGCCCAAGGCATTAGCTGTTAAGCTAACCAAAGAGACCTACACAAAAACAGAAAGGCAATATTGCTCATTCATCTTGTATATCCTTCCGATACATATGGTGGGAATGATGCGTGCCCTGAACTTCTCAAGAAGATTCAAGGCTGGACCTCTTTCTCCAGGAATCCCTCTATAATGCAGAAAGATCTTTCAAGTCAGACAAATTAGAATAAAAGTATATTCTAGATACCTGTTGATGAAATCATGTTGGTAGGGGGGTATAAAAATGCCTTCTAAATTCACATAAACCAGTCAACATTTGGTGGTATTTAAAGAAAAATTAAGTCACATGCAAAAGGGAAACTCCCAAAAGTTTGGTGAATTGGAATGGTCAATTTAGGTCAGGGCTTCCCATATCTTCAGAACTTGATCAGAATGTAAAAGCTCTCAAAAACCACATCCAGACCTGGCCTTTGGTCAAATGTAACTTTCTAGTGTCCAAAAAATCTTATTCAACAGTCATAGCTACCAGTGCTGTTCAGACTTAACCAGACTAATCAAGACTGATAACCAACTGTTTGTTAGAGAATGGTAGAAGCTTCATTGTTAGGCATATCCACACTTCATTACATTCCCTGGGACTCCTTTAACCACTTCATCAATTCTGGCTTGCATAACGCTGGTCTGGTCTCAGGCAGATGAGTAAATAAACTAGAATAGCTGTAAAATAAATAATACAATTATCTTTCATCAGTAATCCTTAGAAATGTATTTATTGTAAGCCACTGGGAAGGAGTGGCCCTAGTAAAGAAAAAAAAACCCCCAAACCATCTTCTGTTTCCCTCCATTTAATGACCTTCCCTTCCATGCTTCCTGTTCTCTTTTAATTCATTTCCAAATTAATCTTTTTGCTTTGTCATCTCAATCCTCTGACTAAAGATTAAAAAAAAAAAAATCCTTCGGAGATTAATTTTTTCCATGAAAAGTTGCACCAGAGTAAGGTTGTAATGAAAAACTAATGAAGATATTTATAAAGTTCACAGAAGTAACTATACCACAGATTACTGTATAAAAATTAAGTATTTGTTGATAAATACTATAAACATATAATGACAGTGTAAAGTATTGTCCACAGGGTGTCTGCAAAGCTCTACCGGTCATGGTAATTTACACATCTGATGATTGAGCCAATAAATGTTTTACAAGGGTACAGACTCCACCACAGAATACTAAGTGTGCATATAGTCATGTTTTATCACAGGATCTGCAATGCTGGTATGGATTTAAAAGTGACACTGTTTTCCAAGCTCTGTATAGTAAAGACTTCATGGTATATCGTACCATTGTCATTTTAGGGAGATACACAGTGATTTCTATAGAATTCTGCTGCTTTTCAGAAGGAGCAAACAAGTGACTCGACACATTCTTACCTTGCATTCCATGGGAATTACATATGTGGAACTGAGAGATGCCCTATTAACACAGACAGATGTAGTCAGGCTACTGGGGATGGAAGGGAAATGAATGTTTGCCTTATGGTTAAAGGTCTGTAGACTTGCAGTTATGCTACCCAGTACCGTGCACACATTGTTGAGCATGTAGAATTGAAATTATAATGCATTTCTCACTAGATCTCATTCAGACAATGCGTATCTGCTCCTTGGTGGTGCAGCTTTTGAAAATCGTTTGAGAACCCATTCTAAGGGAGCTCATCTACATTTCTCCAAATGCCTCTTTACGGTTGCCCATGTGATGCAGTGAAAAGTACAAGAGTACTAAATAATAGTACAATGGAACCGAGAGTTCCTAGCAGTACTTTTTCATATTACACAGAGTAAGAGACAGGACACTTACACTAATTGATTAGAAACCTTTAAAGAAATTGCTTTGAAATACTTAAATTGCATATACAGTAAAAGCTGAAGAGGATGAACGGCATCCTTTCCATACCATGAAAAAAAATAGTTAAAAGCATGATTTCAATAAAGCATTACAACTTCATAAAACTAGAGATTGTCAAGAAAACTCCTCTAGAGTAATAAGTATATCTAAACATTTTTTTTCTTTTCTGAACAGAATTAAAAACGATACCACAACTATAGTTTTAAAATAGTTTCCATTGAATAGAACAGGAAGCTTATCCTGAAAACATAATATTCTGATTTTTAGAGCCTGTTATACAGGACATGAAAAAGAATACATACATCAACAATCAGGAAGTCCAGCCAGCACCACGCATTAGTGAAATAGGTTTGAAAGCCATAAGCCACCCATTTTAAAAGCATTTCCAGAATGAAGATATAAGTAAAAACTTTGTCAGCATATTCCAGCATGGTCTTGATAGTTTTACGTTGCTCTATGTATATATCTTCAAATGCCTGTGAAAAAGATTTTTGAAGATACAGTCAAATGTCTTGCAGTGCGGTATATAGTAGCCCATAAAAAAATTGAATTGGAAAGATATATCCTTCCCTCAAGCACAACTTTTGCATTCACTCCATACTGTAGTCTTTTCATAAAGCTGGGTCCAAACACAATATTCAGATTTCAGCTGAGCTGAATAGTGATCCATGCAACTTACTGTAATACAGTTCTCCACATCTCATTTTCATTCATTTCCATGGATAGTAATAGCTTATTGACATAAGGGTTTTTTTTCAGAAGCTACAACTTTTTATCAAAATTGTATGAGGGATTTAATAATGACTCTGTGATACAGAGTTTTTGAGGAACTAATAACTAAAACGAAACTACACACACTAACCCACAAAGCAATCCTAAACAGAGATTAATAACTCTTTTCAAAAGAAAATGTCTACACTGGCAGTGAATCACTGTGTGTTGACCCAAGTGTAGCAAGTACACTACATTTTGCTCCTGCTGTGAGGGACTAATTACTTTGGTAGCTACTCAGTGCACCTGATTTAACATCAATCTGGTAAAATACCTGATGGAATCACGTTGGCACAGAATAGGCACATTACATCTCAGTTTGACAATTCAAGTTGCTGTTGATAAGTTTCTAGCTCAGCTGTGGTTTATTTTAAATGTGTGTAAGACAAAAAAAAAAGCTATTATCATCAATATGAAGACATCTGAATAACAGTCTGATATCATTTCTTATTTCCATTAACACTACATTTTGAACTTGCCAAACAATTTGTTCCATAGCTTGTGAGCAAACCCTTACATATCCTGCAATACATGCCAAATACTTCTTGATATATGTTGACACTAGAACATTTATGAATTGGATATTAAATTCTGATATGTTACCTGCAGCTATATAATTAACTGTAATTCTAAATGCTTGCTGCTTAAAATAGACACCAATAGTTCCACACTAAATTTACCAGAGCACCGCTGCTCAGAAGAATCATGAAGACAATGAAGGTCTCAAACCAGTTGTGTTCAACAATCTTATAGCAGGTTTTCCGAAGGTTCCACCAGATTTTCCCTTTCCCATCTTCTACACTGACTTGACAGCATTTGAATCTCCGCACACAGCCTAAGTGCAATAATAAATTTTGAGATGTCAGAATAAGGTAAATATTTATTGGGAATCACAATGAACATAAGTCATTTGGCTTATTTCAGCACTACCACAATAGATGCTTGTAAATAAGCATCTCTTATTTGAGGATTCTCATTTCAATATTAGAAGTTAAAGCACTGAAACTCTTATAATACCTTCCAAGGAGAGAGAGAGAGCGAGCACAAGAACAGTACATCTATGGCAGTAACTCTGAAGGAGTTACTAATCCAAACAGAAAATACAACTATGATCACAAATCTTCCTCTTGATTTTGAATAAAAATAGAATTCAGCCCAAATCAACAGAATTAGGTCTAATCACCTTGCACACATTTTGCTTCACCTACCTTCCGTAAAACAAGCCTCTGGCTCCAGAGATTCTTCAGGTTCTGCTTCTGGCTGTTCCCCTTCTGGAGGTAGTCCGATATCAACTGTGCTGCCTTCTGATGAACTGGATGCGTTTAATTTCTGTGAATGAAACCCCACATAATTATTTATTCAATTTTATTTATGTTGAAGTTCATGTTTGAAATGCATACCAAAATATTTTGCATGTATTCCGTGCTCTGACATTAAAATAATTTCTTATCTACAATCTATAATGCCAAATTGCACTTCTACAGGTGAGGTCACAAGATTAGAAACTACATTGTGTGCATTTTCCCTATTGAAAATATTTTTATATTTTCATACAAGGAATTGCTGAAATTATTAGACTACCATTCTGAGCCACACATAAGAATTCTGAAATGAAATTTCATTAAGTTAGGAATAGATGCCTTCCACACTTTGTACTGTTTAATTATTCCAATCATGTGGCTGCATTTTAGATTACACTTCAAATACCATGTGTTAATACAAATAATTTTCCAACGTCATGACCAAACCAACAGCAAGCTGCACAGATGTATTTTCATGTCTCAAGGAAATGTTATTCTATCAAGTCTGTAAAATCTAAAAAGTTTGAATATAGACTTCTCATTATCATTGACATGAAAACACATCTTATGAGTTGTATAGGATAGTTTAATTCTCTTTATTTCCAAAAGAGCAGCACGTTACTTTAAGAGCAGTAGCTGATATTTTGCATTCTCACTTGCCAATGCATTTTCTGAATTTATTGTGCATTTTGAAACTACTTATTACTTTGGTACAGTACACATACATGTCCAATCACTATATAAGCAAAAAGCAAAAAAAATCTTTATTTTTGGAGGACTAAAGTCAAAACAAATGCTTTTAAAATGATACTGTCATAACTGCACCAATGAACCATACTGATAATATAACCCAAATTTTCAAAATGATTCTTTCACACCAGTACATTATGTTGGCAACAGACAAATATGAGTACTATAATAAGTAAAAGTAGTTTGATCATGGCATTCTATGACCCTTCTAATGTTATCACTATGTGGAGTATAACATCAGTAAAATGGCTAATTTTATAAAGGGAATGATGTAAGCAGATTTAGAATACAGTCTCTAGGGAATTAATCTTAGACAGAGAGATGGACCATGGTAACATTAAAGATATCTCTTTGACGACACTTAAAACTTAAGTTAGAGGCATTATTCCTTTAAAACATGTTTGAGAAGCTCCAAATTCTACACAGTTTTCTGTTAAAGAAAATGTAAACAATATTAGTATGTGACTACAGAAAGTACCATAGGACTTGAATGGAATTTTACATTACAGACAATATTAAGTATGTTCTTCAAACAAAAAGAAGATTAATTCCTTTCTCTCCCACTCTGATTTTATCAAATCACACTGACAATAAATCATGTTGTGATTTTGACATAGGCTCAACTTTGATTTTTGTGTACCACGGTACACTATAGCCCACATTTTTGAGGAAGACCAAACAAATGGAAGCATTTATTGTAGGGTATATTATGCACATAATTTCAGTGATATCTGCACACCCATTTCCTTTATGTTTCTTTGAAAATCCCAGCTTACATATTCATGTCATATGTTTGTGCATGAGCTTTAGCATCTACAAGGTTAGGTGTGATTTACAAAGACATGGATGCACACTTTTCTGCAGATTACTATTTACAAATTTCCCATTGCAACATATTCAAATCATAGGTAATGCACAGCAGTTTGGTCATTGTGGAATATTGCCTCTAAAATGGAGAAACTGGAAAGTATGGGATAAATACTGTAGTCCTCAAGTAAGGACTACAGCATTTAAACATCAGTGGAAGTCAATCATCAGTCTGAGGAAAGGCCAGAAATACCATAAACACAAGGTACATTCCAAAGAAATTTACATATGGTGTTAAAAAATAACATTTATCAATACAATACAGTAAATAATTTTTAAACTGAGAAGTTACTATCTGTTTGTATTATGTAGAGTTTTCTTAAAATGTTGCTTGCATCATTCCGGTCTGGACAGCATTTCTAGCAGAATGCTGTAGTAGTAGCAGAGCAAAAAAAAATTATGAACTGGTTAAACCATAAGTTTGCAAGACCTACTGTCCATTCTTTTACAGAAAAATGAAGAGTCCAATAACTCAGATATTATACAATTAGTTTGATCAGCACATGTTAATTTTAAGAAAGATTAATGAATTCCTATTACTGAAAAAGACTAACAGTTAACTCAAGATGGAAGATTAGAGATATCCACTATAAGGAGAGATCAAAAAGATCAGGTAGAAAATGTAGAAAATGATACAGTAGAACAGTCAATTATCAGGAACATCAGAAAGCCATCTTTATTTATACGGGGCCATATGTATGGTGAGTTCTATTTACAAGTCTCTTCTTCCTGAAAATCTGGTATGCTTCTTTTAAAGAGCTGTAATAATAATCAAAGGAGTTAAGCTAAACAGAAAAACCCTAAATTGAATCAAAACCAGCTGATACTTGAAACACAATTAAATGCCTTGTCCCACTCAGAATTCAGTTACTCTTCTGTTTTTGATATGACAGAGTATTTCCTTAGCATGCTGTTCTATTATATCTGAATTTAGCTCCAAACTGATCAGTATATGAAGAAGCATATTATTAAAAATATTCAGTAATCTGTCATAATTCAATATCATTTGGGAAAGAAAAAAATAAAAATTTTCAACAGAAATAATTCTTTTTTTGTTTGTTTCTTTGTTATTTTTAACACTGAATTTATTGTATGGCATTCTGCACAGTATTTATAAAATTTAGTACGCATTACAAACAGCTAGGAAGGTTTATGATACAACATCTTAAGATTTTACCAAAGCAATTAAGTTCAGTACGCTACAAAAACTTTCCAGTAACATCACATATTTCCACAGCAAACTTCTGCTCTGTTATAAAGCAACTGACCCAGGGATGCTGTGCTGATTTCTATGTATTCAACACAAAATCACCTGGGAATGCACCATATTATTACTGATTGTTTTGTCCATATGTTTTAATACACAGGAAGATTTTTTGGCTGCTTACTGTGACTTCTCAGTGTTCACACATATGGAATCCAACTGAATAGCTAGATTACCCCTAATTGCAGACTCTGATATTTTAGGTTTGCAGCATACGTCGCAGTTCTTTACCTTAACGTATCTCAAAGTTGCCTTTGTACCTGATAAATTCTTCTCTGCTCAACAGCATTACAAAAAATGGATACTTAACATGCATACAGCTTTTTTTAAAAAATGAATCTGTAGAAACAAGATAATCATCAAACCCAAATGTTATATTTTATATAATACTAAGCCATTTTCAGCATTTTTTTACAGCATGGTTCTAGGTTTCAAAAGTATTCAGTCATCCGGTTTATAAGAGATTTCTCAGGGTCAAGTACTAGACACTCTTTGAGAGTTATGATGCTAGATTTTTTCTGAATAGCATGCTAAGGAAATGATTCTCAGAGAAATCTGCTTTTCAAAACCTCAGAATGTACATACTCCATCTCCTTTTCACATAGACAATACGGGGACAAAAGTACTTACATGGTTCTAAAGCAGCAATATACTGATTATCATAGATATATATATATCTTTTATATCACATCTACCAACAGCATTGCCAGTCATGCTTTAGTCAGCAATACAGTATAGTACGAGATACAGATTTTAGTTTAGCTTTCAAGATAGAAACTGAAAGTGGAAAGCAGCTTGCTTATCAGAGCAGCATTGCAAAAAGCAGCAGCCAAGATTAGGTCAGGAAGTGTTTGACATTATTACTTTCTGAACCTCGACAACATCTCATAGATTCATACAATTCTGCTTCACTTACAGCCAGGCCACTTTGAGCTTCTAACATTTCTTTCTTTCTTTGTTTCCAAGATGATTATCTGGGAGTAGCTGAACAGCTCTTAGTTTAACACGTTTAACAAAGCCGGAAATACCATGATTGGCCAGGATGCCACTAATAGCTGTTGAAATAATAATTTAAGGGACTGAAGGAGCAAAGAGCAGAACAGACATAAGCAGGAAGATGGCGCCAAGAGAAACCACCATTTTGGTTTTGCTTTTAATTTCCTTTCCTCCCAAATATCTATGAAAATGTTAAATAATGGAAATTATATTCTTTTTCTTTTCTCGGTGCTGTGTGGATGTCAGTATGAAAATGAGACATTCTGTGATATAAACGGCAATATTATATCCAAACTTATCCAGTCTTTTTCAGTACAACTCTATCACCTGTAAAAATGACCAGTGCTAAATATCATTGTAGTTCCACTGGTATTATTACGTGGAATCTGGATGTCACTCTTTCTAGTGCTTATACAGTCAGGCATAATAACTCTATCAGCTTAAAAAACCAGAACATTGTAAATCAAAGCAAAACAAATTTGTGATGATTATTGTTTGCAAATACTGAAAAAAATCAGGATCCCTAAATTATAGTCCACTCTGTACTTTATTGCTATTCATAATTCTTTTGATCTACTTATTTATGAGCATTTCATAAATGAAAATATTTGCAAGAACATTGGATGAAAGCAAAAGCATCATAAGTAGCAGTGGAAATATTTGCAAAAGCACTCCCACTGGAAACTACTTAAAAAGGCTCTTTAATTCACACAAGCAATAGTGAAAGGATATTTCTGAAACAGAGCAAGGGACTGCTGTTTTTAAAGATTAATTAAGCAAACTCCAATTAACTCTTATATTAACAACTTAATATCATCCACTATGAATCACAATATGCCAATATGATGTCATCAATACACAAACAATTCAAAGCCCAAATTCTTCAGGGTATCAAGGATTTTGAATAATGAATATTTTTAAATCAAAATATGACTTATCAGATAAATTATTCCTTACAAAATATAAATTTTCTCTTTGCACCTCTACACTTGTAAGTGTGGGCGTAAGTAAGAGCAGAACTGATCTCTGAATGTTTGACCAGCCAAATACCAGTTTTGTATGAGCTTTTTTAACCAAATGATGGTCACATGCGTTGACTGTGGAAATCAAATTAATTTCATGCTTAATGGTGCTTCAAGTACTGCATATTAATCTCCAAAATAACAAAATGCTTATACAAGTACTGAAGAAAAGCATTTCTAAGAAAAAAATTGTGAAAAATAAAAACATGACTATCATGAGTTTGCAAGTTAACTCCATTATAAGCTAAAATACAATAGTATGAAAGTTTTCCAAAACAGCTAGCAGCCTTTCATTATCAACACCATTTAAAGATGGATTTATATAAGCTTCTGATGAGAAACATAGCTTACATGTTACATATCCTGTCTTCCTTCAAAAGGTAAGAAAACCCTTCGAAAATAGAATCCTGAAAACTTTACCATCAAGACTGGGAGAGGTACATAGCATGCACTGCAAAATACTATTAAAATATCATGGAAAGTATAGCATCTGAACCACAGAAATACTGGGGCTGCCGATCCCGCCTGACCATGCTGTGACGCGAGTCCAGTGACTCAGCAGAGTGCAGGTGTGCATGTTTGTACTTTATTGCAATGAATGGGACAGGATCATAGCTGAATAGCATGCAGGCCAGTCAATATCTGTCAAAAAGTGATTATATAGTATATACATATAGATGTATAACTTGCTTAGGTAACCTGTGTAAAATTGGTGACACGATGCTCTGCCTCGCTAAAAGGCACCAGAGCTGCCCGCTTGACTGATCCAGCTTGGTTCTACTCCTGTGAGAAGTAAGAATGGTAGGAAATGAAGTTCAGGACACAGCACCTCTGCTTTTTTGCACTGAATACTGCTTAAAGTAAAATACACATTATTAAGGTGTCTGCAACATTAGGAGATCCCATATTTTTCAAGGCATTTAAAAATATCTTGTAACTTGGTATATCTTGGTGTAATTACTAGCCTAGAAGTTACACATAGCATAAAAATCTAATTATTACACAGCTATACATGCACTACAAAATTTTCTATGTAAACCATCCCCGTAGCACTTAAGGACCTAAAAAAGAAAAATTATTGTAATAGCTGGATAGCAATAATGCAGCTCAGGTCCACGGAGCGTAACATACAGGACAAGAGACTCAGCACAGTAGCCCAATATTTGTTAATGGCCCTACTTCCACGGCAAAGTTTTATTTAGGATTTATTCTCCGATTCCCTTATTACATTGTATTCTCCCACTACCGCTCTTATGGACACAATGTTCTCATAATTAATTCTTTTTTATT
The DNA here is from genome assembly GCA_013398225.1 of Steatornis caripensis. NCBI lineage: Eukaryota > Metazoa > Chordata > Aves > Caprimulgiformes > Steatornithidae > Steatornis > Steatornis caripensis. The sequence continues at coordinate 212,474 of VZSC01018714.1, forward strand.
TAAACCTAATTAATTAATTAGTTAATTAATTAGTTAATTAATTAATTAATTAGGTTTCAGGCAATTTTCTAGAAAATTCCTTGTAAATGCACAGCTACTAGCACGTACAATATTGTATGTATTGTTTCTAGAAAGGCATAATCTAAGTAACTTTTCTGTCATAATACTGGAAAATACCTATGTTATAA
>VZSC01018714.1:212712-227140 GCA_013398225.1 Steatornis caripensis
TTATATATGTTATAATAAATAATTCACCAAACTTTAATATACTTAATTGAAACTTGCTAATAAATAATAATTACTTTGTAGAAATTCAGTTTATTGCCCTATACCACAGTGAATACGTGTATGTACGTATATACATAGAGAAAAGCAAAAGCACACAGACACACACTCATTAGCATCTGGCTGTGTTGTGCAGTATGTTGTCTCAGTACATGGATGCCAAAGCTGCCTTTTGTTTAGGATACTGCTAATTGAACGTGGTTTGGTGGTAGATTCTAACTCCAGTTCTTGTAATTTGTGGTATAAGCAATGAAGTGACTGGCAGGTCAACAGTTGGCAAGAGCAGACTCACATAAATGGGAAAACATGAGAGGGAAAAAATGCAAGGCACGCTATGGCATGACAAAACCCAGGAAGCCTTGAACAAAAAGCCACTTGTAGTCACTTTTTTAATTTAAAGAGGTGATGGATCATTTTGATGACAAGAGAGTTGGTCCCGTGACTAATAAACCATCACTTTTCTCTATATCAAAAAACCATGGTGGATACAAATTATCTAGTGAAGAGTAGGAACTAGAATTAAGATTAAAAAACATACTTTTGTGATTAAAATCTACTTGAAATTTAGGCACTTTAATAAGAAATATGCTCACAATGTCTTTGCTTAACTGCTGTGTCTCTCTTGAAGGTGCCTGTAATTTGAAAACATTTCCCTTCAATTTTTCACCTTCAGCTTCTGCAAGAGTACGAAATTTTGGTCCTCAATATGCTCAGAAGAGTTCCAGGCTTGACTGGTCAAAACTGCTTGGCACTAGCTCATTCCTGACTGAATATACATTTTTTTGTCTTATTGCTTGATCAGTTTGCAGTTTCTGAAGCATGATTAACACACACATTTACAGGATTACGCACCTCCAAGAACGCAATGAGGGCACTATTTTCTTTTAAATATTGTATCTGGAGAAGAAAGCCTTTCTTTTACAGGGGAAGCTTCATGACTGGAGCTCATGTCTCAAATGTGGGATAATCCGCTTTAAAATTTTCCCTATAGGAATTCAAACCAGTATTTTTGTCACCTTCTGGAATAACCCAATTGGGGTCCTTTCATCAGGAAAAGGAAAAATTTGGCTCATGAAGACAGTCAGCCGTCATGCCATCCTGTTACACAATGAAGAAATAGATGCACCACGGTCACTGTCGTCATACTTAGTCCTGCTAACCACCGGTCTATAGGTCTGAATAAGGTACGTCCTGCATCTCTTCTACTGACATAATGCTCTTGTGCAATAAATAGTTAAAGACTGAGTGGGCTACAAAAGAAAGCAAAAGGCAGAATTTTTGTGATCAGGGAATTCATATGGGAAATTCAGGTTTCTGTCCCTATTTCAAGGCAGTTTCTGCATTTTAGCCACTGACTATTGACTCCTAAAAGAAATACAAACCGTTTTTGTAGCAGGGAAAGAATTTGCTCTCGAAACAGATGCCTTAACCATTAGGTACTACCAAAAGTCTTGCTACCACTGTTCGATGATTCACAAATTATTTTCTGCACAATTGTAGCTTCAGCATAAGAAATGGAGAATACTCCACTAGTACAGAACAGTCCTGTGATTATATTTTTAAAACCAGACTTCAGCAGCTAATTAATCTAATAATCGCTAATGAAAATATTTAAATTACTTCTTTCTCAGTCATTTTAATGACATATAGTATTTAAATTAGTAGAATCTAATTACAATTCCAAATTACTTTTTGCAGAGAAGTTGCCAATTAAAAATTATCAGAGCTATAATCTATTTTGATAAAACTTCAGTTAATACATACATAACTTTGTAACTTTTAAAAAAGAACAAGCACAGGAGAATTATATAGGACAATTTAAAACACAGTTTACTACTACCATGAGTAGTGGTAGTATCAGAATTGGTAACATTATCAGAATTAATCCGATATATGGGAGGGACCTCAAGATAAGAAGTGAAGAGAGGAGAATTTTCCTGAGCACATAGCTCCGATCATACTGGCCCTTCACAGTCATCATCTCAGACTATATCTGTGTCAAAAGATTTTCTTTTAATGTCTTTCATACAGTAATATCATCTGAAGCATCGTTGCCAGTTACAATATATCCGCAGAATAAACTAAGAGTATCTTCTTCACACTTTCCAACTGAGGCATTTAGGATGTTTTATGAAAAAGGATAGGTTTAGGTTGACAGCACCCTTGAAACTGGTAAAAATACTATACTAACTTTACAAACAAATACAGAATGACAGGTATTTGTTACTCCACCAACATAGCAAGAAATATTTTGTGATAAAGAAATCCAAAATACTCTGTTTCCTCGTACTGAACTTTAACTTAAGACACTTTTTTTCCCAAACTTTCAGTACATCCTCTGGCTATCACTAGTTGCCAAGCAAGGAAAAGGCTGAAAGTGATAGATGGACTGGAACATGACTAGCTGAAAAAAAGAACAAACCCAGAAGGACCAGGCCTATACCAAGAAAGTGATTTACAAAAAGACAGAAAAATAACCCGTGCCATTACTGTCATATGCAATCATTGTGGATGATCTCACCGATAGGTGAAATCTGACCAGATTAACAGAGAATTTGCTGATCCTTTGACAGCATGAAGTTTTGGAACAGTTCACAATGGGATGATAGAACAATGGAACAGAAGAACAATGGAAGGACAGAACCATGCACTAGCCCTGTGTGATGTAAAGATGCCTGAAGAAGATTCCTTTTCTTATCCTATGCGTTACATTCAAACGAAGAAACTTTCATATAATTACCCTCTTTGTTACACAGAACAATTAAAGGTTAAGCTACAAACTTCTGCTTTGATCTACACCCAAGTCATGGTTTTGAACAGTAAGATAAATACTAATACAAACAATCTACAAAAAGAAATATTTTTTAAAGAACAATAAAGACATTTCTGTTAAGAAACAAGAAAATATGACTCAATGTGTGATGCAGTCTATACAAACAAGGATCTTGGTGTGATAATTGCTAGAATCTTATCTGTATTTATATCTTCAGACTCAAGCATGAGGAAACCGCATATGAAAACCTTTATGTTAGTTTACGTCTACACCGCAGTAAGCAGTACTGTTCAAAAATTCTCATGGTAACACTGAACAAACTAGCATCAGGACTAAGCATAGCGCAGATTTACTCCACTACAGGTGGTGTGCCTCCACCATGTACAACTGTGCAGGACAGAGCACTGGGTTAAGACAATAATAATGGCTTCGGCATCCACTGTAACTCACTAAACGCTAGCTCAGATTTGTCCATTGGGCACAACATTGTGCCAGAAATGAGTATATTTTATTATGGTCACAGTAGGTAACAGATTCAAGTATCTTAAAACTTTAAAAATGACAATGGGTAGCCATATGAAAGGATCTTATACTGAGATATAAAGCTTCATAACTTTTTTTACCATAAGGCCATTACTTAACTTCTTGAGTGGTTCTCCTACTATCAGATGGGTTATTAATGATGTATATGAAATCGTTTACTGATGCTAGTCCAGTATTCAAATATATTTAGATACATCAAAATATATTTTGACTATATCAAAAAGGTTAAAAGCTTAAGAACGAACTGTTAATTTGACAGGAGGCACTCCAGAAAGCAGACAAAAGAGTAAATAAACTGTACTGATGAAATAAGCATGGAGAAACTTGCACAAGCCCCACACATATTGTAAGACTTCAGGTATCCAGGGCTATTAAATCAGTTCATTTTCTTGTTCATGATTTAACTAAATAAAATAAAGTAACAACGTTCTAAAAAATTGTCTTACGCATCTTGATTATTACTGTAAATCCAATACTGTACTACCATCTCATTCAAAACTTAAAACCTTACGTCAGTTTACCTTAAATACCATTACAAGTTTGTATATGTTGTTACACAGGAATTAAATAGAGATTTTGATTCAGCACTAGTCACCTTATGAAAAAAAGAAAAGCATCAGAGTATTTTAAATATAGAAATAGTCTTACCTCTTTGCTTTCTTCCAGGTCTGACTCGCTGCTGAACTCCTCTGTATTTAAGTTTTCAAAATCTGATTCCCCAACAGCAATAGGCACTGTCACAGTGAGACTTGGGTTGTTTATGAATGACATGTAATCACTTTCATCAACAACATATTTTTCCACGCTGCTGCCTATGCCACTGGTAGTTCCATTCCCTTCTTTAAGATAGGCAAGGTTTTTACCTATTTCTACTATTGTGTGGTTGGAAATACAGCTGTCTTTTTTATTGTTTAGGTCTTCAAGAGGTTTGATTTCATCTAAAACTTTCTGCTTTCTAACAAAGGCTTTTTGGATGAATTCACGCACTTTTCTCTTCACATAATCTATGCCTTTCTGAATCCTTGCCACAGCAATCTGTAGATTGTTCATTTCATTATCATCGTCTGTAGCAGCAAGGTTGTCTGAACTAAATGAGCTCAGCAGCAAAGCCAGAAACAGGTTGAGCACCTAAAAGACAGTAAGGAGAAAACATACTGGATCTCTTATTTTTAATTCATAAAAGTAATTCCATTATGGATTGTTCAATATGACATATTTTTTATTTCACAGCTAGCATTATTTCAACCCACCTTCCTGCTGTTCTTTCCAGTCCATAATCCCTGTCCCCCATATTTTATTGTAACTTGCCAAAAACATTTTTAGCTTGTTTAACTTAACTAACATAGGTGAAAACCTGAACTGTTCTTTGACTTTCTCCTCCACACTGGAAGTAGTGCAGGTCTGCTCCTCAAAATGGATAATGACATAAAAAGGCAGGATACAACATGATGCAGTAATTTATGCAAGCTACATCCGCTGTAGTGTTCATAGGCAAGGGAAATGCAGGCAGACTCCAGTCTTCTACAGATGATCATTTTAGCGTCTCTAATTGAGAATATAATAAACATATATTCGCATCCCATACAGGTCATTCTAGGTATAAAGTGGAGGGATCACAAGGGTCACTCCCTCTCCTTTTATTGCCAGGGGCCTGAGGGCACTGATGGGCTTTAATGGCCGTAAGCAGCCTCACCTCACCCACACCCCTGGCCTGGGAGCCTATTTCAGCCAGCATGGGCAGGATCCTGCTCTTTAGCTCTGCCCAGCTCCTTGCTCAAGCATTGGAGGAGGACTCTGTCCAATTATTCTGCCTTTGATCCTGCTCTGTGTATTCCTGTATCCAGTTCCTGCCTGCTGCTGAGTACAGTCCAGGACTTTCTTGCGGCGTGACCCACAGTGTCTGGGTGACGTATTTGTCATCGGGGACGGAGGAGTTTGATATTGGTTTTGTATGCATTTCATTATTATTCTTCCTGTTATTATAATACATTATTATTGTAGTTAGATTAAAGTTGTTTTAACTTTTCCAACCTGTAAGTCTCTTTCCGTTTTCTCTTTCCCCCTTTTTGAGGAGGGAGGGGGTTAACAAAGAGCACCTGCTGTCCGATTAATAGCCAGTCCAGCTTTAAACCATGACAATTTGCCAACAATGTATCAGTCTATTTTTGTTTTCAGCATGAAAACTAGCTGAGATAAAGAGTCCACAGATGTGATACATCTCAACTTTAGGAAACTATTTCAGGCTTTCTTGTGTGGCATTTTTCAAACGTACAAGGGAAATTTGGACTATGTGTAATTATGAGAGACTGTGCAAAACTGATTTAAAACCATATTTAAATTATATTTGTCAATTTTTCCTGTTCAAACTTGCAGAATATTTTAGAAGGTATGCCTCCGGAGTCTCATCTTAGTCCGGTTAAACTTGGTATTTATTCCTGTGGCTAAGGATACTGATAAAATTTGTGGATAATACCAAAAAGAGAAGGGATGCTAGCACTCAACAAGAACAACTACAATTAGGCATAACCATGGTAAATTGGTGAAAAGATTCAAAATCAACATGGCATTTAATTCTGAAGTACTAGCGTAGAAATACTGGNGAATAGTATACAGTTATTCATGTTACTAATTGTAATGAAATTATTGCTATACGTTTAATATTTCAGTTACCCTGTGTCTAAATCATGGCTGATGTAACCTCTAGAAACTTCANTACTAGCGTAGAAATACTGGTTACAAAAAATGAAAAGTACATATACAGAAGGTGTGAAAACTGGCAAGGTGGAAGCACTGCAGAAAAGGGCATATAGGCTGCATCACGAAAGCAATGCTGGTACAGAAATTTCATGTGTCATTTGGAGATGTATCACAAAGAATGTTGGGTCTAAGACATGGAAGTGTAATGATTCCACATTATTCAGTATTTATGTCTCCAAAATGCTGCCTGGGAGGAATTCAGAGGCTGGTAGCAAAAGGGATGAGTAGTTTAGAAATCATAACCTAAGAGAAAAACATTGAACAGCTAGGCTTCTTTTGTTTCAGAAAGCAAAGACTAAAAGTAGAAACAGTAAGCCTTTAAGTAATATAAAAGTTGTCACGAAGACCAACAGTTTTCCATTACTATTGAGACCAGTCAGTTTAATTGGCTGTAAAAGGTGATTTAAGTTAGATTTTTTTTTAAAAAGCATTTTTAACTATAAGCATAATTCACCACTGATCTTACTAAAGAGGTTATAAACTTACTGAAGATTTAAAAGAAAAGGTAGACAAACATTTTTCATAAACAATCAAGGTCTATTTGAACCTGGTTTAGAGAAAGGGCAAATGAATTACATGATCTCCTAAAGTCCATCTCCAGTCTCCGTTGCTGATTTCTAAATCATGAAAAATAGGAAACGTGTTCTAATAGTTTTCAAAAATCCCCACTGATTACGTACCACTAGGTTTCCAATCACCATGACCATCATGAAGACAGTAAGGCACATGGTTTGGCCTGCAACCTCCATGCAGTCCCACATCGTTTCTATCCACTCTCCACACAGCACTCGAAACACAATCAGGAAAGAGTGGAAAAAGTCATGCATGTGCCAGCGTGGAAGCACACAGTCACTAGAGATCTTGCAGACACATTCCTTGTAGCTTTTCCCAAACAGCTGCATCCCAACCACAGCGAAAATGAACACGATGATGGCCAGCACCAGGGTCAGATTCCCCAGAGCCCCCACTGAGTTGCCAATAATCTTAATCAACATATTTAGAGTTGGCCAAGATTTTGCCAATTTGAAAACTCGAAGCTGAAAAACAGAATAGTATACAGTTATTCATGTTACTAATTGTAATGAAATTATTGCTATACGTTTAATATTTCAGTTACCCTGTGTCTAAATCATGGCTGATGTAACCTCTAGAAACTTCAGTTACAAAATTTATGTTTCCAGTACTTTGTACAATACTAGACAGCAGCAGTCTTAAGTCCTGATTCAAGTCATAAGAAGCCAAAAATACTGTCTCTGTGCTCATTTCAATTACATTGCAACTATCATAAAGTCTCCAATTCAGACTTCGCCTCTTTTGGTGACTTTAGATATCCATAAACAAGTTGTACTTCTTGGACAACTTGGAAAAACCAGTCTTTCTCCTTTAGTTAACTCTAAGAGAATAATACTAAAAATAAACCAGCACATATGAAATGTGCAGTTTAACAGGTTTGTATGTGTATAGACACTTCCAGATCTCTTTCATCTTAACTGGTAGAGAGATGGAAGAAATTGTTTTCCTAGAAAGAGAAACAAGCTAGAGTTTTTAATGACAGACATACAAGTTACTCACAAGTATCTCTAACAATATCTTTTCTGTCATTTAAAATAAGCATAACGTGTCTTACAGTTTGTCATACAACATTGAGAAAAATAGACAAAGGAAAGTGTTATATTAAAGTACAACTCAAAACAGACAAAAATGAAATTATTTGGAATGATACAGGAAGTGTTCAGACAACTGAAAGAGGAGACTATTAAAAGGAGTCTAAATCTAAATATTATTTGATAGGATGAGACATAAATAAAATACATAGATGTAAAGTTAAAAACTAAATTCTATTACTGAGGGAGAAGTCAATCCAGATAGATATTAGACTTTAGGCAAAATACAATGTAATGCTGTACAGAGAACCAGCAAATGGATGAATTTAAACCCCTTCTTTTTTTAAAGAGGGTTTATCTAGCCTTTCATTTAAAGTTAAATATTTTTTGCTTTATTTAAGGCAAAAGTTGAGCTTGATGACTAGGAACTCTAGCTTCATGTCTCTTACTGTGTAGGTCTTTTTAGAAGAGGATTTCAACATCAACTTGCATGCTAGCCCTTCAGCAAGACCAAGGCTCCTATTCATGACAGAGATATCTAACAACAGAGATACTGTACTGTAGTGACTTACAAACAGAAAAGCTATTAGACAGTGGATGGACCCTTGCAGAGGATGGTAAGGAGAAGGCTGGTAGTGATGAAAAATCCCTATCCAAAGAAAAAATCTTAACACTACTGTCTTCTAAAACTAACCATGTACGGAGGCTGGGAATGGAAGTCTATCAGCTAAGACTGTCAATAAACTTTTATGAACTAATCCGTTATTTACTAATCTTCAGTCACAGGCAGTGAGGTCCTGTGGCTCTTGCATTTTTTATTCCCTCATCTAAGGAGAAAAAGACTTTAACAGATACTACTGTTAAAAGAAGTTAATCCTTAAATCCACACTCACTGCAAGAACAGAATTAATGTTGACAATGTCTTGAAGAAGAAATAGACGTTAATAAGATAATATGTAAAACAAAGTTGACATATATAATAGATACATGTCATCTGGTGGGTATGCAATTTAGTATTTTGTAAGTTCTTATGAAAAGATCTGTCTTAGCCAAATATATAATGTACAAATTAAAAATACACAACATACATGCACAAATACAAAAATATAACATAGAACATATTTTATCTAGTATATTTACCAATCGGAATGATCGAAGGACAGATAATCCTTCTACATTTGCAAGGCCAAGCTCCATTAAACTAAGACTCACAATAAAACCATCAAAAATATTCCAGCCCTCTTGGAAATAATAATAAGGATCCATGGCAATTATCTTGAGAAACATTTCTGCTGTGAAAATTCCAGTAAACACCTGCAAGGAAAACAGAGTTTCTTACTGCACTTTCATGAGAAAATATTAAAAAAATAAAACTAACGGTATCAACTTTTGGTAAGTTGTATCTTCAGCAAACAATCCATGATAAATCTGAATAGCTTCTCTATATTGCCATATATTGGGGTTAGAAATTAAATTCGGATTTGAAGCTTACATATGCATCACAATGTTTAGTTTCCAAAGAAAAAGAAGTAAATGGGAATACGGTTTTTATCTAGCCTGCTAATATGCATGTATAAATACTGATACACAGAATCTCTTGTGGTTTTAATGCTCAGTTTTTCTTCCTTAGAGCTCATCTTTGCCCTTGGGACATTTTTTCACTTCTAGGGATAAAGATAAGTTTATGAGAGGGACAGTTATTTTATGAAGAAAAAAAATTATACTGAAAGTTGAGCAGAACTATTCTTCCTCAGGATAATCTGCAGAAGGCACTATCATGTCATTTCACCACTTCCTGTGAAGTTGCAGTATATCTGCCATGCTTACTTGACCTTTTCCCTCTACAGTTCCCTGCACACCCAGGACTTCAGGATGTGCTAGTGGGGAGCAGATCAGGTATAGGAATGGAACTGAAAGGTCTTATGATTTGTAAGTATCCATCCAAGAAAAAATATTAGATAAATTCCTTTAACCAGCTTCAATGACAGAAGCTGAAGGATTTAGAAATCAAAATGCATAGTGAGACTCAATAATTCTTAGTCTTTGCTCTACAAAGCAAGAGTGCAAAATCCACAAATGTCAACAAAGAGGGATTCAGTACAGCTTAAATTTAAATTCAGCTGTCCCAAGCCTATAAAGATTTAGCCAACGTTTTCTTTTAAACATATGTACATAGGTCACAGAAAAAATTGTTTAAGAAAAAAGCATTTGACATAAATGATACATCATGAAAGACTTACAAGGTTTCCTACTGAAAGCACACCACTAAACTGTTCTGTCATTGGATAGTGCTCCATGGCCATGAACAGGGTGTTTAGGACAATGCAGATAGTAATGGCTAGATCAACAAATGGGTCCATCACAATCAAATTTACAATATGTTTGACTTTCAGCCAGGGAGTACAGCAGTCCCAAATCAAGCAAGTGTTAGCAAATTTATACCAGCATGGTGGACATTTCTGTCTGGATTCTTCCAGTTCTAGAGAGAAAAATGAAAATAACATTTTAAACATATTTCTCTGTTGCAGTATCACCTGGGTATTTCCTTGAGGCCTAAATGCTGTTTTCCAAGTGTTGATAAACTGTGTTGATATTGAAGACTTTTTGAAACCAACGCTACTGTCAGTCAAAAGAAATTGCAATTAAAAATAATCTGTACCACTGTTTTAAATTTGATGTGAAAGGAATACTAAATATTCAATAGATAACCATTCACAAGGAAATGCTACATAGGATGCAAAATAGAAATTTGTCTTAGAAATCCGGCATACAAGGCTGGGCGATGAGTGGATTGACAGCAGACCTGCAGAGAAAGACTTGGGAGTATTGGCGGATGAAAAACTAATATGAGCAGGCAATGTACACTTACAGCCCAGAAAGCCAGTCTCATCCTGGGCTGCATCAAAAGAAGTGTGACCAGCAGGCTGTGGTAGGTGATTCTCCCCCTCTACTCCACTCTCATGAGACCCCACCTGGAGTACTAGGGTCCCCAACATAAGAAAGATGTGGAACTCTTAGAGTGAGTCCAGAGGATGGCCACTAACATTATCAGGGGGCTGGTGCACCTCCCATATGAGGACAGGCTGAGAGAGTTGGGGTTGTTCAGCATGGACAAGGGAAGGCTCAGGGGAGGCCTTCTAGCAGCCTTCCAGTACCTGAAGAGCGCTGGAGAGGGACTTTTTACAGGGGCCTGTAGTGACAGGATGAGGGCTAACGCTTTTAAACTGAAAGAGGGTAGATTTAGATTAGATATCAGGAAGAAATTCTTTACTGTGAGGGTGGTGAGACACTAGCACAGGTTGCCCAGAGAAGTTGTGGATGCCCCCTCCCTGAAAGTGTTCAAGGCCACGTTGGAGCAACCTAGTGGTCAAGTGGAAGGTGTCCCTGCCAACGGCAGCGGGGTTGGAACTACGTGATCTTTCAGGTCCCTTCCAACCCAAACCATTCTATGATTCTGTACATCGAATGAATAAAATACTTAAAATTTTCCTCAAGAAAGACAAACATTTAGATCAAACCTTAAATCAGACAACAATTTAGACAGTATTATAGTCTGCATGTGCAAAACTGCTCGTTGTTACCTTCCCATTTCCTATTTTGGGCATAGTCATTTAAGCCTCAAAGTAATGTTTTGCCCTTTCTTACAAGTAGTTGCTTAATTCCATGATTCAGATTCATTGTATTCAGCCTTACAGAAAGAATGTGATTGTTCCATTGTGAAACAGCATGTCTGGTGAATCAGGAGAAGGGGATCAGTCTACTGCAAGAAGGGTAGCCGTTTCAGTAATCTAAAAAGAGCCTTTACCTGAAAACATAACTTCTCTGGAGAAACACTGCCTTGATCAATTGCTTTCTGCTTGCATTTAACCTGGAAATTTGCTGCCTACACCTCAAACCTATTAGTAGAGTGAAAGCTTGACTGCTTTTCCAAATATATCAGTCCATCTTAAAAAAACAAAAGTTCTACCTCTGTATACCAGTATACCACTCATCTTACCTGTACCCTTTAGGCTGAAATAGCTGCCTTAAAACACCACTACTACTTAATGTATTGTACATTTAAGAGCCCTTTATGGCATTGTCATACAAAAATCCAGTGTTACATACCTTCCATTGTGTTTGTAAGCATGCTGGCTATACTCATTGCTCTTTGCCTTGCACTAGGATCTGTTAAGTAGTCCATAGGAACATGATAAGAACTAGACCGTCTCTTTCTTAAGTCAGTTTCTGTAGTAGTGCCCTGAAAATAAAACACTGATAAAATAGCCTATTGATAGTTCATGCAATAAGAATTACATGGTCAATTATTATAACAAGTATAATACTCTGCTGTTCATGCTCCATTATGTCATGGTTTTGCAACAGACTAATGTATGCCTAACTTCGTATACAGCAAATAGTCAAATACAGTAGTAGGATTGCTTTTTGTGTTTAAAGAATATGTTTTTAAGTATTTTGTTGAAACAGGGCTGAGACATTAAAACAGATTTTAAACTATAAACAGTTTTTAGACTATAAAAAATTCCACAATACTTGTCAATAAGTTCTGCTGTAAATATCTTTCTAATTAGGCAGTGAAGATTTTTTCTAAACATTAAAATGCACAGCCCACACCGCTACCAGTAAAAGCACAAAGGGTAAGTGTATTTACTTAAGATAACTCTTACTTTAGAATAAAGGATCAATTTCCTAGCACACTTCTTCGAACAAAATAAAAGAAAAAATATTTAATAATGTTGACATCTCCAACAAAAATAACTAGAAAAATCAGCTATGTGACAGGAACACTATCACAACCCATGTAAGTTGTACTATCAGTGTTACATCAAAAGTTTCATATATGGTCAGTGGGAAGTTAAATACTCATTTAATATATTCCATTAAGTAAATATAATTAATTTATAATTTTTCTTCATTTTGATATCCTGTCTGATACATGAATACAGAATCTTCCAGTTAGGTCTTCAGTTAGCATAATGAATCAGTGGGTATAAAACTACACATACTGCATTTATTCAATGGTTTACTATGCTATTCTGTTAATTCCTAGTGAATTAGCATATATTTTCAGTTTCTACTTTAGCTTATAACTGGAATATATGAAAGGAGCATTCACAACTTGGCCAGAAAGGGAATCATTCCCAAGTGAATAAATTTGGTAGAAACAGTAGCTGATCAAACAGGGAGAGGACATCATGCCTGAGCTATTGCAGACTTCTTACATTGCTAGCAGTGGCTGCTTTATCAATCATCACCTCTGGCAGAAGCTGTCCAGTAGGTGACGTCAGAGCTGGCGGCCCACCAACTAAAGAAACTACTCCATTGCAATCCACAGTGCTGTGCATCTTCCCATTTGCTGGAAGTGGAGGTACTGTCCTGGATGACCTACTGGCCTGACTAATGTTACTGTTGCGCCGTTCACCGTGTCTATGAGGAACAAAGAGAGAATCTCTTCTGCTCTCATTGTCTTCAAAAGTGCTGTGCTCATCATCAGCAAAATCATTTTCTGATCCTACATCCTTCGCTCGACCTCTGAAGCTGAAAAGACTTGTTCTGCTATTGCGCCTTGGAGAAAACAGGGAGCCACGTATGCTCAGCAAAGACTGTAGGCAAATAAAAACAATGATTATCAGATGAAAATCCTTTTAAATATAATGTTTTCATACAGTGGAAAAAAAATCACAGTATTATATGTCTTAAAGGGTAAGGTCATTTACAAAGAAATGAACTGGTACAGCCCCCCTCCCCCCAATACACTCCCTTCTGGATAGTAAACAAAGAGCACATAAGTGACAGACAAAGACTAGTTATTTTACTACTTTGGATACATGAAATCAATTGTTTTAATTAGAGTAAAAGAAACTGCTTGACAGAATTGTTTCCTCTGCCATTCTGCCTGTTTTGTTACCAACTGTCCATAAACTGAGTAAGCACATCTAATCACTATTTACCCCAAGTTAGCATTAGTCTGACAGGCTGAGCAAATAAAATTTTAGGCAAATTTCCTGTGACTCAGTCTGCACACAGAGGTAGCTCCCAAATAGTGCCTAGTTTAAAAAACACACATATTTTTTCAGATACTAGTCAAGTAGGCCACAATAAGTTTTTTATTTCTTTTTTGAAGTCTCATCTATCCTGAATATGCAAAGATATGCCTGTCATTTTGTATGAACAGTCTCACTAATCTTTATCAGTTTACTCATGTGAGTAAATGGTCTGCTGTGGGAGGATCTTTTCAGGACCAGAGTCAAAATAATGCTCAAATCTTGCAAATAATTATACATGTTTTTAACTCTAATTCATGTCAGTGATTCTCTTGACTTGATTGATTAACATTAGCACTTGATTTCGCCCAAGACCTCTATGAACAGCAGAGATGATACATAACAAAGCAGTGTCTTTGTTTCTCTTCTGCAACTTATCTTTATGGACCTGAGCCCCATTGTTCTAGGTACTGCAAAATGCAGAACAAAAAGGCACTCTGCAAAGAACTTATCATCTAAGTGCAACACAACAGATGGATACAAAAAAGAGAGGGAATACAAGGAGGCAAAATTGATGGGTATCGTAAACAGTGGTCTTGGCTCACCTGAAGTCACTTCCCTGTCAAGCTTTCTGTAGGCAGCATGGTAAAAGAGAGTTTTAAAGAGGGATTTGAGGAAAGCAATGAAGTAAGTGTTCTGTGGAAACGCAT
>VZSC01018714.1:232385-266768 GCA_013398225.1 Steatornis caripensis
AATCGAAACAGTGACAAGAATGCCCAACTGAATGTATCAAAACTTGTGTAGCCATAGTTGGGGTTTCTACCAGCTTTCACACATATATATCCTTCTGGACATTGACTACAAAAGAAGAGGAAATGCTATTTTTAACAACTACTCTAAATTACGATATGCTATAGTAAATCACAAAATTGTTCAGGAGTACCAGTTGCTAATGAAATTATGAACAAGTAAAATTTTATTCTACATACCTAACATAAAAATATATCTTACTCATTTTCAATGTTTTATTCCATTTCCTAATGATATTTCAATGCTTTAATAACACAACTAGTAGTAATTTACCCTTCCCCGCAGTTTCTCATATCAACACACCTCCACTAGGACCAGAACATCAACTAGCATGGCTGATGATAAACAGTTGTCAGCAAGCTGACATTCATGTGGTTATCTTTACAAAATTAGTGCCTGTGTAAACTCAGATCACATAGATGGTTATATTTAGGTATACCTTCGACTGCAAAACATCGGTAATTTGCAAATCTACAGTAAAGTTGATACTAAAGTTGACCACCTGAGCTATTCTAAGTAGCTAATTCTTTCTTCTTGATGCATAATGAAAAATTATGACCATTTTCTTACCCTGCATCGGAGCTATTGCCACACAGCAGAGCATCATTTTGTCCTTCCAAGAAGTAGAAATGATCTGTTTTTTAAAAAAATAAATGAAAAAGGTGATGAGAAAGATATCACTTATACCTAAGGGAAATCGAGCAATGGTATAGACTTTTACACTTTAAAGAAATAAGCAGAGCTAAGAAAGAGTTTAACTGCAATACATAATTATTAGGAATGAAAAAAAGCACAGAAAACACTGTTTTGACAGGAAAATTATGTTCTACAGAGTCTTGAAGTCGGCCTTTCTTTAGAAAATCGAAAGGTAGTTGTACAGCTAATTCTCAGTAACCTACCCAAATTAATAAGATACAATGGGTGGATTACCAAATTGTGTTTATCAGCAAAATGCCAGGAAAACAAGACAAAGGATGAGGCTAAGTCCCTGCCTTTGTTCATGCATTTTGATATATACCATTTTGTGATATTAATTTATAATTATTTATTACATACTATTTTATCCAACTATTACTTGAAAAAGTACTGAAATTTTTGCAGCATGAAAACACAACACAACATGCAGAAGAAATTGCTAACTGGATCTTGACTTGAGCAGCTGAGAGAGAAACCAAGCTTTTATTATACATTACAAAAAATTACTACACAAAATTCTATAGCAGAGAAATGTACTTGAAGTATCTATATGTTATATGTATTTTGTTAATAGACTATCAACATGAGGTAAAACATAACTTAAATAGATGGAAGCACCTGGCACATTCTTTTTTTTTTCTTTGTTCTGCTTTGAGGCAGAAAGGGAAAACTAATTTGCCATCAATGCCTAGTTTGGGATTCTTATGGTAAAATGGGAATCTCTCGTGGAGATCTTGGGGTCAGGTGGCATATTAAGCTAAAGTTGCCAAAATTAGGTATGTTCTGGCTGTTCCCAGGAAGCAGATGGTTCCTTGAGATTCACTGCCAGCTGGCATGGACTAGTTTAGCTGGCATGAACTAACTGAGGGCTAATGCTAAAGAGACAAGCAGGGAATTGCAACTGGTTCCTATTGACTGCTTCTACTCTGTCACTACCAGTATATGACAGAGGCAGCATAAAATCTTCTAATTTTAAAGACAGATAGATTATGTGCATAACTTGTGCATCTGCAATCTATTCTCAGATACCAGATAAGAAAACTGCATTTTCAGTCATTCCAGAGCTCACATAGTCATGCCCTGTGAGAGATCTAACACCTACTTAAAAACTTTAAAAAGTTTAAAGATGCAGGTAGGCACCAAGCTGGATTTTCAAAGCTGTCCATGGGCCCAATTCACATTCTTACGTGGCACAGCTCCTCCTCTGGTAAGCAGAGGATCCAGTTAAATTATCCAGTCAGCTCAGCTCTCAGCGCACTGTTTTGTAAAACATTTAAATAATAAATTTTTCAATACAAAGATGATAATAATAAAGTAATAAAAATAGTCAATATGAGTTTATAAGCAATACGCCATCTATAAAACTATTCCTGTCTCCTGCCTACTTAATAACAGGACAACAGTCATGGGTACAAGTCCTACACAACACTTTGATACGCAAATAAAGGAGATATGTTCTGGCTGAAATCATCACAAAACACTAGAAAAAAGATTCTCAGAGAACAGTTGCCAGTGGTCCAATGCCAATTCGTAAGGGCATCTTTCTGAAGATCCTCCAGGGATCTGTGCTATATACATGGTTCTCATAGCAAGTTTCATTACCAATTCAACACATGAAATAATAGAAAAAGTGCATTGAGGATTCTGAAGACATCAAGCTAGGAGAGAAGATGATTGAAATTTAGAATGACCTTTACAAACTGACAAGCTGGTCCAAAAGCAATTGGATTTATTTCAACAGAGACAAGTGGAAAATGCAACAGTTGATAAGGCAAGATCAAAGACATAAATGCAAAATAGACAGGATCTGGCCACAGTCACTGCTGTACAAAAATATGCAGTGACTGTCATGAACTGCAAGTTGACTGCGAATGAACAATATTGTGCTGATGTAAAAAAGGTGTAATTTTGAGATGTGTTAATAGGAATGTTGCATACATGGCACATGAAGTAATTCTAATTTGTACCTTTGTTAGAGGAGTAAGTACCAGATTTGAGCATCTCATAAAAAACAAAAAACCAAAACAAAATAAAAAACAAACAAAAAAGAGAACGCAAAACCCCAGACTAATGGGAAAGAGCTCAAAAATGCAAAAAAACGTTAAAATATGTATAGAAAATGCAAAACAGAAAAGAGGCTTGCTTGGTTTAGAAAAGACCAGAAATAAAGAAGATAACAGTTTTAAAATATCATAAAGACTAATATAAAGTAGTCTATGGTTATCTTATTTCTAAGTCCACGGGAGTAGTAGTAATATATTCAATCAGAAATTAGGAAAATTTAGGTCAGATACTTAGAAAAAACTTTCTATTTGTATGATGTAGTACCAGAAACAGCTAAAGGGGAATGGAATGGAATCTGTTTTTCAGATGTTTTTAAGAATAGGTTATCATCCAAAATCTTCTCCAAGACGACATTTCTATAATACTACAAGCCTGCTGAGATGATAAGTATATTATAAGATTATAAGGCAACAAGACTTGGATCCAAAAGCATTTAGCTGTTAAACTGAGGTTTCCTAACTTTCAGTGATACACACACAAGCTACAACAGTTATACAGACTTTATAAAAACCCTAAGATTATGCCTATGCAAGGGAGTGTGGTGCAGAGACTCTCACCAAGTCCCAGAAGAAACAACGCAGCTGCATTTACATGCTATGGCAGGATTCATGAGCTAGCTGACATTCAAACGTGCATTTATGACATTGGCATTATCTTGCACTACTGTAACTGTCCAATTTCCAATCCCGTGTTAGGACTGTCACACTATTTCAGGAGTCTTGAAGCTAGCATGGAAATTTCTACTTTGTGCTACAATGTGCATTTACTCTAGAAGTCATATTTAGTAAAAGGTAAAAACATATTTTGGTACCCAGTACAATATTAGGAGTATGTTAAACTACATTATGACTGTTCCTTTAGTTACTACACAAAATGAGTGCTTTTATGTCTCTTGACCAGATTACACCATTTTAATTGCAATGGGAAGATACTGGTGGTTTTGTATCTGTTTAAAAAAATTCCAGAAAATCAATGCTGTAGATGATATAATTAACTCTTACTTCTGTCTTCGATGTACTCATCCCAGTTAAATGTTGTCATTGTTGTATTAATAAATGTACCATTTTCACCTATAGAGCTATTAAAGTAGGAAATAACAGTTGTTTCAAAAGTTGAATTGTCTGGAGGCCACTGCAGGCATTTATTCCTCAAGTTGCCCATGAACAGCTGCAGCCCTATTAGTGCAAATACACTCAGACAAAACACAGTCAGGATCATAACATCTGAGAGCTTCTTCACGGACTGAATTAGCGCTCCCACGATAGTCTTCAGGCCTGCAAAGATAAAAGATTTTTATTAAGATGTTAAACAGATACTAAACACACAAAGAAACCATGTGATTTTTCCTGACAAGGTAAAGGTTTCATGCAAAATGACAAGTCTAGTATTTGTGATACAATAATTTTCATGAAAGGCCTTATTACTTGTGAAGATGAATGAAAAGCTGCAAGTTTATGCTTATTTTATAGTGTACAGAAACAAAAAGTAGAAAATACCAAACACATTGTTTATGCCAAACCAAGTGATTTTATTATTCATGCTATATCTCAACCCTACATAAAAAAAAGCATCGTTTGCTTTTACTGATGCTTCTTGCCCAAACCTTTCTCATAACAACCTTTTAAAAAGTGTTCTGCATTAGTAAACCCATTATAAAGACATTATAAGTGCATGTTTAGTGATATCCTCATAATAATCTTGTTACAATATAAAAGGGGTGATGGTTTGGAGAAGAAAGACATCTTTAAAAAAATACCCCATGCATGGCCCATGCTATCCTCTAGAGTTTATTGTTTTATACACGACTTAAAACTGAATTAAGTTGCTATATCAAGTGCCTGCAATAAATGATAAAATTTGCATCAGTATGAAAGCTTAAAATTAACTTATATTTAAAACACGTAAAGGAAAGCTTGATGTCATAAGATGCAAATCACATAGGCTGTTTACTGCAAATATCTCATGCAAGTATTTGTTAAACTCAAAGGCTGATTTTTTTGAAAAGAAAATACAACTAATATAAGAAAAGCAAGAATCAATTTAAATAAAACTACATGTCTTGATTCCTACTTTTTTATTTTGTTAACAATGATGTGTAGCAAACAAGGCTTATGCTTTAAAAACGTGAGTACAGCCTTTGTGGAACAAAAGTCAGCCTCAGTGTTTAACCTAGCTCTCACCTGGAATGACTGATATTGTTTTCAAAGCTCGGAGAACTCTGAATGTTCTCAACGCTGAGACATTGCCCAGGTCCACAAACTCTGTCACATATCTGTAATAGGGGAGTCCACACACAAACACAATGACAGCACACAAATAACAATTGGAGTTACAAGGGGCCTAACACCTTACACCAACTACTTCTTACCTGGAATTACAGAAATAGTTTTCAAAGCTCTCAATACTCTGAAAGTTCGAAGAGCTGAAACATTGCCTAGGTTTACAAATTCTGTTACATACCTGTAGGATTAAATCACAGTTACTCAGAATTGAGGCAGATTTTATCCTATTTGCTTGGGTCTTTGATCAAGACCTCTTCACCGTTCACTGTATTTTGCCTGTGTTATAAATACGCTTCTGACCATAAAATTAAATTAAGTTTTATCAAAATAAACAACATTGACTTGATGTTTGAAAGTTAATTTGGTCAGCTGATAGCAGGAAGTAAAAAGGATTCCTTTAATTCTGGTATGCAGAAAGAAGACAGGATATGAACAGTTCAGGCTGATGGCATTCACAATCCTAACTGGCTGGCATACCATGCTGGCCTCTGCAGCACATGCTTAGTTAGAAATACTAAAATGTGTAAAAGAGGTAGAAGAAACATATGGAAACAGCAGGAAGTCCAGGCTCCAAATGTTCTGGCTGCCAAAATATGAGGCAATTTTTAGTCACTAATTTCATGCTATCACAAAGATTTTTTTAATTAAAAAAAAAAAGACTTACGCAAATGTAATGACAGTGAAATCGAGCCAATTCCATGGGTCTCGAAGAAATGTAAAATCTTCTAAACAGAAGCCCCTTGCAAGAATTTTAATAAGTGATTCAAAGGTATAAATTCCAGTGAATGTGTATCTGAGGAAAATATGCAAGACAGTTTATAGAAACACACACGTTATCTTTACACATCATGCTCTCTAGTTGCTTTATTCTCATTTTCTTCTCTTTAAGTGGCGTAAGAATTCAATGGAAGTTACAATCAACTTTAAAAATCTGCAATTTATACCATAAGGAAGAAGGAATCAAATTATTATTAAAAGACTAAATGCCAAGTCATAGCTGAAGTTCAAATTCTATAATCTATACCAAAGAGTTGCAAAATTCCCAGTTACTTCATTGGTGCATGTTTATGTCCAATCTGAATCCATGTTATAACAAAACACATAGATTGTTAGGATTTCAGAAGTTTCTTCCAGACTAAAAATTTCTTTCTTCAATGTTATTTTTATGCTTAAATTTGCAAATGCCAATAAAACTCAGCTACTCATTTTGACTAAAAAATGTGATTAAAATGTAAAAAGTAAAAATATTTACTGAGTAATTTCAGCTTTCTATCTCCAAATGATGTCATCTTGAAATTTAGTTTCATTTATATCTTTAATTTTAAACTGCTTAAAATGCTTGAACTGGTTTCCAGACTTGAGCCAACCTGAAACCAGTTTTCCAATGTGAATTTTTTCAGTTCAATTACTAAAAAATTTCTTTCCTGCACAACTTGACTCAACAGATGAGAAGGACTTCTGTTGTATATCTAAATGGCACAATATAATGACATGAACAAATATTCAAGCGAGACATCTTCATTCATAAATATTTACTATATGCTAGACATCCTGAATACATTTATGTTCATGTTGAACTCAAATTGAGAATGTCTCCAATGACTTTAATAGCCCTATGATTTCACTTTTGATTACTGAAGATTAAACAGGTACGTATCAACCAAAGCAGTTAGGAATGAAGAAGACAGAAGCATAAAATGCTATCACAAAAATGAAGCACCATGAAGAGCAGTGTTTCACACTGCGGTCTACAGCCTTGGAACTATCACAAAATATGCACCAACATATATCGGCACCAAGCAGTTGACATCATATGGACCTTTTGTCTTCCTATGGGAAGATTAGCCAATGACTTAAACACTTTTTTAATAGCTCATTTTCCATATAAGCTTTACATTGTTAGGTTGTCTTTGGTAAAGGAAAGTTGCACTATGCTGAACACACCCATCCATTAGACGATCCCTTTATCTGTAATGTTATTGCAATAGAGATCGAAGAGTGTATTATTTCCCTGCATTCTTGCACAGACGTAACATAGAATGCCATGGAAAATATTTACAATCCACTTTTTGCATGGTCATAAGACTAGCTTCTCTTCTTACATTCCCCATCTAGTACTGCAGAGGATGGACATCAAACAACTTGTAATGAGGGAAGTGCTGTAAAATACATGTATTTAATATTACACAGAAGAAACTAGCATCAGAAGAGCTGTTGAAAGGATATGACAACAAGGTACCTGCAGCCAGTGCGTGCCATCCTAATATAAAATAATTTACAGCAGTTTATTTCAGATCACTGAATATTATTCAAAGAAATCCCATTTAACTTACTCTACATTCTTTGTCCAGTCTGGAGGGTTACTCATGGTCATAAATACACAGTTGGTCAAAATAGTGCACATGATAAGCATGCTGAATAATGTAGNTTGAAAGGATATGACAACAAGGTAGCTGCAGCCAGTGCCATCCTAATATAAAATAATTCACAGCAGTTTATTTCAGATCACTGAATATTATTCAAAGAAATCCCATTTAACTTACTCTACATTCTTTGTCCAGTCTGGAGGGTTACTCATGGTCATAAATACACAGTTGGTCAAAATAGTGCACATGATAAGCATGCTGAATAATGTAGGTTAAGAGTTAAGGAATGTAAGACAGAAAATCTCATAAAAAGAGTATCAAATAACACGCTGCTTTGGCAGATTCCCCACTATCAGGAGCTATTTATCCCTCCACTGCTCTGTTAACACTCAGGGAAAAGCCCTGAATATATTAAAGCCTCCACAGTCACTGCTTTATAGCTAAAGAGAAGAATCACATACTAAAAATTAGAAAATCTGAAAGGTATATAAAAAAATGCCAAACCTTAATTTTAAAAAGACCTTAGACGACTTTTTCTTTTTAATAAAAATGTGGTTTTATTACATTATTATTTATTAGTTTGAAGTGGCAGCTTCTAATTTGGTGGAATAACACAAAAAGCATTTGTTTTGGATGGTCTAGACAAATCTGATCTACTTCATGCATACAAAACAGTGCAAAATGCATTTTCCTTCACTTTTCTTATGTTTCACGATAAAATTTGGTGTGCATAATCATTTATGCTTATCATTGTAATACATATATTTAAAACTAGTTATCACATAGTACGAGAGAGCATAGGGAAATTTAAGTGAGAAAATTATTTTATTACTGTTGCTTTATATATGGCTTTTGAAATATAAATGTTGGTGGAGGGGGAGGTACCCGATATTCTCAAAAAAACAAATCTAAAAAGAATTCCAGAACAGGCCCAAGCCATAAATAATTTCATTGATTTTAAGAGAACTGCTCTGGATCCACAGCCTTTCACTCTCACGACTGATGGCATTCTTCTTAGAAATGAAAATAAACACCAAAATAAAAACCACGGAGATGATGCACAAAATATCCACATGATGGCACCATCACCTAAAACTACAAAGAGGACAAAGCTCGATTTTGAGAAGAGCTCTACCTTCTGTAACTAAAATGCAGGTTGACACCGTGCTCCTAAATAGAAATCCGAGTATAAGTGGTTGGGAAGTACTGTGAGGGCCCCCTCACGAAGTTTTCTTTACACGTCTACATTAATTAAAAAAAAAAAAACTTCAAGCAACAGTAAACACCTCTGCCTTCTGAACTGTCAAACAACTGTGGCGTTACACGCAACAATTCTTCAGGTTTTCTGCTCAGTAAATATATTTCAAATCCTTTATTCAGAGTCTAGCTTCTCACTATGTAATGCATATATGAACAGAGCAGAAGAGAAAGGTATTTAAAAACCACAAAAAATAACGTTATAAGCGTGTTTCACAAGCTTGTATTTCATATAAGTTTTCAAAATCCTTTTTGATGAAACTTCCTCTCAGAGTTGCAAATCCTCATTCTTCTTTCATTAGTGGAGAAATAGCTAGAATATACATTCCCACAATTTTAAACAACATTTTTTAAATTCTGACTTTGGTGACTCTAGCTCTTCACCACCATCTCAGTCCCATGATCTTCCATTATTCCATGTAATTGAATAATGCTCTATAACATGCTAAGGAGTGTCATATAATTGACAAATAATTATTTGCAGTGACACAGGCTATGCAGCATCATGATTGATTCTGAAGCTGTTTGTAGACTAGCCATTGATAACAACATCCAACACATAACAACCATTGTAATTATCAAACTGCTGTTATACCAAGAATGAGAAAAATCCTCTCAAGATTTATTCTTCATGATTTTAGGATCCCTATATGTAATGCTACACAAAACTACTTTCAGTGTGCTTATGTTAGACTTGTGTAAATTGCAAGTGCGCAAACATTTGTATTTGTTCCTTAAGTAAGCAGGCGCAGTGAAGTCAACGCCCTCATTGCTCATATCTGCATTTGGGATCAGACCAGTGGGATGGCTACTATAGTCAGCTATTAAAACACTGAAAAAGACAAAATAATAGACAATTATGATAATTTAGCTTTGCAAATCTCTACCTGAATGTGGAAATCTCACGACCTACAGGATTACAAGTGCATAATGCAATAATGATCAAGAAATAAAACCGGTAAGATACATATAGGACTGACAATGTATAACAAAAAGAGAAACCTAAGCTGTTTTACCAACCTATCCTTCTGCAACTGTGATCTGAATCAGAAAATGAAAAGGAATACTGAAAACATATTTTCACTAAATATTCATGCAAGCACAAACCTGAGATCAAAGATTTGATTTTTAACACAAAGTGTCAGTGAAGTATTTCGAGCGATAGATATGCAGTTTACGAAAAATGTGGAGGAGGGCAAAAGATGAAAAAAGATGTGATGATTACAGGAAAAATGAGGGAAGGGAAAAATAGGTGGGGGAAGAAAAAAGACACAGGAAGAAACTGTAAAGGATGATGACTGGTTGTCTGGCTTCTGATATTACTATATTAAGATCCAGCAATTAACACAAATGTAAAAAGGGAATAAGAAAAAGAACAGAAGACAGAAACAGTAAAGAGAAGAGGGACAAAGCCCTATAGATCATATTGATCCCAGGGCATGTGCCAGAGAATGACCGAAATACTAAGTAACATCTCATTCACTACAGTTTTAGACTAACCACTTGAAAAGGATATGAATGTACCAAAATCTTAATAGCTATTTTTCTAAGAGGATTGAAAGGAGTTAACATGTACAG
This sequence comes from Steatornis caripensis, assembly GCA_013398225.1. NCBI lineage: Eukaryota > Metazoa > Chordata > Aves > Caprimulgiformes > Steatornithidae > Steatornis > Steatornis caripensis. The sequence goes on from VZSC01018714.1 coordinate 242,686, forward strand.
GGCAGAAGTGGCACTGAATCGGAATATTGCCTTCCCTTTATTCAATACTATAAAGGTCTGAAAAAAGAAACACAGAATGAAAAATAGCATTTAGAAGATACCAAGTTACAAACAAGTTACAAGCTCAAACTCAGAATCGTTTTCATTTCGTCATTAATCATATTTGGTCAAACTCTTCTTCCATTTACACCTCCCCCAGGATCACAATCCCCTTGCCCAGTTCACACACAGTGGAGTCCAGCCAAACTAAGTATAATTGCATGGAAACATTTGAATAATTTTATTTAGAAATCATAATTAATCCTGATACTGCTATCTAGAAAACAAAGACAGGTAGATAAGGTACAAGTGTATGCAATATTTGAAGAATTAGTATACCTTTTTTACCTTGTAATACATACACTGAGGAACGTAACTTTTAAAAAAAATGAGAGCCATTAAAACTTGAACATTCCCTCAATCAAACAACCAGCATTAATTATCTCATCAAAGTACTAAGACAATAGTACTACAAAGTGATCTAAATTTCAAGAGTGATCTTCATGAAAATAAGGAAATTGAGTGTGTTCAATAACCAGTTATTCAACATAACACTAATGTACTGGATAGTTTTTGCTGTACTCTAAGAAAATAGTAACGTATTGCTTATCTTTTCAACTACTTCTTGTGAGAGTTTCATACCTGCAATTCTGTCTATTCTTCTCATGACATGCTTTACTTTTACCTAATACAGAATTCAATAATCCATATATTTTCACTGTCTCTCCATAGTTTCAGCAATAACTCATGCATACTACCAACATTTTTAAAAGCATTTATAAATGTAATAGTTTTCTTTAAACCTGGGAAATAAAGAAGAATAAAGCCTTTATTTAACATGCAGTAAGTTTAAAAATTATTTAGATTTCCATGCATTTGGGGAAATCCCTATCTATTTCTATTATCTCTTCTTTCTACACATGGTGAAAGTTCATCTCATTGAAGGTAAGTGGATCTAACTAGCATTGTGGCAGCCCTAAAAAGCCCCAAGGGAATACTAGCCAGGCAAACCTGGAGCACTGCCAGTAGCCATGATCTGCCTCAGCTGGAATCAGAGAGCAGCATTTGTAAGGATTATGCTCTACTTTCTGAGCAGGTGTGCCAAATACAGCAGCTGAAATCCTGAAAACACAACACATCCCCCTGCCTGAAATCATAAATTTCAGCTCTTCCAGACTGAACATATTTGCATTCCCAGATACTCATTGATTCTCATGCCAGACTTTAGTCCTTTATTGTAGAGGAGAAAGGATTGGTCTGTAAGGCACCATCTTTGCTACCATTGTTTTTCAACTCTATTAGTATTCTTCCTGGAGTTTAAGAAAATCTGCCCTCAAATCAGTTTTTCATATGTTTTCTGTTCCCTTTACTCTGACAAAACCTCTGATGAAGCATCATTTGTGCAATGCTGACTCATCAAGACATAATAAAAAATTAAAATGGAGCCTGCCTAAACAGGATGTTCAAAGATACAAAAAGCACACCAAGAAAAATAATCGGATAAATTATGATTGCAATGCATGTATAGTTTGGAGTCTAACATCTCCCACTAGAAACCACTATGCTTTTGAAAAAGATCAAGTCAACCACTATAGGGTTCCTCAATCAGGAATAAGCAATTCAGTAAGATTTTACTTCATGTCCACAGTTAATTGGAGAATTACTTTTCTAGTTTCCAAAGCAAGATAATATATGTGCTAACTTTAGAATTTCCAGCACTGAATTTAGATTTTTACTACTGCAGAACTGGGAAAAGAAGGAAGGAAAGGGATCAGCACTTTGACTAAAATTCCATTTGCCTTACTTCCAGACTTCAACAGGGCAAATCACTTGAGTAAAGGCAGCAGAACACGGTATTTAATTGTTCTCAAATTTAACTCACAATTTTCCATAGCATGAATTGAAATTCTGCAATGAACATTTACAGTACAGATGATTTTTTTAAAAGCCGTTCTCGTTGTTTAGTTTATCACAGGATGCCTATATTTTTTCAACATACTAGTGATGAGGCATACCCTTAATTCCAGCAGGAAATATCTTCATTTGTATTTTTTTACTTAGTTCAAGTATGACTCCTAGCAATTCTTGGGGGTTTTCTTCCTTTTTTTGAAGTAGATTTTTTGCTTCCTTTTTTTTTTTAAATTAACTTTTTTTATTCACTAGCCAATTTCCACAGGAAAAGAAAGTACAAGAAAAAAAAAATGAAGACAGAGAAATTTTTTTAAAAATCAGTAATTTCTTCTTTACTGGTAGAAATGATGGTGCAATACATATGATGCCAAAATCTGAGGAACTAGAATTCTGGAGGAAACCCAAGGCCATCTGGTCAAAAGTCTAAAGTTCAGCACTTTTGTGCTTGGCAACAACAATTGTTGTTACTTTAAACCAAAAGAAAATATGTGGGTTTACTTTTTTAAAAATTAACATCTCTATAAAATATTTTTTAAATTATGTAACCTTCTGTAGACTCTGCAAGGAGAATTCCTACCTCCTCTTTATTTCCCTTTTTTTAACACCTCCTCTTTGATAACAATCATAGAATTATATAAATTTGGATATGGAAAATTTTTCACTCAGACAATCTAAGTCAGATATATGATGCCTCTGTAGAGTACAAAATGGAAGAGGAAGACCTTCAGCATACCCTGAGAAATTACCTTACTACTTGCCTATCCTTCCCAGCAACAAGCTAATGCAACCTAGGCTTTCCACATGACAGTGAAGAAAGCTAGTTAGAAGGTGTCTAGCTATCTTTAAGATGCGTTTCATAGTGATGATCTGCTCCTTTCACATCTACAATACAGCAATTCATAAAATAATAATTCTAAAGATAACCCCTGTGCTACTTCTTCAATTCTCCTGTGTGTAAAACACTGAAAGGTACAAATTTTAGTAAAATGCAGGCATATTAAAATAAACCTAAATGCATCTCTATCTCCAGGCCAAGTCCCACAAAGTTTCATTAATAACTTCTGTTCTTACAATTGAGATACCTGCCAATTAAATCAGCTACTAGAGAAATGTATTACATGTAAAGACCAGGTCCAAAATACTGGAAAAACGATGCCTTTGAGAGGGTTTGTTCTATTTTAATCTTCTTAAAGTCTGATAGAAATATACAACACACTTACTTTTTTATTGATATAATATGGGTCCAGGTCTTCCAAGGGCTCAGACACCATTCCTGGAGGTATGTCGCCATAAATAAATGGCAGTGTCTTTCCTGCCTCCAAGTCGCTATTTGGCTTTGGGCCATCTTCATCATCATCATCTTTGCGCTCTTGTTTGGATTTTTTAGCTTTTTCTTCATTGACACGCTGCTCAATAGCTGCAAGTGATTCTCTTGTGAAATAGCGGAAGCTGTCGGGTCCTGGTGGTACCAGCACTGATTGTGCCATCTTTTCATCCTGCACCTCTTAATTACTGTTTAGCCTCTCTCATAAAAAAGTGCTAAAAATATAAAAAACATAGAAAAAATTTAGAGCAACACAAACAGCTACAAACAATGTAAAGGAATATACCTTCATAGAAATTTCTGTGGGACATCTTGTTAAAATCAGGAATTATGATGCAAGAGGAGGCTGCTGTAAAATGGATTTTTTCATTTGTTTTTATTTCAAGACAAACCATTTTCCTTTGTACCTGGCCTCTTAAGAGTTGTCTTGAAGGTATCAATTCTTAAAACATTCAGTTTAAAATTCACTTAGTGTTTGTGATGACAGATTGCCAATTCTATAGACCGTATAAAAACATGTCACATACGATACAACAACATCTTCTTGCCTATATCAAGGGCAATGCATTCCCATGAATAAAGTAGGAGATGTTTTCCACCACATTCAGTGTGAGGAATCAACAGTTCTAAAGTGTTTCTGGTTCAGTACTGAGGAGCGAGACTCCAGACAATTCATCTCTTTGTTATCCTGAAAGCTGCACCTTGAACCCAACCCTCCCTCTAGCTTGAAGGACCAGAAGTGACTCCTAGAATCCACTACTGCCACGTAAGGCCAGAGAGATCAGTTGAAAGCAACATGAGATGCTCCTTCTCTTTGGGTATAAATATGCTGCCTTTGCAGAGCTGCCAGCTCAGGAAACAAGATTCAGGCATAAGCACCTGTATTCAGATCCCCTGCCTGGCAACACACTGTGCACTGGAAGAACTGCTGAATTAAACAAAAATGATCTTTAGTCATTACATACTGCACTTAGATCTTGTATGCCTGATACCATACCATTTGTATATATTTTTCACAATTTTCACTAACAAGACCAGAACCATCTCTTCTTAATGTCTCCAAAGAGTTCAGTTAAAAAGAAGTGGTGGAAAATATTCCCAATGCAAATACTTTAATCTGAAATCACAAACGTGATTCTCTGCCATAGCCTTCAAGAATTTTTCTCAAGAGTCCTTCTCCTGAGTAAGCACATTGAACATACAGCAAATGCAATAAAAAGTAACAACTTCTGAGTAAGACAATATACCCAAGAAACAAATATCAAATTAAAACAATACAATACTTAGACTATAATCAGCATGATCCTATTTTACTGTCTTGCTAAATACACATGCTCCAGCACAGCTGCAACAAATTCACATTTTTGAAGCCTGCTAAATAAACCGCAACATGATGCTTTCTCCTCCTTTTTAGCCATATGCACATAACCATTTACACCTACACAGACATCCACACACATCCCAACTCCGGCAGCTCTCCCTGTCAGCATGCTTTTCCATTGCGGGAAAATGCACCTGGTGCATTCTGTCATGGATGGTCTGTAGCAAACTGCTGCTGGAAGCTGCACTGACTGGTAGCTGCAGAAGGGTTAATCAGGAAAATGAAAGTGGTCCTACAGCAGAATCCTAATAAATTTTATTTTTAATTACAGAAAAAAAAAAGGCATAATCCTGTTTTAATACTGCAGGAAACAATTAAAAATTCATTACCAGTGAAGAATCTTGCACTAATGTGGGTTTGGAATAGCACCAAAGAAGACTGCAGCTAAAATTCCATCATGTCTTTTTTTTTTTCCTTTCCTTTTTTTTTTTTTTTTTTTAATTCCTGAAATTAAAATGTGTTGGAATGCTCAGTGCTGCTTTTCACTCTCTTTTCAATGGGCCCTTTAGTTTTTCACACCAAGGTGTCCTTTGGGGTGCCAGGTCAGGCTACCAAAACAGCTTCTAGGAGGGGATTAGGACCAATTAACATCTTTGTACACAAAAGCCACTGGNAACTTCCTGCTGAAGGATCCTGGTTATTGAAGTCAAGTCTGGCATTTCCTGTGCGAGCCTACTAAGTGCTATAACTCTTACTGCCACTAGATGGTACTGAGATACATCCATAATTCTGGTCAGAAATGGTAAGGAATTTTTGCATGCTCGAAGACTTGCTTAAACTGAGACTCCTGGGACTAAAATACACGAGTTTATATAACCAGCCAGGTCTCAAGATTCTCAAAAATTATTTTGAATATATAGCAGCTACCGCTGATGAGGCCATAGCTGTTAAAACTGTGAAAGTGACACAGAAAGAAAGTGGGAGGGACAGCAAAATAAGAGAAATAGAAAAATGGAGGCTGCACAGGCAGTGTACAACCAAAGCAGTTGCTGAGACTGGAGTGCCAGCAGTCTGGATTATTTTGAACTATAGTTTGTATCAGTTTCCTAAAATAAATTTATACAATGTATTTGATGTGTATTCTTTCTAAATCCAGGAAAGCCAGCAATGAGAGGGAAGGATGGCAGTTTTGAGTGCTCACTGCGGTGATGAATTCCTGTACAGAAACGTCACACTGTAGCAGGGAGCAAGACTAGATGGTCTGAGCACCGTAAGCCTCTCCCCACATGGCAAATCAATAAGATACCACCTTTGGGCACCACTCCACCAAAATGTCATCCCACTTCTTTTCACTCTCCTGCTTTCCTTGTATTTTCTTTGCTTACTGATTTTGATACTTGTTCTCCCACTGGACTAACACAACATTTTAGCCTCGTTCTTTCCCCACCACCGACCTTCTCCCTTTCTCCACCACCGACCTTCTCACTTTCCCTCCTTCTCTCACATGTACTTAAATCTCTTTCAAAGTTTTCAAGCAAGATATCTCTTTATCCATAGATTCAGATCTTCAGGCAGTCATTCACTTCTGTCCCTCTGCCATCTCCTTTCTTTCAGCTGGGTAAAGGACTAAAGCAACTGCGGAAAGTAATAAAAAGCAAAGGGTCACTCTAAAGTGAGAAAGGTTGGAGAAGGAAAGAATACAGTAGCTGAAGAAACACCATTGTGGCTTTGAAAAAAGGGCAATGAAGAGAGGGACACATATTGATAATTTGGTTTTTTGGTAATTGTGGTGAGAGAATGAAGAGTTTGACTGGATCAAAATAGTCCTTTTGAAATTTTCAGCAACCAAGAAAAAATGTGTCGAATGAGGAATACAATTTAACCACATGAGAAGTATTGATTTTGTTTTGAATCATTTAAACATTACACAATATTTTAAAATAATGTTAAAAGCCTTTTTATAAAAGTCTTTTATTTTATAGGGTTTTCTAATTTCACAAATGATTCAATGAAATCAATAGAAATTTTGCAAACAATTCCACATAACAAATTTTTTGTTGTTGCTAAAAAGCTTTGGATGAAAACTTCTGGCTAGCTCTAATTAGGAGCGTGGTTTACTTGGTGCTGCTCTGCAATCTCAAAGTAAGAGGATTACGAGACAGCACAGATTCACAGACGGGGTAAAGGAGCTTCTAACTACAAAAGTATTTTGATTATTTATATGTGTGGATATGTACATATGTGTTTATGTAGCTGCATATGAAAGTTACAACCAAGTACCTGAAAAGCTGAGCTAATTCACACAATATGGAAAAGGAGCTTCATTCTGCCATTAATGGAATATTAAGTTAAAGTTTCTGAATATTTGTTTCTTATCATGTGGGTCTTAAATTACCTAAGATCTCAATTTTATTTCCACCAGTGCTATACCGTTTAAATGCATAGTGTTAGGAAGGACAGTGAAAAGTAAAGACTAAAAGGAAATAGCCAATGGGACATTGTATCCCATTGCCTTAGATGCTTGGGTCTACAGTCTTACTAGGCTGTAAGATGAACAAGTATTTCAAAGAGACACAATAGGCAGGAAACACAGTAAAATCTTTGCAGTCTAAAAGAGAAGTATATATACTTCTAAAGAGGAAACCACAGTAGTCCATCTAGAGAAGCTAGTAAAAATCCTTAAAATATATTAAAATATTTAGATACTACATAGCTATAGTAAATGTAATAGATAAAATTAGTAGAAATAGGAAGGAACAATGATCAAATCAAACAGAAAATACCAATCAAAATCCAATCTAACATCACCTACATGTTAAAACTATGGTTCAAATATGGTCAAAATTTACCTAAAATACAAACATGGAATAAGAATAATTCTGGTAATAGGTAACTTCCAACTACTGTCTAGCTTCCCACCTACAACTGTGGGTACATTTTATGAGTGATTTTATCACCAGTGGCATCCACCTTCCCACTACTATGGCACATCTGAAAGCTTGAAGTGGACCTTGTCTTTCAATCATTTGGCGAAACACTCATGGCCCATGTAAAGGGTAGAGTTGAAGAAATGTTTAGTGTCATAAGTAAAGAAGCTCTACATAAGGGTGAACGCTTCGGACGGGACAGAGAAACTTCTGAGTCTTTTCCTGGCTGTCTGGGAGGCCTTCATCTACAGACAATCCTGATTAATAAAATCAAAAGGAAAACAGATTACCAGCTTCTCCTCAGAAATCTGTAAAAATTAACTGTCTTTGTTCAATGTTAAAGCAGAGCATTAAAACGCACAAGTGGCAACTTGCCATCGTTCTGTGATCCTTTTACTCTCCAGCTGTGTGTTCCTGTACTATATTAGAATTGTCCCTAAGTGCATGGCTTTTCATTTATATTTCTGAATTTCATCTCATTCCAGTAACACCAGTCATCAAACTCATCTAGTCCTTTCTGTATAATAGCCTGCTCCTTCTTTGACAATGCCTCCCAACTTTGTGATAGGAGCAAATTACATTGGCATATTTCCACTTTCTTTGCTGAAACAATTAATTAAATTTTAAATAAATTCTGTCCCAAAATTATAATGGTGACGAGCAACTCTGACCCAAGTGTAATGTATTGTGGCATTTGCTGTAGTTTGCAAAATATGTTAATACTACTTTACAAACTTTTGTCGTAAAAAAACCCTGAAGTTTATGCTCTAAAGTGAAGTAGTACTTTTTTTGCATTTAAAGGGCAAAGGGGGTAGAAGAGGGAAAAGGGAGTTTTTCTTCTTGTAAATAGTACATATTTCATCAAATACACCGAATCTAAAGAAATTCCTGTCACCTCTTCCCCCCACGCTACTTAAAACACTTATGATACTACTAAATTATTTACGGTGATCTAGATGACTGAAAAGCATGTTTGCTAGCTTTGCAGATGACATGAAACTGGAAGGGCTACAGGTAAATAGGAGGATAGTATTGGAATTTAAAATGTCCTCACAAATAACAAAATGGTCTCAAAAAATGATGCAATTCAAGAGATAAAAGTCCTAAGTTTTATATTTAGGCAATAATAAATAACAGAAAAATTACAGGATGAGGAAGAATACTCCACCAATAGCTCTGCAGAAAAAGATCTAAAGTACTTACTGCATCACAAAGCAAGCATGAATGAAAACTGTCAGTCTTGAGGGAAGGGGGGGAAGCAAGTACTTGGGATTTATAAACTTGTGAAATGATCTTCTACTCTTCTATTTGGAGCAGTATGTCCACCTTGGGTTCTACATTTCAAAAAATGTGGGTGCCACCTGGAAGGAATTCAGACCACACCAATAAAAATGTAACGTGTGAGAAAACATCCAAGGAATTGTGGGATTTGAGTTCTTACTGTCTTAATTTTACACTGAAAAGATTGATGGAAAACATGATGACAGTCTTTATATGTCTAGAAAGCTCTTCTAAGGAAGAGGAGGAATTTGTTTTCTTTTTATCTGGCATATAGGCAAAGAGGTTGTAGGGTTAAACTGCAGCAAGAGGGATGCTAGGAAAACCTTTTACCAGTGAAAATAGAGAATGAACAGAGTAGACACATCCCAATAATTCAAGGGCTTTAAAAAAGGCTAGGCCTTGTAAAAAGAAAGATCAGTGATGAGTGTGAGATTTGTAGCAAAACTGATCAGGATGAGAATCAAGAAACTTGTAACAGGCCCTCACTGCTTCAGGGTCCTAATAAGTGTAGGTTTCTCGTAGTTTTGTGCTGCTCTATCTGTTATGTTTCTCCCCAGGCCTCAAGGGAGCAAGAGCTTATTGTTTATATACCAGAGAACTAGAGAAAACAGGGATTTTGAATTCAGTCACTGTTGGCTGAAAAAGTTCTTGAAGAGTCAGTGGGGTGCAGGATAGAAAAAAATGCATCACATGCAGGAAAGTCCCAAGGACTTCTTTTACAGAGAAAAAGATGAGAGTGCCTAAGGAAGCACTGGTGTGGCATAGGCAAGATCTGCCCCCAGTTTATCTTTACTCACCTCTCTCCCCTTCCAGTATTTTCCTTTTCCCCTAGCCTGCCAAAAAGAAATTAAAACAATCAGGTTTAAGAGAGTAATTTCATAGTCCATTCTCTTACTTGCACCTCGCATCACTGCTATTACTACACATGGGTAAAATAAATGCTGAAAAAAAACTTGTCCTGTCTCAAAGGGCTATAGCCCTTCTGGATGTGTCAGCTCCCCATTTCACTGCATGAAAGACTGTGCAACATGTCATCACCCTGCCTGAAGGTGGAAGGTTTACAACTAATGCAGTATCTCTGCTAAGATTTATGGTCTCAACACTCCACTGCTGAATTTAGTAGACAGCAAATAAAAATCAGTTTTCCTGTGCTTGAGGTTTGTGTGTTTCATACCATGCTGCATTGTGTGTTCAGTAGTTAGAGCTCTGACAGAGGCGTCTTCATGCAGTATCTATGTGCTGAATTGTAAGAGTTGAACAGTAGGTGTTTCTATACAACAAATTCTTCCAAATGGCTCTTAGAAGGGTTATATAAAAACACAGCTTCCTACACATTGTCCAACATTTTAAATGGATGTACAACTAGCAAATCACCTTTGAAAATGCAGCTTCTGAAAATCTTAAGCCAATATACATGAGATGGTGCCGTCAGAAGGGAGAGTCCCATTCTCCACCCACTCTTACCCTGGTCATACTCCACTGTGCTTACTTGAACACTTCTGCACCTCTGCATTTCAGCTCACTGGTCTGGCTGGAAACTACAAATCAGTGGCCGGATTTCAGCCACATCAAAGATCTCATCCATCACACTACAGAAAAGAAGTTAAGAGGCTTAATATGTCCCCTCCCTTTTAGAGTGCAAAGGACTAGGTGACTATCTACAGTGTCTTCCAAATTTTAGTGCTTCTCCTAACTGCAAAGCTCAATAGGGCTTAAGGTGCAAGCGTATGAATAAATGGATCTTCAGTGCTTGAATGCTGGAGCTGAACAGAGGTCTGACAATTGTACAGTCAACAAATACTATCACAGATCCTGTACCCGGTGTAGAACCCAGTATAAGTAGGATAAAAAAGCTGTAAGGTTTATTATAATTCCCAAGCACTAGCAAATCTAGGCATCAAATTGGGCTAGCATTCCATTACAGCGGCCTCAGGACTGCTCTGCCAAAATCAGGAGGCAACCAAAAATCACCCTCTGCCTTTCGACATGGACATCCTGACATGGACAGCATTTTATGCAAAATGTGTGGCAAGGATCATCTAATGTGAAAATGGGTATACAAAGACCTCTATTGGGAAAGTTTGGGGGTTTCTTCAAATCAATTTTCTCACCTTCTTTAAACCTTATTTCAGTGTACTGCCCACAGGGCTATGGCAAGATGTACTCCAAGGAAGTATGAAAAATACATTGGTAGAAATCAGCTGATCATTATCTTTACTTACTGTTAGTCAGTAACTGGCAGTGACTTGCGTTTGATTATAGTTACATACCCCATTTTCCTCTTTTAGCAGAAATGGCCTCTGAACCAATGCTGATTTTCAATCAAATGTCAGTGAATGAACAAAAAAGCTATTTGGTTTTCCAGATAAAAGGCCCTTAAGTCCTTCTTCCTAGCATTAGACAATTTGGTTTTTTTCACTTGATGAAAATACCATTCCTAACTTTTTTGTATGCAGTGAAATAAGCTTTCTGCCAGACTCAAATACCTCCTCCAGTGCTCTATGACCAGAGGAACAAAGAAAGGGCAATTCACAACTGAGAAAGACTCAGAACAACAGTTCAAGTTTCCCTTTACAAGAAGAGAAACATACTGTCTCCAAAGCAAACAGCAATGTGGGAGACAAAGAAATGGGAGAGGAGCATTCACCAAATCCCTAATGAAACTGGTTAAGTGATTAAGGCCTTTCAGCCATAAAGCTGAGGTGAGCTTTTCATCAAATCAATCTTTGCCCTGATATCCGTCATGATAAATGTATCCCCAGAAGTACATTCTTGTATAAACAAGTGTCAGGCTAGAGATATAGCCATTTTTAGTGTGTTTGTGTGGGGAGAGTGACTATACAATTCGAAGATGTAATGATAGCAGAAGTGCCATATGTATGGGATGAGCTAGATATTTCCAGATGCCTGAATAGGAGAATGTGCTGACTACTTACGCTGTTAATAAAACATGCTGTGATTTCTTTTCTGACAAACCAGAACTCTGAGTTTAACATTCCCAGTATGGGCATTACATAAAGACGTTTAGAATGAAACCTCCATTAACCATAACTACAGCATGGCTACAGAAAATGCAATCATATATAATTTATATCCTTCCGGATAAAAGTCACCAGGTAGATAGCAGGTTTTAAAATCCCCTTCACAATTTTGGATGAACAACATAAATCACAACTCTGAACCTACCGACAAGCGGCTGTGGAAGACACTGTGCATTGCCATTTTTAGTGTCTTTGTGACTTCTGTTGCAAACACAACCTATGAACAAAACCATGCTTTTCCCATCATCACTTACATAAGCCCAGGTGAGGCTCTAACAGCAAAGCTGGGCCAGCTGCCCGCGAGTCAAGGGCAAAGGCCGCTCCCATAAACTGCAGCGACCACCTTCCCCCTCGGCCCAAACCGCTTCCACCCGCTCCTTTTAACCTCGCGCAGCCAACAAGCCGGTAACATGGGCATTGCGGTAAACGAGAGGGAAGGCAGGGCGGAGCGCAGGGCGGAGCGCAGGGCGGAGCGCAGGCCGCAGCCCATCCCGAGCACACGCAGGCGGCCACCGTCCCAGCCCGCCCCCGCCTCAGGTGCGGCAGCCGCAGCTCCGCCCTGGGCCTCTACAGCTCCCGTTGCTACGCCGGAGTACAGCAAGGGAAGGCGGGCAGCCCGATGTCGCTCGAAACGACAACACCGAGTGACAAGCCGGCTGCGGGGACGGGCGGGGAGCTGTCGGGCCGCGAAGGGACGCGGCTCTGCAATGGCGGCGGGGCTCGCCGGCGCGGAGCGGCGCCGAGGGGAAGGTTGCCTAGCAACCGGCCCGGCAGCTGCGGCACCCGCGCTGCGGCCTGGCAGACAGCGGCGCGCAGGGGAAGCGCCGCCGCCCGCGGGCTGCGGAGACTCCCCGTGAAACCCCGCTGCAGGCAGATGAGTTTCTGCGGAAGGAAAGCTTCCCCTGCCTGCTCCAGCGGGACCTAATCAAACGGGAGAAGCAGGAGGGGCGGCGAAGAGCAGGCTTTAGCGTAGGGTTACGGAGAGGCAGAGGCCGAAGGGAGGTTTGCTGTGGGGCAAGGGAGCCTCATTCCGCGGGGATGCGGGGAGCCCGCCTCGCGGAGGCACCGGCGAGCAACAGCTGAGGCCCTGCGCCGGCCCCAGCCCGGGCAGAGGCTGGAGCCCTGCCCGGCGAGGTGCCCGCTGTCCCACAGGCTGAGCAGGGACGGTGCCAAATCCAGGCTTTACCACCAAGGCGGGAAGGAACCGGGGGGCTCGGCCTCCCTCCTTCCGTTGAGTTTGTTTACCGTCCGCGCTGGGTACAGAGAGGCGGCCATGCTGCTTGCTGTCCGCACTCCGCCAGTTCCCCTTCTTCACGTGGGGGTGTTTGTTGTTTTGGTTTTGGGTTTTTTTTTTAAATAGGAAATGGTGACTGTAAAACCATAGAAAGGGGTTGTGGGGAGTGCGGGTGCTGGGACAGGTTTTACACCATCTCCCCTTTTAAAAGATGTTGTCCTTATTTCAAGCTGTTGGTACAGTTTTAAGAAAAAATAACCTCCTCCACCACACACCAAATAACCCTGAGTTTAGGTTTGGTATATGTGAGAGGGCATCAGGAGGAGCGTATCTAAGTTGTAACTTTGCAAAATAAGAATCTGAATCTAAATGGAGTATTCTCTAAATAGGCCTGCAATTGCAAAGATTAGCAACATTAGTGACAAACACAACTGCCTCTTGAGGAACTTATTTCTAAAACCAAAACACAATAGACACGGAAAGCGTGAGGACCATCCCACATGGGGGAAACAACATCTCCATGGATAACATATGAGAATTTTCCCCCGGGAACCGCGCTGCTGCTGTCAGGCTCCCTGCAGCCGCACAGCACCAGCTGCCGAGGGGATCCTGCAGGAGTTAATGCAGCCTGAAAGAAGCATTAACTCCCTGGATATCCATCAGCCTCCAAAGGCAGGATGCCACAGACTGTGTTTCCTCATCAGCACTACTCATGCCCCTACCTGCATGTCCTACTGTGTAGCTGCACCTGGAGACATACCAAGGTCTCCAAAGCAGATAGAAACAGAAAAAAGCACAACTCCTTTCCCCATGTGTTGGCTCCACCAGATTCCCTTCGCCCCTGGAATGGAAAAGATGGCTTTGTTTCAGGGAAGTGCCACTTCAAATACGCCAGAAGCAAAGTGGTTTCAGTGATTCTGGAAATTAAGTCATAGACGAGGTCCCATGTTTACTTTTAAATATTCTTTTAGTCTTATGATGGTTTATGGGTTAGCAGTTACTATATCTTTAGGGGTAGAGTGCAGATGGGTCCAAGCCAGCTACCAGGTATGGGTTGTCATGTTTCATGATAATTACAGATAGGGCTGGCCATACTCTTTTATTACTGAGATGCCTGACCTGTCCTGTTTTCCTTTTATTCCCCCCCACCACCCACATGCACACCTTTCCCTTGCTTGGTTATGCCAAACCTCAAGAACAGGGGCTAAAATTTTCCATTTTTGCCTCAGGCTGATTTTTGGAGGGAAGCTGCAACTCAAATGATGCAACTATTTCCAAGAAAAAGCTATGGATATATATTTCTCTGAAATTTTATAGCTGCCAATTTTCAAAGCATGAATACGAAATTTTGCAGCACTTTTTGCAGAACAGCATTCTGAATTTTGGATTTTTTTCTTGGAGTGATACCTATAATACTTGCCCAGACTTGAAAAATTTGAAAAATTAGTTGCAAGTACTAATACGTAGTTGTAAGAACTAATATATTTGGAAGAACACGCCAGAGGTTTAAAAGTATGAATTCCAGAGAAAATGCCTTCTCTATTAATGTTTTAGTGTCCAACTGACGGGATTTTCCTGCAGCTGAAGTCTGTGTCTCTGTGGACTGTGCTGGCCTAAGAGGAGGAATGCTTTCGTCTTTGTGTTCTTAATGATCCTGTACATTGGTTATTAAAGCAAAATGCAGAAGGAAATGCAGAAGGAAAAGGGGGGAGGTAGGAAGAAAGGGAGACATATCTGGGATTGAAGACTGACAGCAGAAAAAACCTCCAGGGAGATGATATGTGGAAGAACTGTCTGCCTGGATAAAGAGATTGTCTCAAAATTAGCTGTAGTAGTCCTGGAGGCTGGTTGGAAAGACAAGAAATGCTCAAAGACTTGAAGATTATTATGACCAAGAAAATCATCTAACTTGATGAGTTTGACCTCACAGGAGGCCAGGCTTGGAAGAAGTGAAGGAAAAGGGAAGAAGGGTAAGGAAGAGCCAGTATAACGGGGCAAGCCGAGACAGGACAAAGCAAAAAAGCTTGGACTGAATGGACAAGAGACGAAATAAAAAGCTGAGGCAACTGGACCAGAATTAATTGGAAGGAAGGACAATAAGATCTGAAAATGAATTTACAGAGAACTGTAAAGATGACAAGTTCAGAGGTCTGTGGTGTAAACATACATTCAATAACTCTAACCGTTCACATGGGCTTTAATATGGTATACCTAAACTTATGTATGGACACTTCAATAAAAATCATCTATTACTGCATGAAGGAGGACTCAAATGACAGCATATGCTAGAATTGTGATCTCTCTTCTGGTCCATTTGTCACTAGATACTGTAATGCAACATTCACTGTCTTCTGTAGTACACAATACGGACAAGCTCTTAAAAGCAGTGAGATCTGTTTTGGAGGAGACTTCCTTGATTCATTGGTGCTGCACAGGGATTGGGAGAAGTGACTAGTGGGAAGGAGGAAAAGGATGATAACTATGTGGGCAAGAAGTACCGTCCTTTGTGTAAGGTCTGTATGCTGTCTTGGGGAGCTGGATGTCACCCCTGCCTGTGTCACGAGTAGGATTCACCTTCCCTGGCGTCAGATGTCTGTATTTGTGAGGATCTGCATCTAAGTTGATCTGAACTCCTTTCATATTCACTGGAGAAAAATGGGTCCTTTAAAAGGCAATTCTTCTGACCTATTTTAGATACCTACCTTAAGATGAGGCAAGTTGTGCCCTAGAAGTGCCTGTTTCTCTCGGCTGACTATAACAGGAGATAGATGAGATGAATCCTACTCAGTACTCCGATATGATGGCAGGCAATTCACTTGAATAGCACTTATCACAGGTGTCTACAAATCACGTGTCTGATTTCCAGAATGTAAAGACAGCCTTAATTCAGTGTCCCATAAGGAGCTGCTCGACTCTGCCACTTACTAACATACTTTTAACACGATTTTTAAAATGTGAAATATTTAGTGGAACTTTGTACTTCCACACTTCCTTATTAAATGTCAGCCACTTATTTTGCACCTATTAACATTACTCCCACTTCATATTTTGAGAAACAGAACCATGTGTGGTTGTGGAAACAGAATAATGTATGAAAATACATGCGGTTTTCCTACTGTTACACATACATGAGGCAGGGGGAGAACGGAGTGTTCCTGATGTAGTACTTACTTAACAATTATTGTAACTAATATATATGCTAATAGTTATGATTTATTACAGCTCTGCCAACTATCCAAAACTTCACACTACAGGCATCTCTACAGTTAAGTATGTCCTTTAAATGAAGATGTCGCCAGTTTGAGGCATATAAGACTGGATGTACATTCAAAATTTGGCAACCAAAAAAAGGAAAAATTAAACCGAACAGCATGAAATTAGATCCCATGATGCATAATATGGTTGGTGACTTGTGCAGAACGTAGCCAAGTGGTTATGTAGCATTTCCCAGGCCATCATACAGGAACCATTAGAAAACTCAAGAGGTACAGCTTTATCCCCCTGCCGCCTCCCATGCAAAGGAAAACAGCAAACATCACCACTACTCCCTGGTGACCTGACCAGCATGTTTGTTTCTCTGGGTAATGAAAAGCTCAGTTAGATATACAACATTAGGAAACATTAAACAACTCTCTATTAAATTTAGAAGATTTTTTTTATCTGAAAGGAAACCGAGTAGTTAATTGGCCCACAATTAAATAGAAATGCCATTAAAAAAAAGCCCCTGAAACAGCTTGCCAGGCCCAGTTTCTGCTTGCCTTTTATAGCGTCCTGGTAACCTAACTGTCATATCAAGACATTAATTGAGAATATTCTGAACACTATAAAAACATCTTTATGGATCAAGTTATCCTGAGGGACAAAGTGCATACGGCAGACATAAGCAGTTAAGTAAGAGCAGAAAGGTAATATCACTATTCCATCAAGAAACTTGAAAGGCCTGAGGGAGCAACAGAGATTCATAGATGTAGGATCAGAGGATCACTATGAGTGTTTATTCTGACGTTCTGCACAGTATGGCTTATAACAGTCCCCTGATTTAACATAATTACACACATTTTTAGAACGCCAAATTCATGAGAGTCCCCTAGTAAGTTACCTGCTGGCCAAGTATTATTGGAATAAATTGTGTGCCTTATTTCATACTTGGACATCAGTTTCCTGGGTAGTGAAGTTAAGAAAATTTCTGTGCTACTTCACTTTTAAGTATGGGAATGTGCCAGAAGTGGAAAGCTGAACGGTTACACCACATATCTGCCCAAAGCTCATCTATCTTAGCTCATGATTTTTTTCACAAGAGGGGGAAAACTCATGAAACAAACTACAGAGAACTAACAGCTGTGAAGTTCAGCCACTGTCTTTGAAAACGCAGATTCAGTTTCAAGGTAGCTTTTAAAAAAAAAAAAAAGGATGCAAAGCTTGTTCATTATAATATCATTTTATAACTATGAGGAAAAGAAGGATTGCTCAGGATAATCTACAAAAGTCTAGGCTAAAATACAACTGCACCCAGCATTATAGCTGGGTGATTTGGAACTGAAATGTCTTCAGTGGAGTTTGACAATCTAATCCAGTTTGGAATCATTTCTTAACTGTAAATTTTCTTTGGGTATATTTGCATTTATTGGTACATGTGAATAAAGCAAGGGAGCAGATGTTGAAAACCTCCTCAGGAGAGTTTTTCCTTTCCCACTATGTTTGAGCCAGCAAAACAGGTCCTGATTAGAGAGAATACAAGAGCTCCCCAAAGAGCTCGCACAAGCGAACCTAGCTCGCAGTATCACCTGTGACCTGGAACTGTACCACTGCGAGGAGATCTTCCCACTGGAGCCACGCTTGCTGCACTGCTCACCTCTGTACAGCAACATGGACACACATTTCAATATGTGCTTTGCAACGGATTCTGCTTTTTTCTCATATGAACAGAATTTGCGTACCCTCCTAAAATTTCTGTTTTCCATCCTACATTCAATTGCTTTCCCCCATCAATCTCTCTTCTCTAGATTCCCAGGGAATATTTTCTTTCCTTGTCACAGTTACAGAGCATTTTACCCATCTTCGGAATATTTATACCAGCTCACTCAATTTCTGCATCATGTCCATCATCTTTCTCACTAAGGACAGATTATTTTGAGAACGTGTGAATCCCTAAACTAATTTGGAAGTGAGGTCAATACTGAGAAAAGCAATATAATCTCTTTCCCAGCAATGGAGAATGCTTCTGGGTTTCCAGCCTCTGCCGCTCCACAGAGCAAGATATCAGCATGAGTAATAGCACCCAAGTGCCCTATATAATATTAAAGGTCATCATCTTCATACCCTGAGGCTTACATTAATTTTTTTTTTTCTCTGAAGGATACGGGTGGAGTAGAGCAACAAACCACTCTCTGTGCGAAGGCTAACCCGCCTTCAGCTTGGCTTAGAGAGTCAAAGCTTTGCTTCAGATCAAAGATCCTGTAATTCATAAAAACTACAACTACAAATATCTTTTTACAAACACAAATGTTGTAAAAGGCTGTGGAGCACTTTAAATATTAACTCTAACTGAAAATATTGTAAAAAAAAATCATTTGGAGCAATAACTCTTGAAAACGCTCAGTGACTGTTGTACATGCTTAGCCAACAAAACTACAACAGCAAACTGTGCAAGATGTAAAATGTTATTCTATTGAAAAGTGACTCTCATAAATGTGGCCCAGTAACACTTACAGTCTATGCTTCCCAGTCAAGTTTATTTCCTTAATAACTTTAAGATTCGCATCTTACCATTGCTACTGACAGTAAAATTGGGCACTTTCCATTTTGTCTATTAATATTTTCCAGAAGCCAAATTAAAATAAAACATTACCTCATCCTGCACCCCAGTATTTTCAAAGCATATTCTCATTGCTTCACTAGGAGAATTTTTCAGTAGTATTATCGTGGTACCTAGGAGGCTGTCTACCGTCAACACTTTTGTGATACTTCCCATTCTACAAAATGGAAACCTGCCCCTGCTCTGCAAAATCTATCCTGTGCGAATACATTTGCCATCAGGGTGTTTGTGCAGCCGTCACTGAAGTCTCGATCTGGAAACAATCACACAGTGTTTGACCCATGTCTGCTTTCAGGTTAACACAACTACAGACGGAAGATTTTTTTCATTCTGCCTGGTATCAGCACTTATCTTTTAGTTTCCATGGTTTCATTATTGACTCTCAGTAAAGAGAAAATATATGGAGCTCACACACTCTACAAATACACCTCTTCTTGTACTCCTGTGATACAACCTTGCGTGCCACAGTCCCAATTAGAATAACATCTCTGGAGACTCCCAGTGGGGAAAACTGATCTAACAAAGCTTGCCTTGTGGCCCAAGAGGTAGGATTTTCCACTGGTTTGCATCTGGTACAAATATTTACTGATAAGCAAAATACAACATGTATACTTAGAGATAGGCTGTCATATTTCAAATATCCTGGGCAGATTTCTCGTTTCATAATAGTTGTGGTTGTATAGAAATTTGCCATAGACTTCCTTATAAGCACATGGTCTGTTTAGATACTCGGGTGCTACTTCTACCTTCTTTTTGTTGGCACCCGTTTATGGATCTCATTTTTAAACGACAAATTCGGACCACATTGCCTAGGGAAAGGACACTTCTTTTTGACCTTGCTCTGTCTGTATGCAGTTTATGATGCATTAAACTGGCTGCTATTCTTCTCAAGATCACAGACTGTCAAATTTTTCTGCACGCATCTGACTCCATTTTGTATACATATGTGGAATCTGGCTTCTAATATATCTCTGCTTCTACCGAGACAAATGAGTGAGTCTAGAACATGGTGTGTTGCTTCAGAAAACTTGAGTCAGATTCTGAATTTCAGAGTGAGTCATTTACACTTATCATCAAACAAAACTACATTGGGGTCAAAGTAAGCTGAGGATTTTGCAGTTACGCTGAGGAGGGTGAGATGTGGTGAGGATGGTATAGAAAAAAATAATGTATAAATAACACCCATCAAACAGAAAGACTGTTTCTGCCCCGCTCTGAAAGCCTGCTGGTAATAATTTAACTAAAGAAAAATTTGCGCTGCTATCAGAGGAATGACAGCAGTAGATGTGAATTATTGTAGCTTTAATTCAGTTCGCTCAGTACCAGTGACCGGAAAGCTATGGAGTGATAGGCTAGCAAGCCAATGAGTAGCCCAAATAATCAGGTGGTTCTTTACAGTTCCATAGAGCACATACACTGCCGTTGAAACCAAAGCACTAAGCTGAGAGTTGGCTAATCCTACTGCATTCATGCTTTTTACTGTAGGGTTGAATGGTACCCAACTTCTTGGTTGGAGTGGGTCATTTGACATCTTCTAAGTATACTCAAAAGCTGTATGTTACAACTGCATTTAAGACCAGACGAGCAGCACCATATGGCATAAAAATCAGGCATCTCTTGTCACATGATAAGTCCATGTTAGACTACGAGAAGACCACTTGCTGTATGTTCAAAACCTGGACACCCATCATCCTAAAACGCATGTCTGCTAAGGTGGTACGTTATCAGTTTGTCCAAGTAAGGTAGCTGTACCCTGCATGGAGCAATCGTTATTGAACATGGTGACCCTGTTTCTTGGTAGGGGAAGTCTGCATTTTCACCACGTAATGGGAGGTACACGTGAGGATCTCCAGAAAGAAGATGAGTGAGAACTGGCTAGCATTAGCAGGTCAAAAGAATTCATCTGGCCAGAATTAGTTTCTGCCCACATTTAAGGGAAGCTAAGCCAAGAAGCAACTGTGATCTCAATTACATGAAACCTAAGGAAACTTCATATAGAAACAATCACTGAACTTCAGATAAAGAAAACTAAAAAATAAGTTACTGATGATTTTTTAGTATTTTTGGGACTTTTTTCTGTATAGTACGAATAGAGCTAACAGTTTTGTTTTCTTAATAGTTTCCATCATGAGAATCTCTTTCCAATGCCTTCAGCTTTGCCAGACCTTAATTGTTGAGACTTCATTTGTCTATGCTGTTGCCCTCATCCTGATTTCTTTCTCTAATGATGCTATAAATGGCGAGATACTTCTTTCAAGAAAGTTAGAAAGGAAAGCTTAACTTGACAATGTGGCTCCATGTGTCCTCATGATACTTACTTCTTTCAGCTTGAATGCTTATAATAACAAAAACTTCACCTTTTAATAGAAACAGTACATTTGTAGTCTGCTTATTGGGAAAAGTTCAAAAGTATTATTTCTCTGATCTACAAGTTTAAAAACCAAAAGGAAAGAACAAAGAATCTATGTTGTTGTTTTTTTTAATAGGAAGATTAAATACTATTTTTATGGTTATTTAATGAGTATGCTGGTAATACTGCAACTTTAACATACTTTTTTGGTTGGGTTTGGGGTTTTTTTTTTTTGAGAGAGAGAGTGAGAACTTTTGTTACAATCTCTTTGCTCTGAATTTTGTTAAGTAGGCTGCTCAGGCAGTAAGAGTTTTCACTTTGTTGCTCCTGTTTAAATTTATTGAAATCTGGCCATTCAGCACTTCTCTAAAATAATTTCTAAATATGCTCAGAAAAAGCTTCTTAGCGGCTTGTAATAAGTACTTACAGAGCTGCCACATGTTGACTCTGTTTTTGCCTAGCATTAGCAGCCCCTTGAGTGCAGTGGATAACAACAGCTGCTGAGGCATCAGGTGCTGAAACTAGGAGCAGGAACAAAAGTCTTCTGCTGGTCCTAAACCAGTATGAGGCAGAAAGAGCAGCCTGGCTTAAATCGGAGGTAAGGGTAGGAAAAGGAACAATAGTAGGTTCAGGAGCAGAGATAAGAGAGGTAAAGTTGCAAGCTTGGAAACAATAGGAATTTGAGCTGAATAACATGAATATAGTTATTCAATGTTCCTGTAAATTGCCTTCTTTCAGTATTTTGGTCCCAAACCTTCTTTACTGCGTATCTTCCCAAGCATGCAGTGATTACAGTATTATTAATTTCCTCCTTAGCTTTTTTTTTTATGATTCTTGTCTTTATGGTGTTCAGTGATTCACACCACAATTTGCCTTCCCTCATTAACACCTCTTTGAAATGAGGTACATTATTTGTCTTTCAAAGACAATATCAGAAGAGGTTGAGGACACCATTAGCAGAAACGTCTTTTAACCAGCATTTCTGAGACTGGTAGGTGTCGTCGAAAGGAGAGGAGGGACAAGAAATGGATTCTTTCGAGTGGTTTCAGGAAGCCTCTAGAAAGGAGGCCTCCAGGTTTCCCAATACTCGCTCAGCAAGCTGAGGCTGAGGGTAAAGTAAGATGAACAGGGAGGCTCTGACAGGTAAGAGACTGCCCCCACTCTGGGGGAGTACAGGACCAGGGTCTGCTGCTGCAAAGGATCCACATTGTCCTCTAGAGAAGTTGGTGTCAGTGTGTACGTGGCCTTAAAAACAACGGAAGCAACACAGGAAAAAGCTTGTTTGCAATTTTTGTGCTCCAGCAGGACCTTTGTGCAGAAGAAGGGATTATAGTTACATTCTTTGGCGCCTAGTACAGTTCAAGCAGATAGATAGGCTATATTAGGTTTCAGTGTCCTCTCTCTCCCCTCAGAGGGAGAGTTTAGGGGCTACTCAGGGTTAAAGCAGGGCTGCAGGTAGTGACCCAGCAAATCCATTCATCAGGGTCTGTGATGAAGACATTGAGCAAGCAGCACTGGCAGCGTAACTGCTGCTGGGCTTTTGCTCTGGCTGCAGAGTGGGCTGCTGGTCTCTGCTGCGGAGATCTGATGCTTGTACATGTACAGCATACACTTCAATTAGAGTAATGCAGATGAACAAAAATAACAAGAAGGCTTAAATATCTCCTAAAATTATTAAGTTTCACAAAAAGTAGGGAGGGCCAGCTTTATCTTAGCACCAACTTTCTCTTGAACTCCTCCAGAAACACCTGACTTGAGAGATTGCTACTGAAAGGTAACTGGATCATGCTTAGATACGATACGGCCATTTATGTGTTTGTATTTCCCAAAGACTAATGTTCACAATATACTCAAAATCTGTAAGAATTCAGCTTCAATATTTTCCTTTAAGGCTTGTAACAACTCAGTGGATTTTATTTTTGGTTTTTAAATGTTAGAGTAAATCTGTAGCTTGTCTTTGAAGCTATATGCTAGTTTGGCCTACTAGCTGCATTTTATGAGGACGGTGAAATCGCTGTAATTAAAAAAAAAAAGAAGTTATTCTCTCCCTGAACATTGATGCAGTTTAAAAATCAAGAGAACAGAGCCAGGTACTTGTCCACTTGCCTAATATTAAGAATGCGAGTCATCCTATTGACACGCCTGTTTGTTGTTGAATTGGGGCCTATAGACATAAGGGAGCATTTGTCACTGGAGGGAACTGCAGATCATTTGGACAGGATTATTCATCTTTTCGCCAGATCTGTGTAAGGATAGATGATCCTTTTACCATCTAGTGAAAATATCTTCAGGCACTACAATGGCTGAGCTTACCCATATATACATACTGTAAACATTGCTCAGAAAAATACAACAAGGCAGGCAACATGCATAGATAACAAGAATGTGTGTGAACCTTCTTAACATTTCACATGTATCTAAGAAATCATCTAAAGCCAAGGCAGCATCTAGCATTCAAATTCCAACAGGCAATTTTCTATTGCTTCACTAATCACTGCTAAAAAATCCCTTTACCTTTATACAGGTGTGTCAAAATTTTGAATCAGTGCTTTCCTACTTACCACTTTATAATAGAAATCAAAATGCATTAAATTAATCGTACATTCTTTTTTCTCGCATATTGGCTACTGAGCCCTTTCTCTGATCTGTGACTGTGTAAGTCAATGCATTTCTACGTTGTTTTTTCCAACTAAATAAATTATTGCTGTAATTAAGGGAAGGTAAGAAAAAACCCAGAAGATTTCAAAGAAGAGTCAGGGGGTGCTGCATGAGCTTCCCACCTCCTGAGTCATTCTGCTGTCTCTCTCAGTGTGTATTATGCATCAAAAAAAAAAAAAAAA
>VZSC01018714.1:267200-301307 GCA_013398225.1 Steatornis caripensis
AAAAAAAAAAAAAAAAGAAAAGAATATTTGTCTTTCTTATGCCATACGGAATTAAGTTTTTACAATAAAAATC
Organism: Steatornis caripensis; assembly: GCA_013398225.1. NCBI lineage: Eukaryota > Metazoa > Chordata > Aves > Caprimulgiformes > Steatornithidae > Steatornis > Steatornis caripensis. The sequence continues at coordinate 267,274 of VZSC01018714.1, forward strand.
CATTATTATCTCCATACATAAAATGGTTCACAAAACACATGTGTTTCGTATGATATTTGCAGCAGTGCAAAACCATGTTTAGTCACAGACAAGTCCTCCATTCTGTCTTCCATCAGGGAGAGGCTGTCTTAGGAGATGAGGGAGGGGAGAATCCTGTAAATCTCCTGTACCTCACACAAAAAAAGAGATGAATTTTGGAAGTAAAGAAAGCCTTTGACTGAAGGTGGTATAAATAAAGAAGCAACACCACATTTCTGCATTAAAACTGGACAATCCCAGGGGTGTATTCACATGCTTTAAAATACACTCCGATTTGTATTCTGGATACAGCACCAATATACCCTCCAGCAGAAAAAGAAAACACTTGTGGATGACCACTTCAAATCAACAGCAAGAAATTACCACAATTAGGATGAAAAATACAAACTGAAAAGTAATTCCAGTTATAGACAAAAAACCATAGGACCAGAGAACCCAAAGGAACAACAATTTTTTATTATTGTGCTAAGACCTAATTAAATACTATGAAAAATTCATGCAGTGGCAAAGATGGCTATTATTTCCTCTCCTCTTGCTCTATTAATATTAATTGAAAAATAGGTGTGGCACCACAAGAGAAGAATCTTTGTACAAAACAACTGGAATTTGTTGCCTAGGCATTTCAATTAAGTACCACGTTCTCTTACCTGATTAAAAGAGAATTACAAATCATGGCATAAGAAATATCCATACACTCGTAGATGATGAGGCTCCTTCTGTTGCAGGTTCAGGTTCCCAGGCAAAGAAGCATGTAAACTCTTAATTTCACTGAAATGAAAAAGGAAAGAAATGAAGAAAGAACCTCGCCGTCAAAGCGACAAAGGAACCTCCGCAGTGTTCTGTAGTCTCTTCGCCTGCTTCCTGCTCTGAGATTCACTCTTTGAATCCCAGCATCGATCAGAAAATTGGTTGTGGGGGGAAAAAAGAGGAGGAGGAGGAAGACATGCGGGGGAGGAAGGAGGCGGCCGCGCGCTGCGCGCTGGCGCTGCGTGCTGGCGCCACCTGCTGGCCACGAAAGGGGCTCGGCTGGATCGCGGCTGCCCGCTCCAAACCGCTGTGCTTGAGCTATCAATCGCGCATCAGCCCTTCGACACAAAGTAACCGGGTTAGGACTGATGGGTGCCTACGTGTTTTTAAAAATTGCACTGAGATTTTAAACTGCACAAGGGGTTTTTTTTATTAATGAGGTAAGTCTTTGGATACATCTTTATCCAAATAATTGCAGAAAACTCAAGGTTCTGCCAGATACCTTTCTTTTGCTATGTACTAAAGCATATTATGTTTAAAAATAGAAAACTCATTCTTTATTCAGAACCCACCACTACAAAATAGTAGAAAATAAGAGTGCCTGATTTTCCCCCTTTGATTATTGATTCTGCAAAATGTAAATTACATTTATATCTTTAATGAAAGCCAGAGGGGAAAAAAAAGTTATGTAAGACAAAAGGGACAGATGCTTGGATTTAGCCAGGACTATTACATTATTACTCAATAAAGAGCTTTTATGGTGATTTGTTTCACTTATGCTCATCCAAGGCTCTCTTCTGTATTTTATAGCATCTTGAAACTGCTCTTTGGTACTCTGGATGCTATTATTTATAAAAGACTAATATGCGAGTTTGCTGCCTCACCCCAGTTTTCTCTAGCCACGAGCCCCGTGATAACAATGTTGGATGTACTGTTACTAAAGATTCCTTGTGCTGGAGTGCTCTATAGCTAAGCGTGTCTACCTTTATCTCTCCATTGCCTTAAGTTTTTCTATCGCTTACACCTGCTCTATCACATCAAAGAGCTACCAGCCAGCTGCCTGCAGAGCTGGCTCAACAATTCTCAGCTGTGGGTGAAAATTTCATCACACCAAAACATGGGGTTCGGGGAAGGGAAAATTGCAAGAGTTAACTAGGAACGGATCTAGATGAAAACCATGGAAATTGTAATTAGGATCCATGATCTAACTCATCACAAAAATCACTAACATCAACACAGCGAAGCTGCTTGGAGGGGGACTGTCCCTTTCAGTAGTAACTCATGTTTGTATCTGCTTAAACCATTCAGCGTGGTTATCACAAACCCTTGGAGTGTCAGCTCTTCAGGAAAAAGATCCATTTCTATGTTTGTTCAACCCCTACAATGGTATCTTGGACGACGAAAGAACTCCAAAATACTAAAATAGTTCAAGTAGTGACAGTAATAGGTCAAAATACCTATTGCGTGAGCGTGGACTGAGCGTTTCAGAAATCTTGTTGTCACGAAAATATATGCTCTCCTTTGACCTTGCTTTAAGGAAATCATGCTCTAAAATACTATTTTATATTAAAAAATAATATTTATACCTTGAAAAAGGATTTCACTTTGCCAGCTCGGACAGCTGCGCGCCAGGGACGCGGGGGCGGGCGCTGTCCGTGGTGCTGAAGCCCATCCTGGCGTCCCGCGGAGACCGTGCGCTTCCCAACGCCCGACGCGCGCGCGCAGCGTTACGTCCTTTTGAATGCACCGCGACAAGCGTGCATAAATATGGACATGCACCAAGGATGAATATAGGCCTGCTATCGGCCTAAACTGGTGTAGCTGATATTCTGAAGCCTACTTTAATTAAGTCATTTATTGAATGTACTTTTCACAAAACAATCATTTCATTGGAATATGTAACATTAAAAGTTTGAGTATTAGTTTAACCTACTTCATAAACTAAACAAGACTTTCTATCTCAAAAACCAGATAATTTGAATTAATAAAGTCTGAACTATAAAAATGAGATAAAACTAATACAAGATATTTGGAGATTTTATTACGTATCTCTATTACTTATAATAATACTAATATTTAATTCTTAGCTGTAGAGTAACCATTTAGCTAAAGGAATACCGGGAGAAACATGCATTTCAGCTCCATGAGCACTATTTTCTTTCTCCCAAACTCAGAGGAACGTTTATTCCTTTTTTTTTTTTTGTTCTGTAATCTTCATCCTTCTACAGTCTGTCACTCTCTCACTTCTTTAATCTGTAAGCATACCACAATTACCTCTTAGTGGTAGAGCTCATTGGCAAAGCTAGCTTTGCTTTCCTGTATCCTCTGTGAAGAGCACAATGAAAACGAGATATGATAGTATCTCACATGTACTACAATGAAATGCCATGATAAGTCAAAAACAATAAAAATAAACTTCTGGAATTCAGAGGAATTTTCTAAGTTTACATTTTCTTATAAATCTGCATTTGTCAGTGGCATAAACTTGCCTGGTTACAAGCCTGGGAGAAAATGAAGAGTTTTTCTATGAAAAATTCAGAAGAGCGCTGTGATAATCAACAAATTCCAGCAAAAGTCTCAGAGCTCATTCTAAACCTACTAAATCTCTCCAACAACACCTACAAACATGGTTTATTAATGGTTTCATTAATCATATTAATAGTAATTATAAAACAAATATCCTTTGAACAAATATTATTTTCTGGGGGTTTTTTATATTTTTTTTTTCATTTAAGAGTCTTAGAACTAGGATAACTAGAAGAATCTTTCTGCTTATTCAACCATATTGATAGAGCTTGTTTCTACCAGAAATTTCTCTTAGACTCTCAGAGCATGGCTACCAGTCATCTGCATTCTATTAAATCATGCAAAAACATTTACCCAGAAGAGATGGAGCAAAAGGTCAAACTCCAGTTTCCACAGTGCATGCCATGTTAAGCCTAAGCAGCAATGCCAGTAGCTATTCTGGCCAACAGATGCTTATCTACGCCTGTCCTTTATATGCCTCAAGGAAATATCCATTTCACATATTTAGGAACCTTGGTTTTCCTTTTTGTCTTTTTTTATCCATAAATCTCTCAACTCTAAAACTCTAGACCTGAATCTGTAAATTGCTAAGGCAAAAGACAGTCTGCAGAGTGAACAGGTTCATGGTTCCTTGATGTATCATTTTATTAAAAGACATAAATTAATCTCAATCAAAAGTTATCAGCCTTTGTTATTTAGTTCTGATGAAATCATAAAGCCTATCATTCTTGCCTTTAAAGTCTGAGAGTCACCTTTGCAAATTACTCATTGACGTAAAACTGAATTTTAAAATTATTCTAAATGTAAAGCATATTTTTTCTCTGTTCCAGAGTTACTTTAACAGAAATTACCCTGATGACTAGTAACCATCAGCAATCTTTTAATTTTATTACATTTCTTACATATCTAAAATCTTTGCATCGGAGGTGTATTAGTGGAGGCTGCCAGATTTTTACCTGTGCCTAAGAGGAAAGACAGCTTTGGAGTTTACAAGATTTCTGAACATTTTTCTATGTAAAGAAAACTATTTGGTCTTGATAATTACTTTTGAAGAAGGGAATATGTTAAATCACATTCATAATGTTTTCAAAATTCAAAGCCAGTCATTTCTTGGCTGCCTGGGACTAACGCTGAACTCATTTTCAATGACCAACACTGAAGACAGATTTGAAAAAAGAATGTGTACAACAGTTTTTGAAAGTACATATCACTTCCATCTTTGCTTTCTGAGACATTAGTATGCCTATAGTCAGAACCATTAAGGCATAAACTTGTGCTTACTTCACGATTCAGTGCACCAAACAGTTTACATGTTCTGTATCTCTAACATTCTTGGCTGAAAGCAGATCAAGGTGAAGTTATTTTTCTTTAACGTATTCGAGTCAATTGTTTGAAATTTGGTATTGTCTCTCTCAGTGTAGTATATTTCCACAGTTCAATTATGAAGGTACTATTTTCAGTGCAGATAACTGCTAGGCATACTGTGCAATGCAGAGAATCTTTCTAATGCAAAATCATCTTGGCAAGCATATGTTACTAAACAGAGCAATTCTTCTAGGCATTCCAGCTTTAAAAGACTAGCAAATAAATAAATCATAACTTGAGGTTTGCTTAACAAAACTTACCCTCTCTCCAAGTGATGATTACCTTTCATCTGACCAATTAAACCACATGACTCAGTAGCAATAAATGGAATGAAAACATATGAATGCAATCTCTCTGTTTATAGGTGTCCTGGGAGAACATTATTAGATTTTGTTACTAGCTCTGAGAGCACTACTGCACTTGTTGCTGAGGTATCATTTAATTCATTTGTCCACCTCTTAAAATCTGTCTATCTGAAATTGTATTTGTTCATTCTGAAATTGCTTGCATTTGGTCTTTGTTTATTTGCCTTGTCATATGTATGTAGTAGATTCTTCTGAACATGGTATGTGTCCTGTAAATATCTAGTGCCTAAAATAATAACTTCCTGGGCCTAGCTGGCCTCTTTGCATGTTACAAGGAATATTAAATACTTCTTCAGTCTTGTTGTTTACAGCACAGTTGACTAACAAAATTAATTTATCCTATAGCCTCTTCTGAAGGCAGGAATTATTATCCCCATTCCATAGATGAGGAACTGAGATACAGATGTATATTATGTTCTGGAAGTTTCAAGAAGCTTGCAAACCTTAGGTACTGAATCCTTATTATCTATGTGAGTCAGTGTCTGCTCCCTGTTCTAACTCTTACTACTCACATAAATACCTAGTGTTTTTCAGAATCCTTCTAAGCTTTTGGCCTGCATATCTCTAAGTTCTTAAGGTATATTAAGTGTCATGCCAAAAATTCTGAATTAGTTGCCTTCTTCTCTTATGAATTAGTTGCTTTCTTTGACTCCTGTCTTATGCCCAAATTGACATAAAATAAAAAGTCTTATCATGCAAGATTAACAAGGTTAGAAAGAATACTGCTCCTAGCACTCAGAAATTCCTAAACTAATTCTGTAGTGGAAGGAGATGCACTGCCTGCTACATGCTACAGGATGGAAACATCTAGCACACCTATAGTGGGAAAGCTACATCTTTCCAGTTAACCTATGGAACTTTTCACCAACTTTCTTGCTAAGTAATTATTAATGCCAAGTGAAGTTGGCTGTGAAGCTCCTGCAACCGAGTAGAGTGCCAGCTAGACTCACCACCGCCTTGACGACCACTGGTATAAGTAAATAGCTTTTATTTAATTTTATTATATTTTATTAAGTAAATATCTTCTATATCTTTTTATTGGCCAGTTATTTTATTATTGTCTGTTGCTAATTATCTTGAACTTAGAAGCCTGTGGTATTGGCCACTGTGAGACCACTAGACCAAGCAGATATAAGTCTCACATGATGATCTTATTTACTCAAAATGTAGATACACAAGATCCCTGCTCTTCCTGTTTATATACACAAAGTGTGTGCGTGCATGTACGTACTGTATATATAATGTGAATATTTAAAGACATCTCCAAGCTGTGATTGCTGTGTACATTTTGTTCAGCTCACAATCATTTGTATAATTGTGATTGTAATTCATCTGAATTACAGGAAAGTTGTAACTAAAGGTCAATATTTTGGAAGCGCTTAGGTATATATGGAAGATGGTTGAGGTGGTTTATGCTTTGAGCTTTATTTTTAATTCATTTTTACTAAAATGATGGAATTACTAGGACTGCATTAGCTGAGGCCATTTGGGTTGGCCTTCATATTGTTTTTCTACAAGAATAGGAGGGGTCTAACCATTATTTAGTAACAGTAATATTAAAATAATTTTGTATTATTATTGAAAGCTACAAGCATTAAAGTACAGATTACCAATCATATAACTTTATTATTATATTTTTATGAATACCTTAAATCATATAATTTTTCAGATAGTATGCTCTATGGCCTGTTAAAATGTTTTAGTGTTCAAAGGCTTAAGTTACTATGAAGTCCTTATACCTTTAAGTGATCCTATACAAACAGAATATTATGTTATTACGGATGATACAGCAAGGATGTGGAGTTGAAGCATATCCTCAGGCTCCTCTTTACTCCAGGAAGTTCTGCATTTCTGTTCTATAGCATTTGACTGCTTGCCACATTTTGTATTTTCTTTCCCAGTTTTGAAATTCCACATGTGCAACCTACAAGTTTTTGAACAAAAAGAAACGATAGAAACTCCTTTGCAAGCCTACCTACCACTGATCTTCCTTAAATGTTAGACCAGATTCTTCCACTGTAGTTGAGTGTATTGCCTTCTCTAAATTTTGCTTACCACCCTAAGCGTGAGTCAAATAAAAATAGATTCTTAAAGTAAAAGTACAGATTATTAGCTGGCAAGCCACTATGTCAGGTCCATGGCTTGTAAATATGCTTTAGTAACTCTAGTATGAAATTTACTAAAAGCAGGAGTTTTTTTGATTCTGCACTCTAAGGACAAAAAGAAGAAGAAAAAAAGAAAGAAACCAAAGATGGAAAAATAAGTTTATACACTTATATCAGTCAGTCTTGAACTCGAATTAAAGTCAGATCCATCACACTTAGCTAAATACTGCAATTCAGGTCACTTTCAAAGGCTGGTACAGGTAAGTAGTTGAAGAAAGAGCTATGAAAGCCTGTCTTATATTTTGTTGCCTTTAAGTACATGTTAGTTTGACAGATTATGAGTAGTGTAATGTACAGTGTTCACAAAAGTGCCTGAGAATTACTAAAAAGAACTATTGTCCAAAAATAATGGTATTAATCAAACAAAATATTTGGTGTTAAAACAAGCTGTCGACTGCATTGCTGAGAAGTTACAGGTGAGCTACGTACAGGGCTTGCCCTTACATAAGACCTCGTAGAGGGGCTGCATTCATTCGTGTTTAACACTTCAAAATTATTTTTCTCTTTGCAACTAAGGTACTTCAACATTTCTGCTTCAGCTATTTAGTTAAAAGTGACTGAATAGCTTTGCATTTCTTCACTCATTACTGAGAACCTAACTGCACCTGGGGCGGGATTCCCAGAAAAACATATTATTTAGAAACATCAGGGCTTTTCAAGTTATATTTTACAATGTAATTTCTGAGACGAACTTTCGGTGATGATTCATTAGAAGTTGTGCAAATAATTTAAATTGCAACAAGTGTTAGGCTGGCATTGTCTGCAGTCTATTTGCTGTTGCTGATGTTTAAATGACCACTTCTGATTTTCAGATCTGGCAGTCGACTGTTCACTGGGATCTAGTGAGGCAGAGGGAAGGAGGGAGAGGGATATTGTATACATAGTATGTATACATTTGATATACATAGTGTGTATAGCATATCACAGAATCACAGAATGACAGAATGGTAGGGGTTGGAAGGGCCCTCTGGAGATCGTCTTCTCCAACCCCCCCTGCTAAAGCAGGTGCCCCCAGATCAGGGTGCACAGGAACGCGTCCAGGCAGGTTTTTGAGTATCTCCAGAGAAGGAGACTCCACAGCCTCCTTGGGCAGCCTATGCCAGTGCTCTGTTACCCTCACAGTAAAGAAGTTCTTCCTCATGTTCAGGTGGAACTGCCTGCGCTCCAGTTTGTGCCCATTGCCCCTTGTCCTGTCACTGGGCACCACTGAAAAGAGATTGGCCTCGATATATGAATATATACATTTCACATAGATTTGTGGTGAAAGATAATTTTTTTTAAATTAAATTTTCATGTTTAAAAATACAGGTGTCTGTGTAGGGCATTGTTCCATATAGATAGTTGGACGCGTTTATATTATAAATGTATATTTATGCATATTGCATAGTTATTTGTTTCTGCCCTGTTGTTCTACTGATAGATTTAAAAAGTGCTAAGAAATGCTTAAGAACATGATTCAAACTCTGTTTCAGTAAATCAAAGACTCACTGGTTTCTATGAATTTGAATCACTATACAGGCAATCCTGTACATTGATTAATGAAGAATATGAGCCATATATGAGCCATATTCATAAATGAATGTTTACCGTGACTTTGTGTGGCATGATCATTTATACAAACAAAACTTTTTTCTGGATTTTTTTTGTAGTGTGAGGGTTGATAACTGAAGTGTTTAAATCTGTGGCACAACATTTCCCTAGTATCAGACCTACACCTATGAGAAGGCTGGCTTGGTATAGACAAATACATTATGTATAGTCATTATGTATAGTCAGCTGGTATATCACAGGAGTTTGCAATCAATATCAGGACACCACCACAAAAAAGCAGGACTAGGGGTTCTCTAGTAATATGATATTAATATAACCATCTTTTGGAACGTTAGCACACAAAAATTAGTCATTTCAAGAATACGATGTTATAAAACTTATCAGCGAATCAGATCTCTGAACTAGCTCAGGTTCAAAATTGTTTTTTATACACCCTTTTCTGTTGGAATTACACACTAGTATAAGGACTATGTTTCCTGTTTTTTAATGAAGTTGATATAGTTTGTAATGTAGATTAGAATTTCTTTAATTTTCCAGGAGAAACCGATCCAACATACATAACCCATTCTTACCTACGAGGTTAGCAGATGATGATTACATTTGGACTACAACATAAAGACTTTCTAAAGAAAACTTCCCAAGACTGCTAATACAAATTCTTAAGAATAGAAATAATAAATAAAAGAAATGTAGCATGTAAGCAAATTAAAGTCCTGTCCAAGGACTGGTTAGATTTTCAAAACACAATACGGTTGCAAAACAACATTCCTTAGCGGTTTAAAATTAAGACACCAGCTTCTGTTCATTCATGGGTTTGCTAAACTAACGTAAACCTATGAAAGCAAAACCAATGCTTTAGCGACAATGAACATTTTTTATTAAAAATACATTCCTTCTTAAGTTCTGAAAGTTTGAAAACATAAATACTAAAACCAAAGGGAGAATAATTTTTTTTCTTATAAAACTGTGGTGTATGTTCACACCATCAAAGTGTCTTTGAAATGAAAGGGGGGGCCTTACTGGAAAGTGTGATCAGGAGTGTCCCCATATGCCCCGGTTTCACAAGCACAAACAAGGAAAGCAATGCAGCTGCATTTGCAGGCTGGGGAATAACTCTTTCACTTCATATATCTGTACATACAGAATACATACATCCTCTGAAAATGTATTTCTGTTTGTTGTTATTAGCCAGATTCAGGGATTTGGTATTTATATCTGCCAAGCACGCAGCAAGCTCAACTGAAATCAACAGGACTGCTCACAAATCGACACAAGTGCTTAAGGTTTGTTGTTTAAGTATGCTAACTTGAAAAGGGATATCTGTATGTTATTAGAGACAAGGGACATCAGTTGTAGGCAGTTGTCACCACTACTGCCGCTTTGTGTAGTTGTGATTCGGTAGTGGCCCTCAGGCTGGACACGTGCTGGCTGCCTTGGAGTCCTCGGTTCCGAAACAAAGTATGTGACCAGTGGGACAGAGAATGGGGCTACCGCTAGCTACTACTGAAGAGGTACTTAAAAGAAATACAGGGACTACCAGATAGCAAAATAGTCATTGTCTCTTATGCTCTTTTTTCTTGTTTTGTGGAATAATGTTTGTTCATTAAATCCCACATGACTGAACAAAGCTGGTAGCTTGACTTTAAATTAGACAGGAAGTGTAGTGGTCTCTAACCCAAGGCTATGAGTCAATATATTGCACACGCTTGCTGACATTGCTCAGCGTTTCTACATCTTGCTTTCCACGGACACAATACTCTTCAAACTGACATGCAGGACAAAATAATACATTGCCTGAAGCACATTATTCACTCAATACTGTTGCCCATGAATCTGGCGGTGTTGAAGCCACTACTCTGATAATTCTTGCCAGGATGGTCAGAGGAATTCCAGATAAGCAGGTGTAAATCTGCACATGCCCAGGAATCCTGTATAAGGGAAAGACTTTGAGCTATGGCTTTTACAAAAGTATAGTACATTTTATGCACATAAAAGAAATTAACATGATGCCAAAAAATCGTGGTTGTATATATTGAATCAAGAATCAAGATCATCAGCAAGTTCAGCATACTCCAGTTAGGGGTGCAGTCAGTATCTATGATCTCTTGTTTACACATTCCCCTCTTCCAACGGATGTTTAAAGGAAACACCAAGTTTAAAACTAAACGCTCTGCTGAACGTATACAGACAAGTGTTTTAAAATGTAATTACTTTAAGAAAAAGTGGTTAAAAGGGTCATTCAATAATCAGTGTGGTTTTATTGGTCTGTTCTGCTTCTTGCCTGGAGGAATTTACTACACAGGAGCTGTTTGAAGCGTAGGTCAGAATAAACTGGGATAAGGAGGGCTCAAGAAGCTGACGCTTTGTACGTATTCATTATCTTTACCAGTAGGTGGAGCTGCCACGTTAGGTGCTGCATTTTTTTCGCCACTTCTCCCCCTCCATTCCCCCACCCTTCACTCCCCCCCGCTTCTCCTAATAAGCTGTTTTCTGATACATGTTGGGTACCATAGAGTGAGACTGAGAACAGGAAGCGGAGGCAGAATCAGAGAGGATTCTGGAAAGGTCTCTGTGTTTTCTTTTCCACTGAGAATACAGAAATTACAATTAATTAGTAAAGCTTTGTGGATGGAAATCTGGACTATTTCAGGAGGAGACGTATATTACCATATTATTTTTGGATGCTGGGCTTTGCAGTGATTTGTCATTCTCTTTCAATCAGGTAAGCCGGCAAAACATTTAATTGTACCCATAATAAATCTTAGCAATATGATCTTTTCCACATTTCGGAATTGGATTGTACCGTCTTGTTTGCTGTAAAGGTAGAGCCAAAGCTGGAATGGGGAATTCAAAGCCATTTTGTACTGACTGATTGTGATGATGGTGTGGTTTTTTTCATTTTAACCTCGTTAAATCTGATATCTGGCCTCTTACTCTTAATGTGATGTTGTGATGCAGTAGCCTTACTTGCAAAATCAGATCATTTTATAATCAAGGTACACTAAATGAATTCCTAGCATTTTATAGAAATGACCTTGTTTCCTAAGAAGAAAAATCTGGTGATACTCAGGCTCAGGAACAGCAGGTCTCATAAGATTCTGAGCATCTCAGGTTCTGATGATTCAGGAATAAAATCTGTGATGTGGTTTGTTACTGCTATTTTCAATACATATATGGTACTTGAAGAAATTCCCTTATTAGCTAGATTTTATAAAAGATATATAAGGAAATATTTTTCTTTCTGTGCCATTTTTTGCATGGTTGTGTGTCTATGTGTATGAGAGAAAGGGCTCACCAACTGTTAATTAACCAGAGGTCCACACTGATGATACAGTTCATATTTTGTCTGTAACATTATTGTCTAGCTTAATATATTCTTCTTAAGAGGAGCATGTGAAGAAATCAGCACAAGAATTATTATATTTCTTCATGTTATTGTCCATTTACCTATTGTCTCATTCGTTGTTATCACTAATAATTAAAGCCGTCACTTATTAAGGTAAAAGGAAAATATCTATTGAAGATCACTTTGATATGTGAATTCTTTTTTTCAGTAGTGGTTTAACAGACACATGTTCACATTAAAACTAGATATGTTATCATAGTATTAATTTGGAAATTATTTCCAAGAGAAAACAGTAGAAATTAAAAAATGCCAAAAACCGTAAAACAGAATAAGGAGCCCACTGTTTACAAATCACCATCTCAATCCATATAGGAAAAAGAAAGCAGAATTGGGCCTCAGATGGTACTCAGAGTAGCAAGCGAGGCCTGTACCTGAAGTAGTGATATGAAAGAACGAAGTTTTTAAATTGTATTTGTTATGGTGCCACATTAATGTGCCTGTGGTGTCCTTGTGTAACTTCAAAATAAATAAATAATAATAATAATAACAACGATGATGTTTGTTTTAAAAACGTACCATGTTTGTGCTTTCATAATTGATTTTTCAAGGAAACAGTTTCAGAAGAAGACTTTTTAACTCTGAAAGTTTAATATTTAATTTTTGCTCTCTTGTACATCTCCATTTTGAGAGGAAAGATTGTTAAAGACTAGGATGTGAGCTGCTGCAGTAATTTGAAGCTTCGTAGCACCTGTTAAACAGATAGGTTGTTTATTAGGCCTCAATATTTATAGAAATGATGCTTGTGTTTTAACTTATGATTTTTCCCTCTAATGAGCAGAAGTTAAGAGCCCATACTGATTTTCTTAGCTGTGCCAATTAAGCTCAGTATTGTAAAGTTCTGTTTAGATAATACTAGAAGCTAGCAGAGGTAGAGACTTTCACATTTTCATTGGAGAACATGAAACAATTCCCCAGTCCCCTCTCAGATTCTGTCAGAGTGATAGTTTGGTCATTTCCCTTTGTTATCAGGTAACCTGGAGTGGGGAGGGATCAAGGGAAAGGAGAAAGTATGGGGGGGTTTAATCAATGTGCTGATGACACATCTTGTGTTTTCATCTCTTTTTCCTCATCAGATAGCATTAGATGAGTTAACTTGTACCGTATGAAGACTAAGCACGGAGATTAATTTATTTGCCCTCAGAAAACTAAGGGTTTTAGAAGCAACAAGGATGGTGGGATGTAAGATGGAACTTTCTGACTGATGGTATCCATTTCCTGTTGCTGTTCATGTTCTCAGCCCTATGTAATTTGTTATGTGTATGCTATGTATCAATTACATTGCTGGAGTCCCACAACTTTCGATGGATCAGAGAATAGCAGCTACTAAGAGAGTTCTTTGTAAGAAAGTTGTGACCTTGTTCTCTAAAGTGCAAATCCTGGCCCTTTTTGCCTATATGCTGTTCTTGCCGTAAGGTGACAAATGAAAAAAATTCTTGGACTCTGCTTGAGTTAAACCTAAGGGAAAATAAATGCAAGTTGCTGGTATTTGGTACTTTTTTTTTTACGATGATTTATTTGTTGAACTCTGAAAAAAGCTATTGAAAGTAAATTTCAGGAAGTTAAATTTATTCCGTTCTTTATCAGAAAACTCTAGTTAGGAGTTAGAAACTTATCTTTCAAAAGTCTAATTAGCTTGTTTGCCACTCTGTAACTCAGGTAAGCTATCTTTTTACCTTACAGCTGTTAATCATAATACATATTGTTGCCATTTGCAGGGAATATTATTTTTTCATCCTCGCTTGAATAAAAGAAAAGATTTAAAATATCATAATAAAATTGATGCTTACTGCAATAGTTCAGACTGCTTACAGAACAAATGTACACACTCTGAACTGTAGCTTCAATGAGTCCATCAAATCAAGTGTCAGCCACCATAAAATGCATCTATAGGAAACTGCATCCTCTTCATTAGAAAGCTGCTGTTACTCATTACAGCTACTGTTCCAGATTAAAAGCTCTGAAGCACATTGGCAATGGCATCTCTCTCTAAGTTTGGTATTGACTGCCATCCCAAAGGACCTTGATATTGGCGCTGATACCTTACAAGCAGTTCATCTGTTTTCGTCAACATTTTATTTAGGGACAACTGGAATAGTTTATTGTTGTGATAGTGTTACTGCTTGATTTTTCCTTGTCTTATGACAAGGTAAAGCAGAGGGACTAGGGATAACAGCAGCTCAGGCAGGGACTGTATTACTTCAAAATATAAATATAGTGTAGGAGCACCATATGCTCTTGAGTAACTGTAATGTGTGCGTGATACCACTGTAATCCTAAACAGGAGAAAGGAAGTTAAAGTCTAGGTCACAAAAGTATCTGGTCTCTGATTTGTTCGTTATCCATCCCAAAATTATTTACTTCCATTACAAAAAAACCAAGCAAACCCCAAACCAAAAGCACCAGCCAACCCACCTCAAAACTGGAATTTCAAATTGTTGCTAAACTTTAAAGTGGTCACCACTCTTGGTAAGGTCTTCCTACACAAAATTTCTGTTCACTTACTCTACCAACTAAGAACATGGAATGTGTTTTACAGCAGAAAATGCAACTAAAAACTTAAAATTTAATTAAAGAGCTTAAGCTTTTATGGGGCCTTTCACATGTAAAAACCTTAAGGAAAATTTTATTTATGCTTAGATTAATTATTTGTCTAGTCATTCATTCTTTATTGTTGTTGATCTCTTCTCAGTAGTTTTACTTAGGCAAGTGTAATCATAGACCCACCATGTGCACAGATCCCTTTTTCAACCTGGAATTGTTTTTCCTGCTAGTTCTCTGGATTCCCGATTTGATCCATCAACTTGCTGGATGTCATAAATCTTTATCAAATGAGCATGTTTTTAATATGTATATATTGAACGTGTAGTCCATATGCAGTGAGTCTGGCACATCCCAGGTATATTGATTGCATACGTGCTGTGCTGTTGAGCTACCTGCTCAGTAAAGCAGATGTCTTTCACATCTGTTGAAGTTACTACAAGTGTACAGATGAGCTGAACAGCACATACAGCTGACTCCCTATACCTGCACTGCATCAGGCACATCCTCGTATTTCTTTGCAGGATTTCCTGAATGAAAGTATGAGGGACACTAGTAAATCTGAAAGGATGTCACAGATGCCAATATGGAAAATGGCTAAGAAGACTATCAGTACTATTGGCTCTGTGATCCCCTTTACTATACCACAGTATAACCATTTAACAGGAAGATCTTTGGACAGAAATACACAGCAGGCAATTTCCATTTACAGATGATTTATGCTTAAATTAGACATTGCTTATTTAATATTAGGCCCTCCTTTTTCATATGAGAGCAGTGTTTCCAGTCTTTTAGCGTAATTTATTTCAACAACAAAGTGAAGTGAGAAACTTCCTTTATGTGTGCCTGTAA
This sequence comes from Steatornis caripensis, assembly GCA_013398225.1. Taxonomy (NCBI): domain Eukaryota; kingdom Metazoa; phylum Chordata; class Aves; order Caprimulgiformes; family Steatornithidae; genus Steatornis; species Steatornis caripensis. The sequence continues at coordinate 282,828 of VZSC01018714.1, forward strand.
TTTAGGGCTAGCACAAATTGTTGCATGCTCTGCTTAATCATAAAATGTTACTATGTATGGTTATATATAAATATTCTAAGAAGTTACAAGTTTGTATTCAAAACACTACAGAAACTCAGATGAAGAATTAAAATGAGCAAGGAACAGAAGGAAATTAATTGTCTACAGGAAAAAATAAGGCAACATAGCACTATGTGGCCTGGCTACTGTATTCATCAAGAAAAAAACCTGCCATCATTTTTCATAAATCGTGTCCTTTCACTGTCTGATAGTCCTGGGATAGGAGCAGAAATTTCCTGAGCCAATGCAGCCCGAATTTGGGCCCACATGGCCCACATTCTTGCCTACATTGGTTCAAGTATCCTGAAAAGTCTGCCCTTTCTTATGTGCTATTGTACTATCTTTTCATATTTGGACACACTGAGGAATTCCAAATTTATGTCGGTTAAAAATAGATTCTCAGAAAACCAAAGTTCTTAGTCTAATTTTAAATATGTCCAAATAAGAAGTTTTCAGATGTTAAAATGAATGCACTGTATTAGTAAACAACTCTCACTGCCTTCTCAAAACGCGGTTACAGAGTACAACTATGGATCTGTAGGAAGACTTCGATACAAGAATATTTTTCTCCCTTTTTACTCATATTTGAAATATATCTGTGGCAATCTTGGAAACCTGAAGTTGAATTCGCCTCTGTCCCAACTAAAACCACAGGACATTTTTCCTCAGATGCAGTTAACATAATACCAACTTGATTTCCTTGAGCACTGAAACTTCTATACAGTTACCAGCATTAAGAGCATTTACTTTTGAATGTATACGTGATTGCGCGGTGGTTAAGTAATAAGGATCAAGCTGGTAGACTACAAAATTAGGATATTAAGTCACAGGAATGAAGAAGCCCTATACATTTTAGAAAAGTTAACCTAACTCCACAGTGACAGCCAGAGAGAGACATTTTTCATCGCAGATAAATTGTTCTTATTTGAACAGATATTTGTGTTCTCCATTGAAAAGCACTCTTTAGAGGGAAAGGATTCTCTAAATCTAAGCTGTCTCAAAAAATTCAAGTTTCCTATGATAACTTTTATGTTACACAGGGAGTGAGAGAGTGGTTTTAAATGATGAGTGAAAGCATACGCCTCTCTTGCACTTTTGCACCCTGTCAAGGAGCAAAGCAAATTGCACTCATTGTGAATAGCTTTGAATCTTTTTTTAAAATTCTGTTTAATGCTATTTTAACTTAAAGCTCAATCATTTGAAAAACTTGTGTACAACAGAGGAAAACAAAAGTGCTAGGATTTACAGTAAGAAAGGCAATCTATTTACGATGTTATCTTAGGTCTGAGTGGAATAAACTTGGTGACAGAAATAAGTAGCTAATCTCAAAAGGGCCCAAGATACCAAGGTCAGATTGAACTGAAAGAATAGAGGGCAATCCTAATGTTTACTTTCCTTCAGATGAAATGTCTGAAGAAAAGCCCGTCACTAATATTTAAGGCCAAACTGTTCATATGAAAAAGTCTGAGCTGAGACAGAAGTTCTGACCAAAAACAATATTAAAAAAATTCAACCTGTATTAGGAAGGAATTTCTTCCTACCGATTGAAGCTATGACTGAGTATTAAAGGAGTCTGCCTGAAAGGGTTTTACTACAGCAGTTTAAGTTACTTGCCTTGTATTGCCTACATATCAAATTGCTTTAGTTTGTGTTATAATAGGAAGAATTCTAGCAGCCGCTATAAAACCGGCCATGATTCTGTAATGTGTATTACTTAAAACTATAGGCCTGTAATTGTTACAATATTTGGTTAATACACTTAATTTCAACATTACAACACCTTTTAAAGGGGTGGTAGGACTTGTATATCATAGGCTTTGCTCCTTTGTATTTATTACATACAGGTAGTGACTAAATCAAAATTATACTTTCATAATCCATGTGGAAAGCATTCCAAATTTAGGGTTTTGTTAAGTTTTATTGGGCACTTCCATGATGCCTGAACGAAGGCCTTGAAGAAATCCATGTACATTTTTCATAGGCTGTGTTAAACCACGGGTATAAAGCACTCTATTTTCATGTTGACTTTCTGTGCATTTTCCTCCTTGTGTAGTAACTATCACATTCAGCTAAGAATTGTGTGTAAGCCTCTCAGCCAGAAGTTCCAATTTTTCCCTTTCAGTTTCCTAGACAACTGTCAAAGTCTAAATACAATCCATTAATCTTGTACTACATAAAGTTTATTCTTTCATATTTTGTATTGATTAGCTTCTGCAGCTTAGTAAGACTAGGAAAGAAAGTGTTCCTGTTGCATGGTTCTTAATGATTCAGTTAATTTTCTGTTTAGTTTGTTATTTCATTTTATGTTCATAAGCATTATTTTCTGTGGCAAATACATTTTGATGTTTGCCTAGAAAAATTTAGAAAATAGTATTACATTACAAACATAGCTTTCTATTTTTTTCACAAAACAAAATTGATACCGTGATGTATTTAAATATTGCTAACTGATGTTTTATCATGACTTCTTTAACACCTCCACAGTGGATACTCGTGTACATTCCAGTGTTTCACTTGTCAACACATTTAAATTTTGAGTACAAAAATTACTAGGAATTAGTTGAATGTAGATTATGGGGAACATGCAACAAGTAATTCTGAATCTGGACAACTGATTTTGTGGATAACTCCATTTCTTGTTAATTTAAAACCAGGTTAACATTTTTATAAGCAATTAACACTTCAAATGTCCATACGGTTGCCCACGATTTCTGTTCATTGTCTGGCATTTGTCTCTGAGATGTCACTTAGTTGAAGCCGTCACTGGCATATTGTTCTATAACGGTCTTTATAAGAGTATCTAATTTTGAATAAACCCATTTCTTTTCTAAATCATGTTTCAGATAGAATCACATATTTTGCCACGGGACAATATGACAATAATATGCAACTATCTTTTCAGTCTTATAATTACATTGAAAGGGAGCTCAAGTGCATGAGGATATAGTTTGAAACTTTTTTTGAAGCAACATCATGTATCAGAATTTGGAGGATATTCCAGCCACTCTTGAAATACATGCTGATGCCATATAGGCAGAAGAATTCAGGAAAGAGTCCCATGGGAAAGCATATATATAGTCTATCCATCAGGAATCACGTCTGACTAGGCCTGAGATTTTACCTATGATTCACTCTTAGAAGCTGAATCAGGATAATCTACCACAAATAAAAATTATTTTCGTCAATGTGTTATAAGACAAAATAATTCTCTATCATCACATTCAGCTACAGTAAAACTGTATAATCTGGACCTGCCTATGAAAATTTCTAGTCTTGGAGTGAGAACCAAAGACACTAGATTAAAAAAAAAAAAGTAAAACTTTTCTGCAATGTATTGCAAGTATCTGCATTATACATAAAAAAGATGCTAAAATATATGAGATGAGTTATTAATTGAAATTCTATAATGAAATTATTCTGACATGGCCTAGGCCTATTATAAATTCAGGACAAAGGCCTCACGATTCTGCCAACCTCCTTCCTTTAGTTTTTACTGTGACTACCATTGATACTACTATACTGCCATGATGTATAGCATTAGTAGTTACAAAGATGCATCCCTTATCTGTTGGAGACACAGACAATATAAACATGCGTAAGATATAATAAATAGGGAGATGGAGACTAGGCAATGGAGTTACATGTGAAAAAAGGCTCTCTGTGACTGCCTTGTGCTCTAATTCAAAATACAGATTTATTGAAATTACCTGCACTGCTAGCATTATTAACAATTTTCTCATTAAAGATGAATTCCTCAATAGACATTAAAGATTAATGACTCAACATTTTAGAAAACTGGCTAAAAGTTACATCCCCTCTTTTGAAAGTACGTGCTATATGAATGCTTAGTATTACCGATTACTCTTTTATTAGGAAGCTATAGTATCCGTTTCATATTATTTTTAAGCCTGCAAGCAACAGCACTTACACATTTTGCTTATTTGCACTGTATCTGGCTATGAGATTAGATTTCAGCCACAATGCTACTTCAGAGGCAGAATCCAGACGCATCCAATATGCAACAGGATGGGGACATCCCCTACATACCTCCAGGGAAAGCTGCATTTGGTGGAAAATATGCATTGGTGGATAAGTATCTTTGGTGGCAGTATGAGAGTCATGATTCCCTGAGGGTAGTACTGGAGACACAACTTTCACATGTCTTCAGTGAAGCCTCTCCAGTAGTGACTCACCACAGTAAGACGTGCTGAATCAGTGCCTTCCTCAAAATGACCAGGATGTTAAAAGAGTATGCTGTTAGCAATCATTGGAATGACTTGATGTTACTTTATTAAACAAATGTAAGCTCTAATTGTGGTACCACTTATTGTACCTTGGGAAAATGTAATTCTGGATTAATAGTAACAAGTGCTAGGTAAATTCTAGGTTAGTTTTAGAAATATATTTTCTGTAGGAGTACTCAGAGAACTTCTATCTTTATGAACTGGAGAAACAGTGGTCTGGTAAAAAGCTTTCACTTCCTGTTTTCCCACTATCTGTGTGCTGTTTGACCCGATCATAGTCTATGCAGATTTTCTTTATTTTATCTACAGAGTGGCTGCTCATTCTCACTGCATTTGGACAAAAGTATTATTAAGAGCTGCTTTGGCAGGAGCAAAGATCTAAAAGAGAGGGATGTCTTCTTTTTCTTTTCTTCTCTAGGAATAAAAAACATAATAACAACATTTCAAAAGTATGAAAAGAGCCAGAAATATATCTAGTTCAAATGAGAATAAATCTCTCAAAGACATCTCAATCTCAATGGCTGAAGACTTAAGCTGTAAGTAGACTATTTAAATTTAATGAACTAGATACATAGATTATTAAAGCTTTAAAGACCGAGGAAGCAATAGCCAACCTTCGGTCAGCTCTTGTAACAGTGCAATCTTTAAATTGAAGAACCTGGAGAAGAAATTGTCTCTTTTTGCTATTATATTGCTTGAGATAGAAGAAAAATGTTGTCACGCAAAGAAAAACTTATACCAACATTCTTTAAGACAAACACCGTGAAGTATCCACATTTTTGTGCAAATATAGGTTGGATTAAATTCTATTCTTGCTTAAAGACAATATATCCAGTGGAGAGTAATGATACACTGTGCAGTTCCCTAACTGACAGATGAGAACACTCCTGTTAGCCTGCACACAGTTATCCCGTCTCTACTAAGGACTGTACTAGTCCTTTAGTAATCTCAAGACTCACTTTTCCCTTTTAGTTAAAGCATGCAGGTAAAAGAATAGGTGGAATTTTTGAAACTCATATCACTTAAAGAATATCCTTAACTGCACATCACTTAAAGAATATTCTTAAGTGTACTTTTGGTCTGTGTTAGGTTTTGAGGACTAACCCATGTTCCATCCTACTTTTCCTATGTCTCTTTGCTCCTAGGTTGGAAAAATGTGTCTATGTGAATATGTAGACTTATCTTCATCTACCATAATTAAATTTGAGGAGTTTTGGGCACACGAACAAAGAACGAGAGAGTCTTGAAGAAACTTCAGTCTTGAAGAAGCTTCAGCTCCCAAGGAGAAACTTTTCTTACCAATTCTATTTTCCATTAGAAATGCAGCCTTTTTGTTTTCATAACAGCAGTGGCTAAATTCTGACATTTGGCATTTCTTAGGAAACTAAAGGTAAGTATCTTTTCTTCTCAGGAACAAATAATGTTTCACTTCCTAAGATGGCCATTTGGTAGAATGCTATGTATCCTCACTAAAATATCAGTGGGAAAATAAAACGAACAACTTTAATGAGGTCTACTATAGAAATTTGTGTTACATGTATTGTAGCTATTTTCCATTAGAATGAAAGGATCTCACACATTGGAAAGCATTTGCAAAATATTAATTAAGTACTGTATTCCAACTAGGTTGATGGGCTAAGAAAAGACCATTACTCTTCCTCTTAAACTGCATATGGTTTTCATTTGGCCTTCTTCAGGTTTCTCTAATACTTCAAGTATTCACAACTAATCTCTTTTCACATCTTCTCAGAGGCAACTTATGGTGTTAAATAAAATACAAGGCAGGCCTGCACTTAAAGAATTCATGGAGGTTTTGGTCAATTTTTATAAATAAATAGGTCAAATGATTTAATCTGGGGGTTCTACAATTTGCAGGCATGTACCCGAGGAATCCAGGTTCATTTCTATACATAACCTATTTTTCAGTTTACTAGGTACAGCATATGTTGACCTTGATGTAAGAATCTTAATCCACTATTTCCATTCCTAGGTAGGAGGAGAGAAGAAATGGGAACAAATTAATTGAAAAGCAAATGTTGCAGAGAGGTAGAGTGGGAAGAGATGAGTGTGGAATGGCAGTGGGCACAAACAGGAAATAAGCAGAGGGAAAGACTGTAGCAATGTGTTAGTGAGAGAGAGCAGTGTCCAAAGATGTCCTCCCAAGAAGCAGCTTCTGAATCTTTCAGACAGGCCTGAGACTGCTTTCCAGTCTCTTATCTAATCTGTCTTGTGCTTTCCCATCTGCCTAGTTTTTCACCAGTCAGATCGAACCTCATGTATTATATTCTGCCCAGATTTCCAAACTTTAACAGTACTTTCTTTTGTTGAGGTTGGGGTTCTTAAAATTACTGAGGACGTTAAATAAAATTGCATGTAACATCCCTGGCAAGGGATGTCAAGGACAACAGGAAGCGCTTGTTGAAATACATCAGTACAAAAAGGAAGACTAGGGAAAATGTGGGCCTGCTGCTGAATGAGGCGGGTGCCCTGGTGACGGAGGATACAGAGAAGGCAGAATTACTGCATGTTTTCTTCACTTCAGTCTTTACTGCTAAGGCCGGCCCTCAGGATTCCCAGTCCCTGGAGGTAAGAGAGAAAGTCCAGAGAAAGGAAGAGTTTGCCTTGGTTGAGGAGGATTGGATTTGAGATCATTTAGGCAAACTGAACACCCACAAATCCATGGGCCTCAATGAGATGCACCCATGAATGCTGAGAGAGCTGGCAGATACTCTTGCCAAACCACTCTCCATCATCCTTGAAAGGTCATGGAGAACAGGAGAGGTGCCTGAGGAGTGGAGGAAGCCAATGTCACTCCAATCTTCAAAAAGGGCAAGAAGGAGGACCCGGGAAACTACAGGCCAGTAAGCCTCACCTCCATCCCTGGAAAGGTGATGGAACAGATCATTCTGGATGTCATCTCTTAAGCATATGGAGGAGAAGGCGGCTATCAGGAGTAGTCAGCATGGTTTCACCAAGGGGAAATCCTGCTTGACCAATCTGATAGCCTTCTATGATGGCATGACTGGCTGGGTGGACGAGGGGAGAGCAGTGGATGTTGTCTACCTGGACTTCAGTAAGGCTTCTGACACTGTCTCCCACAACATTCTCACAGGTAAGCTTAGGAAGTGTGGGTTGGATGAGTGGACAGTGAGGTGGGTCAAGAACTGGCTGAATGGCAGAGCTCAGCAGATTGTGATCAGGGGCCCAGAGCCTAGCTGGAGGCCTGTGACTAGCAGTGTTGCCCAGGGGTCTGTGCTGGGTCCAGCCCTGTTCAACATGTTCGTCAACGACCTGGATGAAGGGACAGAGAAAGTTTGCTGACGATACAAAGCTGGGGGGAGCAGCTGACTCACCAGAAGGCTGTGCTGCCATTCAGCATGACCTGGACAGGCTGGGGAGCTGGGCAGAGAGGAACCTGATAAAGTTCAATGAAGTGTAGAGTCCTGCACCTGGGGAAGAATAACCCCATGCACCAGTACAGGTTGGGGGCCGACCTGCTGGAAAGCAACTCTGTGGAGAAGGACCTGGGAATGCTGGTTGACAACAGCTTCACTATGAGCCGGCAGTGTGCCCTTGTGGCCTGGAAGGCCAATGGTGTCCTGGGGCGCATAAAGAAGAGTGTGGCCAGCAGGTCAAGGGAGGTGATCCTCCCCCTATACTCTGCCCTGGTGAGGACACATCTGGAGTACTGTGTCCAGTTCTGGGCTCCCCAGTTCAAGAGAGACAGGGAGCTACTGGAGAGAGTCCAGCAGAGGGCAACAAAGATGGTGAGGGGACTGGAGCACCTCTCTTATGAGGAAAGGCTGAGTGACCTTGGTCTGTTTACCCTGGAGAAGAGAAGACTGAGAGAGGAATCTCATCAATGCTTATCAATATCTAAAGGGTGGGTGTCAAGAGGATGGGGCCAGGCTCTTTCCAGAGGTGCCCAGCGACAGGACAAGGGGCAATGGGCACAAACTGGAACACAAGAAGTTCCACCTGAACATGAGGAGGAACTTCTTTACTGTGAGGGTGACAGAGCACTGGCACAGGCTTCCCAGGGAGGTTGTGGAGTCTCCTTCTCTGGAGATATTCAAAACCTGCCTGGACGCATTCCTGTGCAACCTGCTCTAGGCGAACCTGCTTTAGCACAGGGGGTGGACTAGATGGTCCCAGAGGTCCTTTCCAACCCCTACCATTCTGTGATTCTGTGACACCTGAAGCACCACATTGGTATTAATTCATTAGTATTTACTGTATTTACTGTTCTTCGGTAAGATTTCATCCAATGTGAACTACCAATTCATGCTCAGTCACATATCACTACCCCATTCTAAATCCTTCTAAAGTAAGTTTGTATTAAGGAAGTATTAGATCTGTTACATGCCCTTATTTGTTGATTTCATATTCTCGTAACAAGTAAGTATTTTTGTCTTCTATGATTATTAACTTTATTAATAAATACCTGGTGGTGATTTAATTTTTTTTTTAATAGTTATGTAACACTAATGGCTACAGGCTACTCAAGCTGACTGTACAAATCTAGACAAAAATTATAGACATTGCTACAGATAAATTATAGGCAAAGGAAAATGACACAATAGATGAATTATAAATGTTCGAAGGAATGCAAAAAAGGAAAACAAATCCTACATATCGGTCAGTTAGGACCTGTAAATAGAAATTATCATCGTTTAAATTAGTAGATTACAGTTTAAAGAAGAGGCAGGTTCTGAGCAGGTGCTAAATGCTCGAGGCTGTTTTCAGCTGTGACAAATTCATTCCTTTCCTTGAAGATATTTACCTTTGTGGAACCAGCATTCATTGATTCCTTGGCTTAGGACCCATGGATAGTTTTGAATGGATATCTCTTTAGATATCTCAATTAACTCTGCATTGCATTGCATTTACCACTTTGAATTACAGTAGTGATATTTTGGGGCTCTTTTTTTCTTTTTGAGTTCTGTTTCTTATTCAAAAATTCAGTAAAAAGTAGCGTAAAGATGCCAGGAAAAACAAGGTAAGTGTCAGTTATAAAAAGATAATAACCTATAACTGGAAAAAAATACTTCAAAGCATAATCGGCAGATATGGGGACAGGTTGTTCTTTGTGAAATTAGCCTCTGTGCACAAATGCCATGAGAAATTAGAATTAAAATATTTCATTTTAGATCATGTTCGAAACAAACTAGTATTTACTGATCCTTTTGTTTTTAGGATAAATTGAACACAGCATTACCCTATTTGGAATTTGATCAGAGCACAGTAACTTACACGTAACTTATCTTCACTCCCAGAAATTTTGCAAAACAACTTCCCAAATACTAAGAGAAGGAGTTAAGATGATAACTCATTTCTTTAGACTTTTCCTGCATACACTCCTTCTGTACTCCTTTCCTCCTCAGGACAGTAGTAGTGTGGGTTGAGGTAATATTCTGATGACATCATCACACAACAGCTAGTTTTTACTTCTAAAGCTGCAGAAAATACGCTCTAGCTGACGTTGAAGTGGTGCCACTAGCCCTGTTGTTTCTGTCTCTCCTACCTTGGGAGCCCAATCTTTTTTGGACAAATATCTTTACCGGCTTAATGTGAGACAGCTAGCCTTATTAACACTTGTTATTTAGAGCAGAGTTTTTAATCCAGATTTTGGCATCTGAGAGTCTATTGCTGTGCTTGGCACAGAGGAAGATATTACTCCCAAATTACAGCCTCTCGAATAAAGGATTAACATAAGAAAATTATGATAGTTGGTCATTTTACAGATTCCATTTGCTATCCTTGCACTTATTCCAGTCCTAATAAAATGCATGTTTGTGTGCCAATGTTTCAGTTTTAATGTAACAAAAATCTGTAGTCAGCTTTTTCAAGGTTTTAGCAGGAAAATAATTCTAATGCCAGTGCTCTAAAAGCAAAAAATCCCCATCCCATAAGAAACACTGCAAGGTTCGCTATTTCTCCTTCTTGAAAATTTTGAAGGGTGTATGTGGACTGTTTCATGCAGAATGGAAATAATCTGTTAAATAACCTGGTGATCTTAATAAAGAACCATAATATCCACCTGGTTCTTATACTGATACTTTCACTGTGACTATTTGTCTGATCTAAGGTATCATAAAAATAGATACCTTCAGGACACTTCTGGCTTTTTCAGAGACACACAAAAGTTAATTTGACATCGTTAGCACAGATATGTCACTTCCTTTCTGAGTCATCTTCTGTGTAAATGGTGAGAAGATAATTATATTCAAAAATAAAATTTAACAAGTTATCCATAGACATAACATAATTAACTGAAATATGCATAAAATTAAGAACATATGGATTCTGTTTATTGCTCAATCTTATTATTTAAAGGAAAGGACTGAAGGAAAATTGGAGAAGGATCTATGGAATTCAATGCTCAAGTACAACTAAATGGATTTATTTGGCAAAAGCAGATCTTTAATAAATTTGAGCTTATTTTTTTCTAATGAAATCTATCGAATTGTAGACCATTATACCTATGGTATCTAGGCCCAAATTGTATTTCAAATGCTTGAAATTCTTTTTGCTGAGAAGTATCAGGTACTGAGGGGCCCACATCACACGTATTTTTGAGACTATTCCTTTACAGCTTGTTTTGTCTGAATTCTGCCCAGTATCACCAACATCCTGGCAATTTAGTTACCGTATAACAGGAGATTTTAAAACCAGTGAAGAAAGAAGAGGGAAGCTATCACTAACAAATAAATGATTCGTAGTTAAAGGATTGCGAAGAGCTTGCTCAAGGCTCAGTGCAGGGAACAGAATTACTTTTGTTTCGTTTTGTATTAAACTACTGCATGTACAGCAACAGTAATCAAATACATATCTGTGTGTTGTTCTATTAAGCTCTATAATCAGAATGAAAACACTTGGGGCATATTTAGTATAGGAAAAACTTTCTTGTGTAGTAGCAGCAGCCAGGAAAGATAAAACTGCACTAGACAGCAGTGGAAGCAGGACTCAAGTAATGTTTCCAACTTGTCAGGAAAACTTTTTTAAAGCATGTTTTATGACTGTCTGAGAAATACAGTGAAACCTCAAGTCTGCTAATATTACTTTTCCCCGTTATTCATTGGCCCCTTTGTGGACTCCTAGCAGTACAAATACATATATTTCTAGTGAGGACAATGTATTTTGTTATAGCATTCATAACTGTAACTGTTAATGGATGAAAAGCAGGCTAACCAAATGCACTGAACTATAAAGAGAAGACAGACCTACTGATTACTTTAGGAGGATGCACCTTTGAAGACTAACTTAATAGAAAAGTCACCTAGGTCAACAACTTGAAACACAGACCTGTAACATGTGGGATAAAGGTATCAATTATTCAGAAAGACCACGGGAAAACTCAAACATCTTCCTAGTTTATTAATCCTGGATGGGCAAAAACAATAATGAAAGGAGGGTGGAATGTATCCAGAGAATGTGTGCTTTTAATTCTCAAATAAAGGACAATTTTGATTCTAGGATCCTTCTAATTGTGAGTTACTTTAATAAAAAACAGGTATCAGTAAAGGCTTCCATCTTGTGCAAACTAAAAATGAGTAGCAGAAATTTCAGTTTAGCAACATGTGATAAGGTTGCCTGCTGGAGACTCTGGCTGGCTTAACAATTCAGTTTTCGATTTATACTGCATCAGTACCTCCAGCCCCTCCAGGATCTCTATGATCCTACACATGACATTAACTCATGGTTCTCCTTGAGAAAAGCTTTCTCCATGTCTACATTGCAGTATATTTTATTTGTTAATTTATGGTCAGGTACCTCGGTTCTGGTCTTGTGCTACTTAGGTGCTTGGTGCTACAATCTACCAACTAAATTATTTCAGTGATCTCAGTGTTGATCCTACACACTGATGCTGTGCTGTGAACCCACTCCAGAGATAAAGACTTGAGGTGGCACAGAAGCAGGTTTACCCACCTTGTCATTTGATTGGTAATTCAGATTTAGGAATATGCAGTCTCATTTCTTTCCTCCAGTTTTGTATTGTAGATTCTTCAAGCACATTTTAACATTCCCCTCTGCCTTCATACAGGATTTGATTTGGCGGGGTGTGGGGGGGGTGTCAATTTGAAAAGGAATCCATTATTTACTAAGATCATTACTGTAGCATTTTTTTCGTGTGTGTTTGTGTGTGATTTCTACGAACTCCTCCAGACAGGCAAGATGATTTAGGAGAAAGACTTTTGAATGAATACAAATTAATACAACATTATGTCTCAAATCTAGATGCGGAAACTCCAGAATACAGATGTTGCACATTCATAAGGTAACATGGGGAAGGCTACATGGCTTCATGTGCAGAAAACACAATTAGAACTAATTTCAGGCACTAAAAATCACTCTTAAAATTTGGTTTTGCTAATTAAAATTATCACTACACTATGCTACAAACTTTTGCAAAGTAGAAAGCAAATAAGGCTATCGTTTCTTTCTTGGCGGCACTGCTCCTTAGCCAGATTTGCCCTCCTTCTACCATTTCCTCCTCCAGCCATTCAAACCTCTCCACTGTGCTGTGCAGTGCATCAGTTTAAGCAATTAGTCCTGCTGCAGAAGGACTTGGAAGAAAGAAAAGAACATTACTTTCAGTCAAAGCACTGCAGGTCTTCATAAAGAAATCTGTTGTACAGGGGAGAGTTTGGTGCAGAGAGCAGGAAAAAGCAGTAGGGACTATATCATCCAGCACTGACACCAAAGACATTCATAGTGAACCAGTCTTAGATTTCAAACCAGTTTTAGTCTGAAATAATATTATGACACTTGCCTTGCAAAAGGACAGGAGCAGCATTCTTTTCTCACATAGTCTTGATCGTACATCCTGTTTCCAGCTCGCAGACAGTCAATAAATGCAACCTAATCTGCTTTGGTATCTAACGTTAAGCTTCAGCACAGTAAGAAAGAATTATGCCTGTTCCTCTCATAATTCAGTTGCTGTCATTTAAACAGCATTGATCACACAAAAACTTATTTTGTGTTTAATGAATGTATTTACATTTGTAAAGTTGGATTACTCATACTTGAAAAAATATGGGAAGATTAACTAGTAAAATACAGGTTTACAGTTTTCAAGAGTACTTAATAGAATATGCATTTATACTTGCTGTTAAATAAGACCTACTGTTAAAACACTTGTATGAGTATTTTGCTCTAACTGGGAGAGTCTAAGGACATATGTCAAGCAGTGTTTGTGGGCAGAAGTAGTGTCTTTTTCTAGACCAGCAGGAAAAAGCTGAAAAATAATTTATAAAATATCTAAATAAATTGTGAGGAGTTCCTTTTAACTTTCATTCAACCTTGAAATTTGCTGCTTCTGTTTCAGGCTTGGAAAGAGTTTCTGAGCAAATTTGTGGTTTTTTTCTGTTGTTACAATCTATTTTTCCTAAATTATCTAATTTTCTTTCATAGGTCATTCTTATGCAAGAAGCTAAAAGTAATTAAATTTGCAGGATGAAAACATGGCACAGGCACTGCTGGTACCACCAGGACCTGAAAGCTTCCGCTATTTTACTAGAGATTCTCTCACAGCTATTGAAAAGCGTTCTGCAGAAGAAAAAGCTAAAAAGCCCAAGCAAGAACATACAGATGATGATGATGAAAATGGTCCAAAACCAAATAGTGACTTGGAGGCAGGAAAGACACTGCCATTTATTTACGGTGACATACCTCCAGGAATGGTATCTGAACCTTTGGAAGACCTGGACCCATATTATATCAATAAAAAAGTGAGTGCATAATCTTTTGCACAAAATAGAATATAATTTTCTACACTAGAAAAATTTAATCACAAAATATAATGATTAGAGCCATCAAGACACTAAGTATCCAGAAATATCCTTTCATTTAACAGAACTGATTCATTCTCTTCTGTATTATGACTGCTTCAACTTCTGTTGAGTTACTTGTTATTTACTTAATTGTAAGGAGAATACAGCTTCCTTGAGCTTGCCTGAACTTGAGAATGTGACTGAATTTTCCCGATTTCAGTGTAGCAGTAAGACTGGATATGACAAATGAGGTGTTCCAAGCATGGTTTTGCAGTGGAGATGATTGTAGAGAACCAGCTAGCATCCATCCAAGTTAGTGAAATAAAGGACTGTAACCATATTCTTTATTTGTGTTATAACTATATAACATATGTAAACATATATCTATAAATGTATGTATAAAATATGTCGATATACGTAGTGTATAGAGACTGTGTAAATCTTGGGTCATATAACCTAAACTACCACAATGAAAGAAAACTTTTGCTTGAGGTGCTTGGGGTTGCTATGATAGATCTCTGCTGCACAGCTGTCAATTAGAAGTCTGTGGAAGACACCACAGAAAAGCTGGGATTTGAGGAAGGAATAGAAAAAAGAGAGTTTTGTTGTTCTGAAACTAATTGAGAATTTTCATACAGAAAGAGCAGAGCAAGGACTTGTGTGTTGCAAGAGAAAAGTAATGGGCCCGAGTTACATATATGAGGCTATCACACAACTGCACCACTGATAGCATAGTTGTCCTCCAAGAAGAAAATAAATTCCTAAAACAGGTGTACTTCTCCTTCCAATTTGCATAAAGTCCTCATTTTCACATGATCCACAAGCCAGGGACTTGGAGATATAAAGGCTAGTTCAAACAGATCTATTCAAGTAAAAAATTTTGCCCCTTGACCTTTTTAAAAGTCAGGATCTGCAGTTGAATATATGGGTTTTGGTCTTGCAGTAATGATGTATACAATCTGGAAACAGAGCACCATTATATGACTTTAGGGAAAGACAAGGGACAAACAAGCATATCTCCGTAGATGGCATTAGTTGTAGACTGTGTTAAATTTCTCCAGGATCTGAGATAGTCCAGCCTGGAAATAGTTACAAATACCTTATGTCCTGCACAGACTAGTAAAAGGTACAGTAAGAGCAGCTTCTCCTCTGTACTCTCTATCTGCTTATTTCTGCATGCTCCTTTAGCAGCTTCAAGATGTTGTCTCAGTTTCTGATAGACGTGCAAAGTGTTGTGGCTAAGGAGAGTGAAAGAAGATGAAGCTGTGGATAACCCTAAATTCAGAAATGCAGAAGGTGTTTCATGGACAAGTGCTTAGGATTATCTTTCCTCGTGTCTCTGAAACAGAGAAGGAAATGGACACAGTTTCTCTGATGACAGCTAGAGGCGTTCCAGGCTGCCATCCAGATGAGAAACTTGACGATGAGCAACTATTAAAAAATGAAGACATAAAAGATTTTAAACTGTAAGGAAAGTTATTTTGTTTCTTAGGAAAAAATCATGCCAATAGTGCTCTCAGTTTTGTGGCTAAATTTGTGGTTGCCTTTTGTTCACAAAACTGTTTTTAAAATGATGGCTTCAGTAACAGGAACAGGAAATAAAGCAGAATCCATATGTAATTGCGTAACCTAACAGTTTGCAAAGTTAAATAAACAGTGCTGAAGATAACACAAATATTAACATTATTAAGGAAATTTAAAGAAATGAAAGCTCGGAGAGGGAGTGTTGCCAAGGGTGATTTTCATGTACATGGTTTTGTTTTTATCAACAGTTGCATGCAGATTCTTACTTAGAATATAATTGTGTGCAGTAAGTCCTTTTCTTACTAGCTGCAAAACAATTTAGGAATAAAGTTGCGTAAATAAGTTCAGGACTAAAGTTTTCTAAACAAGTCTTCTACAAATGAAGTATCAGAAAACCTGAGAAGTACTGAAGCATACTTTCTAACCTCCAATGATCAGAAAAAGTAGTTAGAGTTTTTGGAACAAAAGTGTAAAAACTCAGGCTACTGATGGACTTGTTAGTCTATGAGATTAATTAGTAAATTGCAGAACCTTTTGTCACAGGTGACATCTGTATTTATGTTACATACGAACCTAATATGCTCAACAGAAAATAAATGAACATCTTAAATGATGAACTAGAACTAGTCATCCCTCCTCCAGTTTATAGCAGAAACTACTCTTAATCGTTGACTTGTCAATGCAGAGAAAAACCACCCGTGAATTGGAGTCTCTCTTCAGGCTCTGCTGCACCAATGACCTTGGGACAGGCAACATCCTTCTACCATTTCTAGCTGGGTGAAGGACTGTAGGGCAGAGAGAAATGCCAGTGAGCGTGAGTCCGTTCTCTGTCATCCCTTATGCTCTGCTTGACGTTACTCTGTGAACAGGCACTGGCAAAACTGTTTTACCTGTTTTCTTTGCCACTGTAGAGAGGTTTGCTTTCTCTCCCAGAGACAGCAGGCCAGATAGGCAGTAAAAGCCATGGAGAGGGCAATATTTTTCTGATCACAGCCAAGTTTTTACACAGAATGGAAATCAACATGGAGAACAGTGATACTATATAGATCTGCTGAGATATAGCTCTGCTGAGATATAGCTCTATATAGCTCTATTATGGTAACACAAAGGCAGGCCATTACCATGGACAAAGAGCAAAAGGCATGAAGAATAGTCATGTCCTGAAGAAATTTCAAACAGCACCAAAGACGCAAGTAAACCTCACACACAAATGCACTTGGAATAAAAAAGAAAACACTTAGGTGATGACCACCAACAGGAACAGAATGGAAGTGAACACGAACCGTAGGTTTATCAGGTCAAATTCTAAAAGGTAATAACTACCTAAGTTTGGTACTCACACAGAGGAAAAACAAGAGCATATTGTTAAAATTGAAAACAGGATTTTTTTGAAGAAAAGATTTGTTGTTATAGGATGCCAAATGCTGGTGTACATTTGTCTCAGACTGCTCAGAATGATGTCAGCTGGCAATTAATTAATCCCTTTTATTTTTTCACAGATACATTTTTAGAAGATACATATAATTGATGTTGGTAGTATTTAAAAATCTAAAATGAATGCATAATTATTTTAAAATTACAGTTAATTGATTAGTGATGGGTGTTTGTCCTTGTCACCATATATATGTGTATATAATTCTGTCAAGTATTTGTTCCAAATACAAACTGGTGTTTAGAATTGCCCTTTTGCTGTTTTGGTTTTATTTGTGTTTGCTCACAAGGTAAAATGTGTTTGATTAATTTGAAACTCCAACGTTAATCAAAGAAGTAAAATTAGAAGTAAAATTGAAAATATTTTAGCACTGAAATGCTGCATTTTGCTATTATTGATAAACTGACACTGGTGATGATAATTCCCAGCAATTTTAATAACACCAGAATTCAGTCCACATGCTGGGAAATTTAGCATATCGTCAAATTGGCTGTGTAAGGCTTAATCCACTGTATTCACAGAAATAAGTTATTTCCCTACCACAGGCACGCAGTAGAATGGAACTTGAACGTCCCATGTGGAAAATGAAATCCATTAGAAGGAGGTAAAGACATTTATGTAGTCAACACTATATTTTAAGTTTGTATTTCTGTTTTGCAGACTTTCATAGTATTGAATAAGGGAAAGGCAATTTTCCGATTCAGTGCCACATCTGCCTTGTACATTTTAACTCCGTTTAATCCCATCAGAAAAATTGCTATCAAGATTTTGGTACATTCATATCCTTTTTTTCTTAATGTTGATTTAAGGGCTGCAATTTAAAACTCTTTAGTTACTGAAACAATACATTTCATATGAATATACAAATTACGTCCTTGTGAGTGTACTATTCTAACTAAACATATGCTGATCACACTTAAAAAGCAGCAATATCACATGTGAATTGCAGTATGAATGATCTTCATTTCTACTGAGAGAATTCTCTACCGAACCACCTAAAGTTGTCAGGGTTTAAATATCAGGCTTTATATACAAAAGGAGACCTGATCCCATACTAAGCCCTGCAGCTAAGGCCAAATTATTAACAAAACATTGCACTTGAACATATCTAAGGTCACAGTTTCACCAAGATGAGTAGTACTATTCATGAACTTGACTCACTTAGCAAGGACAAAAGAGCATGAGTCAAGAGCTGCTTTTTCAGGCATACTTTTTCAGCATTGTGTTTTCAGCATCGAGGTATGTGTCCTATAAAAGACCCACGTCAGAATAAAGAATGTTTTCAAATATATTTCAATCATGTCCAAAAAACAACTTGGGCGTAAACAACCAGCCTCTGCCTAAAGATCTTTTAGAATGATCCCCCTGGCTTCAATGAGTAATTATGTTTGGGTACACATTTCATATTTTTACAGACTTGAGGATGTGTTTAAGTTTCATTTAAATC
>VZSC01018714.1:318226-349475 GCA_013398225.1 Steatornis caripensis
CACTGGCACAGGCTGCCCAGGGAGGTTGTGGAGTCTCCTTCTCTGGAGATATTCAAAACCCGCCTAGACGCATTCCTGTGCAACCTGCTCTAGGCTAACCTGCTTTAGCAGGGGGGTTGGACTAGATGATCTCTAGAGGTCCCTTCCAACCCCTACCATTCTATGATTCTATGATTCTAAGTATGACAATGGTTAAAAAATATTATATTTACTATATGAAAAAGCATATATTGTTGGAATAGTTTTTCTTATTTAATGGAAACTGTGTACACTCACACTTCATACATATGCCATTAATAAATTTTTATAAGTTTAAAAGATCTACCTACTGGCTACGGGCACAGAGTGACAGCTGTTATTGTCAGACAAAGCCTCTGGATGTCCTACAACACATATTCTAAAAGGACAAGAAATTACCAAGAAATTTACAGTGTTCTTAAGATTACTTTAAGTCGGAATTGAAATACACTTTTTAAAGTGAGTTCTTAAGCCCCTTACTCTCAGAGAAACAAATAGAGCCCAAACTAATCATAGTCAGAAATATAAGGCTTATATAGCCTGTGGTCTTATAAAAGTATTCACAAACCATTCTCATAAACTTCTGTTTCTGAGTATATCTTCCTACTTTATTGCAAGCATGAACTCTTGGTACCTCCTCTTGATTCCTGGTAGGCAATTCTTAGTTGTCCTCACAGCTAGAGAGGATATCGCCTTAGAGGGTGCTGCCCTCTTCCTCCAGTTGAATAGTTTGTCCTTCCATTCTTCTGGCCAGAAAACATATGTCCGTGTAAACTGTATCACCCTGATAGTCACCTCCTACCTACATCTGTTTTCCTTTATCTCAGAGGTTGCTAAGTGCAAGCAATGGAGTCTTCTGTGCCAGTTCAGCGTACAGTGAGTGGCTACTTTTGTCCAAGGCCAGTCGCGTCCTACCTCTCGGCATTCTGAGTTACATGTTAAGAAACATGATTATACCTCTCAATCCATGTATTTCTTTGGAAGCACTGTCTTTGTTATGGTTTATAAAGCTTATAGAAGACTTTTGCTACTTAACGATACCCTTTTCTGCCTGGAGGCTGCAGTCTGATGTAACGGGAGAGCTTGTTAGTTTCAATGAGTTTGAGAGCTGTGGCAACTGACCTTTTAATTTCCCGTAATCCCACCATATAGGACAATATTAGAGGCAAAAATCAATCCGCTGATCCTGAAAGTGTAGAGTTTAGCACTAAAGCCTTATTAGCAGATACTCTAAAACAGCATATTTGCTATTTTAACAAAATCCCTCATAAGTGTCATAATGATAGAAACTTCCCTGTGCTCTAAGGGATGTCTGAAAATTGGTAAATTTCAGACTTGGGTTGATGGCACTATGCAGAAATTTTACCAAAACTGTTGAGGCCATTTCTTACATATTTCGTAGTTTATGTATTTATCACTTAACATCCAATCACATTAGACATTCATCATTAACTCAGTAGAAATTACTTTTCTTCTGTAA
Source organism: Steatornis caripensis (assembly GCA_013398225.1). Classification (NCBI taxonomy): domain Eukaryota; kingdom Metazoa; phylum Chordata; class Aves; order Caprimulgiformes; family Steatornithidae; genus Steatornis; species Steatornis caripensis. The sequence goes on from VZSC01018714.1 coordinate 319,725, forward strand.
CTTTGACAATACTGACAGTGAAATGGCAGAAAAAATAGTTTGTAAAGATTCTAATTGAGAGCATTGTTCTATTGCTCAATTGATAGACACTGCAACTGTGTAAGACGTTTTAAACAAAGTCAGATAATAATTTTTAAAATAAGAAAACAGTCATTCTGAATATTAAAAATATTGATTCAAATAAGCAATGATAAGTATGCACACTGAGTCATTCATCTGTTATGATACTGTAGTGGTTCAGTGTAGTAGCAAATATAATACTTTCACTAGCTCAAATCAAAATATGTATGCATGTACATACTTAACACAAAAATTTTATATTTTATTAAGCTTACACAAATTATATACATCAGCTCACTGGCAATGGAGTCATGCTAACTTTTAATATCCAAAATTAAGACATTTGCTGTAAGTTAGTCAACTAACCTAAACTAAATGTCTAGGCTCTCCCTACTGCCATGGGAAACAGACAATCACATTTCTCTCTTTAGATAGATGTCTGAGATGATTCACTCTTTAGAGATAATTTCACTGTCTGCTGGTTGTAGAGGAGCTTAAATAAGATGCTTAACTTTAAGATGGCTAAACATAGATAAGGGAATGTTAAAGTGAGCTGTTTATTTGAATGATGTAATCTTACATATTTTAAACATGATCTTCCAGAGGATATAATTGGATTATTCATTATTTGTTAATTTTTTTCTATTTTGTTTTCAGAACTTGAAGAATCCAGACAGAAATGCCCACCATGCTGGTACAGATTTGCAAATACTTTCTTGATCTGGGATTGCTGGAGTCCATGGTTAAAAGTAAAACACGTTGTCAATTTAGTTGTGATGGATCCATTTGTTGATCTTGCTATAACTATTTGCATTGTTTTAAACACCTTGTTTATGGCCATGGAACATTACCCAATGACAGAACAGTTTAGCAGTGTCCTTTCTGTGGGGAACCTGGTAAGTGGTTTCTCACACACTACTTGGTGTAAAAGTATCCTTTTCTAAAAGAAGAAATGCATAAATGCAGTGCATTGTTTTAAATTTATCCCAGGTTGTTTTTATGATCAGTTTAGAAACTTTATATATGATGTTCATAGATAAAGTGATTTTTGTTGGAGCCTTTAACTTCCATGAATCTGTTTTGTAACTACTGAAATCAGTATGTGTGGAACTGCAATATTCACTGGGTTGCCAGATTTCTTGAGGTCTACCTTGGGTTTTTTCTTTAAAATGGTAAGGTGGAATATCCAATTTTTACCATAGTACTGATATTCCATCACAGGAAATATTTTTCTTCTGTAAGAAATTGTTGAAATATTCAGATGTCAGAATTTCTGTTTGAATTTTTTTCAGTTACACTACAGTGAAAGTAGATTTCCAAGAAAGGCATATTTAGCAGTAAGTCCTTGCTACTTTAGGTAACAAAAAGTACTTATTAAACTAGAAGATTATTATTTATTCTCTAACAAAAAGCACCTTGTATCTGTACATTTATTTGCGATGCCTTTCCCGATTTTAACCTTATCCAAGGATTTAGGGTTACATGTAATTCCTTTTCTGAGCAGATACCTAAATGTGGCATAACACTTCAGTGTTCTCTTGTTTCCCTCCATTTGGATCTAATGGTCAAGAAGCAGAGGAATGAACTCTGCAAGTGTTTGTTTCTGAAGATTCATACATTTTGAATTTTTTACCAGCTCACATAACTACCAATAGTTTACGCAGGAGAGGTCTGCATTAACTCACACAGCATGCAGTCCTGAAAATCAAAACCAACTACATGTTCTGAACTAATCACTCAAAAAGATTAGTTTTGAAAAGTCTGCTAATATTTACATGGAGTACTAATAGATTTCTCAGTCATAGTATGTCATACAGTCTAAACATTTTCCTTATATGTACAGGTAATACATCCTTCTATGAATGTTTTAAAAAATAGAACTAAAAATGAACTTACTGTCTATGTGTTCTTCTGTGCATTACAGTTTCCTTTCTCCTGAAGAAATATTTAATTGCTGGCATATTCTTATTACAGATTACAGAACATTGTATTTTAAAATGTTGCTCTGTCATATTGTTAGAATTATTTCTCTCCAGCTGTTTTTACTTACAAGGTCTTCTGCCTTTTTGCATCTCATATTTTTATGTTTTTCACTCTAAGCCAGCAACACTCATATTTTAACTACTTTTGTAACGATCCAGTATCCTTAATTAGAACCATATATACGCAGTGAATGCTATTCCTTCTGGTTTCAATTCTCTGTTCCTCACTGCTTTAACCTTAATTTTGTGATTTCCATTTGAAATATGTTAATTTACTCTTTGCTTGTGACATCACAGTCTGTTTGAGGGTAAATTAAATATGACAAATACAACTCTGCCCTTTCTGTATTTCAAAACTGCAATGATTCATTTTCATAATGCTAAAATTCATTCAGTATTCAAAAGTCCTAAGTAATTATAAGAAAACTTGAACTTACTTCCATTAAAATGTATTTTTGTGTATTTGGGGATGCATTATGCTCAAGAAAAAGTAGTTTGTGGATGGAATGGGTTATTTTGTGAAGGAAATATTTTAAAACAAAATATTTTTCTTTTTTTTCAATTATTTTGACAATCATGACAGTTTTGACAAGATTAGTCTGTTGCATTCTCTTTACCATACATAGTAATATCTGTTACATTCATCTGATTATACGGTAACATCTCTCATATCTCAATTTAATAGTTTAGTGTTTCTTGCTATATTCCTAGTTTCTTAAAAGAGAAAAAATATTTTTAAAAAATATTAATATTTATAGTTTGACAATGGCAACTGTTTTCACAGCAGTATGTCCACCTTCTAATCTCCTTAAATTAAAACGTAATCATGACTGCAGTTATATAGTGTTGTAAAAACTCAGCTGTGCTTACATAAAACTTGCTGTAGGAGGACTTAGAACAGGCTTGGTAAAGAACTGTCACAAGGCAATGGCAGAGTACAGTGGTACACTTTAGTAGACTTTTGGATCATCTAGGACATTCTGTGAGTGTTGTGCAGAATATTCATATGTTTTTAGTGGTTTTGCATTATGCTCCAAAACTTATTTATTATGCTGCACAAACCACTGATCACTACTTATTCCAAATTCTGGACTTTGAAACACTGAGGCATGTTGATAATTTCACATTTGGCACTTCCTGATATTTCAAAGAAAGAACATTGTCACCATGAATTTCTTTTTCCCAAAAGGAAATAACTATCACTCAGAATCGGAATAGCTGTCACTCACTTACAAAAAGCCCAGTGTAAGAATCTCCCACTTCCCTTATATATTCCACCCATACTCTTCAACTCTGACCTAAAAGACAGGCCTTAGACAGTCTGTCCTTAGAGAGCCTGACCTTAGAGAGTTTTTCCTAACACTTCTGTTTAGACTATGAGCAAGGAAAATAATTGCTGTCAAGTCTTCTTTTGCTTTACTGGGACTATCTTCTAGAAACAGTACTGAAAACACTGGATCATATCAATACATCACCTGCTGGATGGACAGTCCAGCACATATCAGTCAGATATGACACGGAGTTGAGCTGCTGACTGGTGAATAGCCTTTTATAGCTTTATCAAAATTCTGCCCTCTTGTATCTGTCCTGATTTAGTAATTTGTTTTTAATTATCAGTTTTCAGAACTTAGAAATACTTAGGTGACGTTTGGAGATAGCAATCAGCTGGTTTTTGTAGTAACAGGTGCAAGTAACAGGTATGAGAACTCAAGCTGGATTAGAAAAATTTACTCAGGTATATAAATTTCTTATAATAACTCAACTGATTAATGACGTTTGGTTTTAGGTATTCACTGGGATATTCACAGCAGAAATGGTACTAAAGATAATTGCCATGGACCCTTATTATTATTTCCAAGAAGGCTGGAATATTTTTGATGGTATTATCGTTAGCCTTAGTTTAATGGAGCTTGGTCTTGCAAATGTTGAAGGATTATCTGTTCTTCGTTCATTCAGACTGGTAAATAACTTGATAATTCAGTATTTTCATACAATTGTCTCAAAAAATGTGCTGATGTCTGCAATAATTGCCAGTATCATAAAGCTATATATTACATACTTAAATGGCTCACACTATTTTTCATATATGCCTAATTTGCAAGCCATATTTGATAAGCACAAGTTTAAGATGTTTGTCAGTTGATATCCTTTGACATCTTTTGGTATGAAACTATCCTATTGATATCCTATCCTACTGATATCCTTTGCCTGCATAAGACTAACTGCTATGTTTTGAGAATTTTGTAAGTCTTTGTTATACTGATTTCATTAAGATTCATCAAAGCTGAATATCTGGAAAAACATACATATTGCCACCAGAGTAAAGGATAATAACATTTTTAGGCTTTATTATTGTGAACATTACTCTGTGTTACTCATCAAGCCCCTAAGTAGATCCTCCCTTCACAACACTTACTTTAATGGGCACCGAGAATAAATATATTCCATTACATATAACAAAGAGTCATAACAATCTGACTTCAGGATAACACTTACATTGAAATATTATCAAGCTTCTACTAGAAATTTCTTTTTTATAGCAATTAGTATTGTACACAAACTAATTTATAGGTATGTTTACTGGAGGCACAAGAGTCACTATTTAGAAGCCTATATTACTAATAGTTATCACATTACTTGAAAACCTAGGTTATTTCCTAATATTTAGAGCAGGCAGTAGTGGCTTAGTTTATTAGCACCAGTTGCCATGGCACCCTACTTCACATAGCAAAAAACAGTTTGCTCACTGAATATTACTTTTAAGTTAGTGTTTATGATTTGAATGGACATTGTAATATCAGCATCAATCTGTTACTTCAAATATTTGAGTAAGCCTGGAAGACCTAAGGTGGTGCTGAGGGAAATGTGGAACCAGGTCAGCAAAGAGGCAGTAGTGAAGGTGATGAAAAGAGTACAAACTTCTAAAATGTCTTTAAGTATTTTAGTAATTCAGTAATCATCTGTAGGTGGATGTTTAAAAATATTAAAACCAAATGTGGTACAAACAAATTATGGGGGTTTTTCTATGTGCATCACTAAGATGAAATGCTGAACATGGCAGCTTAGGCAAATACCAAACTCCATGCTCCCTGCTTTCCATTAAAATAACCATATGTTCCTACTGAGGAACAAATTAATCTATAGAAACTGATAGTCTCTGCTAAACAACTTGGACCTAGCTTCTATTTCGTAACTAACACTGATGATTCCTCTGCGTTTTTGTTTTTCAGCTTCGAGTTTTCAAATTGGCAAAATCTTGGCCAACTCTAAATATGTTGATTAAGATTATTGGCAACTCAGTGGGGGCTCTGGGGAATCTGACCCTGGTGCTGGCCATCATCGTGTTCATTTTCGCTGTGGTTGGGATGCAGCTGTTTGGGAAAAGCTACAAGGAATGTGTCTGCAAGATCTCCAGTGACTGTGTGCTTCCACGCTGGCACATGCATGACTTTTTCCACTCTTTCCTGATTGTATTCCGAGTGCTGTGTGGAGAGTGGATAGAAACGATGTGGGACTGCATGGAGGTTGCGGGCCAAACCATGTGCCTTATTGTTTTCATGCTGGTCATGGTGATTGGAAACCTAGTGGTACGTGGTGAACATCTTTTAACATTAACTCTGATGCAAAATGTACATAACTTATAGCCAGGCAACGAGAATGCTTGTCATACTTCTGTTTACTATTAAAAAATAAACCTGAATGTCCTAGATTTTGGGTAAAAACATCTGATGATTCCCTTCTTCCTCTTTTTACTCATTTTGATATACTAAAGTACTCTCACTATGGGTCCAGGAATTTAGGAATACACCAAAATGTCAAACCAAACACCCTATCATGGGAGAGCTGCAGCTAATTTAGAGGTGCTATTTAAATCCAAATGTCTTCTTAACTACTCCTCAAATAATAAAGCTTATGCTGCACCAGCTCCTGGGCAGCTGCTTCTTCGGAGAAAAAAAATCTACACCCATTACAGCTAATTCCAGAACTAAAATTCTGACTTAATAAAGATAAAGTATAATGTAGATGTTCTTACACAGAATATCTTGATTTTAAGTACTGAACCTTTTGGCCTGTTTAGGTGTAAAAACTAAAATCTAGACATAGAGTGATTGGACATCCATCCTAAAAATGTGTTTGAAAGTTCCTAACTCGAAATTATAGAAGAAATCTTTATAGAAAAATTTTATTTCAAGCTGAGAAGTTAAAATGCCAGAGGTTCAACTGATAAATTTTGAATTGTTGAGAACTTCTTAGAAATCAGGACTATAATTGGAATGCACCATTTGCACCTTTAAGTTTCTTTTACTGTTAATCTTTGCAGATCATTCTGATATGTCTAATAACTGTATTTCATTACTTGTCGCAATTATCTTCCTTTAGTGATACATTTTAACATGATTTAAATTTTTATAAAATAGAATCATTCAAAGTCTTAATTTCCTAGTTGTTTACATGACTTTGCAATCTTGACATTATACCAGCAGAAATGTGCAGAGACCCAGAAAGTTATTTATGATCAGTAACCTGCTCGACTACTTTTTTTAGCATTAGCTTCATCATAGAAGAAATACTATTTCAGATTCATATTGTCTTCTTTATTCCAAGTGTCTTTTTTACTTTCGGTGTTCTTTTCTGGAATTGTGAAAGTCTGCAGAATTGAATCTCAGAGAGAGTACAAATGAGAGACCTAACACATTTCACTATGGGGAAGTTTATTTATGCCATTTTGCCATCTCATGACAACTTTTGATGCCTGGTAGTATATCAGACTGAAAGTATGAAATGATTAATTGCTTGTAAGCTTTAGTGAAATAGCTGCAATTTATAGGAGATTATACTAAACCAAGACTAATAATGTTTGAATTCTGAGGCAATAAACCACAGTTCTCAGGCAATACTGGTGCTAAGATTGATGAAAGAAATCCATTTTATTTTTAAATTCCTACATAAAAGAAAAAAAAAATGTCATTTTTTGCCAAATGCAAAAGGAAAAAAAATCCAATTACAAATAATATAGTATTATTATAAATAATATACATTCAAGTGTAAAATTAATTTTTTAATATTTCTCTTATCCTTTTATGATGAGCTTTATAGAATTTAAGAGAGAAGCCCAGAATTAACAGCAAATCACAGTCTTATGGTATAATCTTCCAAACAGAAGTTAGAAAGTATAAGTAGGTTATTATAGCATTAACTGATAGACGTTTCTAAAATATCTGCATCATAGAAACTCATCTAATTTTACAACTCATGTTTATTTAATTCTACTTAAATTCCAAGTTATTTAAGAGATTTAGGCAGAAGCCTTTCAAACCTCTGATGAATGTGTATAGCTAGAATTTTTGTAACTTTTTAAAAAATCTAGAGCCTAAGCAAGCATGCTGCTTCAAACAAAGATCAAAAGTTTAAAATAATTAGGTATTAGCTTGTCTGTTTTCATCATCTGAGTGAATACTGATCAAAAAAAGTAAGGAGATCTTTTGTAATTCAAGGTGCTATATGGTTGTCTAAAATTAGTGAGTGTTGTTTTTCAAAACAACATGTGCTATTTGACAGTATCCTGTAAAAATACTCACTTCTTATATGTATGTAATTACTATACAGCTGTATTCTCTCATCTTTCAGGTATTGAACCTGTTTCTGGCCTTGCTGCTGAGCTCATTTAGTTCAGACAACCTTGCTGCTACCGATGATGATAATGAAATGAACAATCTCCAGATTGCTGTGGCAAGGATTCAGAAGGGAATAGATTATGTTAAAAAAAAGATAGAAGAGTTCATCCAAAAAGCCTTCGTTAGAAAGCAGAAAGCTTTAGAGGAAATCAAAGCACTTGAAGAGCTAAACAACAAGAAAGACAGCTGCATTTCCAATCATACTGCTGTTGAAATAAGCAAAGATCTGAATTATCTTAAAGACGGGAATGGAACCACCAGTGGTGTAGGCACAGGCAGCAGTGTGGAAAAATATGTAATTGACGAAAATGATTACATGTCATTCATAAACAACCCAGGCCTCACTGTGACAGTGCCAATTGCAGTTGGAGAATCAGATTTTGAAAATTTAAACACAGAAGAATTTAGCAGCGAATCTGATATGGAAGAAAGCAAACAGGTAGAGGGTTTTTTTTATATTAACAATTAAATTGTAGTCATGTGTTTACATATTTCTTAATTACGTATTTAGAATTTTTTAAAAACCGTCTTGTAACATGTATATATATTTTACATTTTATAATTTTATGTAATTATTATTCAAGAAAACAATTACCCTATGTGGTGGTACATTTCTAATACTCCAGTAGCATTTGGAATATGTATCATTTTAAATATGATTATTTCTTTCACAATTTTATGAGGTTTTAGACTAGCACACATTTCATAAATCATTCTTTCTGTAGTACCTATAATGCGATCAGGATTTATGGAATAAGAGTATTGTAGAAGGCTAAGGAACAATCAAGAGTATACAGCTTTGCATACCAAATCAAATATAAGTGGAGAAAAAAGATTTTTTTCTATATTTGAGGTAGTTCTAAAAATGAACTCGGAGACATCATAAATCAGTGGTGTATTCTAGATTATTTAAAAAGTTTTGTGAGTAGTGTTTGTGCAGATTTTGGGTTCAGAGACCATGGCTGGCTGCACTGAAGTAATCCAGACACCAATCAACACCATGGTAAAGCAGTATCTCAACGTATCCTGGAGAGAAGAATAATCTTGTAATATAGATGCATGTTGAAACAGTTTACTTGAAAGCCCGACGCTATTGTTATTGTGCAAAGAAATAGAAGTTGGTCTAAAAACCAGAAGCCATGTACGTGCCTCAAAATATAAGTGGCTCAAATACTGGAAGTGGTCATGAATAGGTGATAATGGTATTCAAGGAAGACTTTGTATGTTGGAGTAATGATCAATGACAAACTAGTAAATGCATTAGGAGGATATAATTATATCCAGTGTCATTAGAAATGTAGGATTAGTGATGTTTAAGGGATCAGGAGCCATGGATAAATATATTTTCAATTAGATTAGATGCTATAATGTTGTGTGATAACTCATTAGTACAAAAGGGTTTGTTTACCATAAAGGCAGTTCTATAAAGAAGCCCTGCATTCACATCTGTATCATAGCTGTATAGCTGGCATATTTGCAAATAATGCTGTATTCCTCAGCAATACTGAACTATGCCATGTAACATTAATGTATAGCCATGATCCACAATAACAGTATAGTTTTTTTGCTAAAGAACATAAAGGAACATAAAGACTGTGTGTTTATTTGCAACTGCAAAGAAGGTTACTCTGCGTAATAATTGTAAGATTAAGAGCAAGATATTGTATCTTCTGACCAAGTTGCTCAGTTATGAGACAAACATTTTCAATGCAGATGTACAAGACAGTATAGCAGTAGCGCTTACCTATGGAAATTTAAGAATATAAGACAATCAGGAAGTGAAAATTGATATAATTTGTGAGATCGACTTGTAGCAAAAGCCAAGCTTTCAAAGTGACTCTGGGTTGAGATTTAAGTATTTTTCACATAAGCTGATCTAATAAAGGTTAATTGTCTTTTCCAATGAACCCTTAGGAAAGTCTTCTAAGTCTTTTCATATGTTGTGATGTTCTTTACAATGACATTTTACTATAAATTTTCTGCTTTCTTTGGTAGATACAGTGATGAGTACCTTCCCAGTAACTCTGTTTTATGAAGTTACATGCCTAAAAATTTCCTGAATATGTTACTTTTTTAAAAGTCTATAGTATGCATTAGGAAGTTAGGAGGCTTATAAGCTGTGCAGATGCTAAATGTGCACTTACATGACATGTTAGCCTCAGCCGCAGAGCTGGCTTGAGAAGTTCCCATCCACTCCTGGCTTCTAATACCCTGGCAGTCTTTACCCCTTTCTCTGCTACAGTGCTTGTGGGTCTGTACTATAAGGCATGTCACTGGAGCGATGTAAGTTAAATAACATCATCCCATAGGTATTATTTGTTTATTTCTTCTTTAAGATAGATTGAATGGTTCAGTTCATAGTGTATTGCCATACCACTACAGCTGAGGACAAAACAAAATGCAATGCAAAGGCAGAAACTCCTCTGCTTTCCAAGTGAATATATGCTGTGAGTACAACCCAATAAAATGGAGTAAGAGCCCTTGTTGTGCCAAGAAGGTCTGAATTATACCAATTTCAAGGTGACTTTCACAAGTCAATTGCTCTGTTCATTCCCAGCTTTGGTTGGTTCAGGCATCATGCTTTTCTCTTCTAAGGCCATGCTGAAGTTTCAGGACCATAATAAATCAAAAGGGATTTTGTCTTTTTTTATGGACTTTAGATATATCCATATGTCTTCAAGAGGGCAAATAAAATCCTAAAGTCTGTACAAGCAATTTGAACATGAAAATTTCAGATGACTGTGGAAAATCCACCAGTAAATGATGGATGGTGCATATATTGAGAACTTGTGGAAAAATTTTCAATGGGGATAGGATAAGTTTAGGACTTCTGTGGAGCCTCAAGATTTCCACAGAATGTAATAATCACTACCATTGCGAAGCTGGAGCAATAGTGCTTCCCTCAAGTTCTGCCCACACAGAACTGTTTAGTGTTTGACTGTTTGTCATGTATTCGTACAGTGCAAGTGCACATATTGTGAATGGTATCTAATAAGACAGGAATATCTTACCAGTGCCCTGAAAATTGTGGCTTCTGCATTAATTGCAGTTTCTGTTCTAGATTTCTTATTCCAGTCCTTCTGGATGATTTTTAGGGAAAAGATAAAGTGGTTTTTTAATTGTGTGTATAAAAATCCACTTGCTTTGGTAATATATGAACAGATGTTCTGACATGTGACAGGAATTTGTGAAGATTCCCAATCTTCTCCTATCAAGTCAACAGTACTGTTGAATCTTTTGCTGCCTTCTGACTGTCTCGGAGGAAGATAAAGAGTATATTGGCGCAGTGTTTAAGTTACCTCTCCAGAACAGTGCACCACAATTTGCTTTATTTTGCCTCTCAAGGGATACCACTGAGACAACATTCCTGCTAGGAGAAAGCCTGGTCTGCAAAAGGAGGGGTAAGAGATGGGGCAGAACTTCCCCTGCCTTAACTGTGGCAGTACATAGCACTTAAAATACTGTCAGGAGGTATCCCCTTCAATAACTTTTTATTTAACAACAGAGCTGGGGGAAGGTAGATCTGCACAGGAACTGTAAAACGAACCATTTTTTTCTGGTGTCTTACTGACTGCCACTGATGGTAAGAGCAGAATGATTATTTAAAGTCTATCAGCAATAACAGGTCATGCTAGAAGTGAGGAGAGGTCTATGTATCCCTGAGGAATATGCCAAGAGCAGGTAATTACTATAGAACTTGTAACTGCAGGTGAGTGAGGAACAAGTTGTAATTTTTCCTATTTTTATTATCAGATATGCTATGGTACAAAATAACTCTAGCCACCAAGTTTCTTTTGGAAGGCTGGTTCATCCCCCCAACCCCCACCCCTTTCATAGAAACACTTTCTACTTAATTTGGTAGTTAATAACTTTCCAAGTCTGCTAGAATCTATTCTGGAACCTGGTTGCAAGTTTCAGAAATAGAGAGCTTTCTAATACGTATCACTAGAGATTTGAGAAGTCTCTGGGTGAAACATAACAATAACATTCATTGGATTTAAAAGTTACCCACTACTTTAGAGTAATAGTTGGCTGAAAGTACCTGAAAAAAGCAAACATTTCATTAATACTTTGAAGGAGGATTTTGTCAGTGTCTACAATCACAAAATAGAGGTGCAATACTCAATGAATAACAGATTTCTGCTCTGAAAATGAGATACTTGAGATAATTAACTTTAAAGATAATTAGAACATTAGAAGTAACTAACTAAAGGGGATAATTTGGTGCTTTTTAAAGTTAGCATTGTGGATGCTGTTTCTATTATAAAATATGCCTGCTAATCAGTGAAATGAATGGACTATGTTAATCCACCAAACATAAGACTCCTAACTACTGTATTTCTGTACCACTTAACAACAGTTCATTATATGTGAATCACAACCTTATGAATAAAGTTTTGGATTTCAACATGGAAAAGTAATTTCAAAGATATTCATCAGCTATGGAAAGCTTATTTCACAGCTAAAGAAATACATACACTTACAGGCTTCTGTCATTCCGAATTCCAAAAGCCTTTATATCATCTACGGCATACATACAGTAAGTACAAATTCAGATTGGAGAAGTAAAACTGCTCAATTAACTCCTGAAATCACAACAGATGGTTACAATTAAAAATATCCTTCATCATCTAATCCAGTAAATTTTCAAAACAAGGAATAAGTTCAGTTTTCTGACTGGCTTCGCTGGTGCCTTTGTGACTAGGTGAAGTAAAAGACAGGAACACAGTTACTGCATTCTCAAAAGTTAAGCATTGCCCAGGGCTTCAATTAATTTCTTAGCCGAAACATACCCAGTAGGGATCTGATCAATTTTTAGGATGATTTTTTTCTCATATTTCTTTTAAAATATCCAACAACTTAAATTCTCCTTTTTTAAAACTGATCAATTCTGGGACAGTATCTTCAGATCTCACAGATTCTTTAAGTTAAGGACTAGCTGTGGATAATTAATGAATGAAACTGTATCTCTGGATACACTCATGGGCCACTACCAGACATCAATCCTAATCTCTTCTGAAACAATTAGAGAGAGATTATAGAACCAGAAGTATATAGCGTACTAATTCTAAACTAGAAACTTATACAATGTGATACTTCATCACATTAATTTGAACAGCAATTAAGGAGGTTTATTTTCATGGAGATCTGTAAGTTCTACCACCATTATTAGAGGATGAATGAGGAATGGGAAGATGTATGTCTTCAAAGTATTTTGCTTACTGTATGTACTTTTTTTGCAAAGAAAAGAGATAATCACATAGTCAGTTAAATGAAGACTAGAACATTAAACCAAAAAAGCCCTTAAAATTTTCATTAATATACATTAAGCATGATATAAATACTGGAATACTTTCCAAATCTGCTAACCATGTATTTATTAATTTAATTTGTTGTATTTTTATTTATGAATCACAATTTCAGAGTGCGGATTATTAGGTCTAGCTTCTGCATTTCTTATTTCTCTAAAATAAACTAACAAGTTTCGTAGAAAAGTTTGTTGAACATTTCAGGTGGTATGTATTTCCCTTTTTGCCAAATGATCATAAAATATTTAATAATTATGTTTTAATTGTGTTAAAGCCATGTTTGAATTAGGGATTCCAAAAAAGAGGAAAACTAGAGATCCTGTGTCTTGAACTTCACTGCCTACCATTCTTACTTCTCACAGGGGTAAAACCAAGCTGGAGCAATCAAGAATGCAGCTCTGGTGCTTTTTAACCAGGTAGAGCAACGTGTCACCACTTTCACACAGGTTACCTAAGCAAGTTATACATATATATGTATATATATATATAATCACTTTTTAATGGATTTTGACTGGCCTGCATGCTCTTCAGCTATGTACCTTCCCTATCCATTGCAAGACAGTAGAAACATGCACAGCTGCTCTCTGCTGAGTCATGGGACTCACATCACAGCATGTCAGGCGGGATTGGCAACCCCGACATACATTTTTTAACTCTGCTAATGATTTTTCTGGATATTTTAATACAGTATTTAGCAATAACTGCATGCCCTACAGGTTTTGAAGTATGGATCATAAAAGTACTGGAATGTTATACGTTAAAGAGGCCAAAGAAAAAGGGAGCATGCATAGTTTTTTAAAAACAAAAACAACCCTTTTTGATTCAGCCCTTATAAATGGAAATATTTAATGAAATGTTACGTGATTTATGAAATGATTACTGCCACAACTTCAGCTCCTTAATGACTAACATTTAAACTATCGCTGTAGCTACTTGCATAAAAATTCCATTGTTATACTTTTAAATCTACAATGCACTGTAATGCAAATCTTCAAGATGCTACAAACTACATTTGGTATTCATTTGGGCAGTGCATATCTTGAGTTTTATAAACCGTAAGCAGAGCAGGTAATAGTTTCATGATTGCTAAAATTATACTCAGCAAATAACCTCCCTTAAAAAATTCTCAAAGCAAAACATTTTACAACTACTCTTTTCTTAAACTTTAAACTCCTTCATATATAGTGGTATTTTGGAACCTATCTCGCGATAGCAGCCTGTGATTGAGTTGGGGGACTTTACTTGGTGTAAATTAGAAAGACTATGGAGTAGTTGGCATCATTTTTATAAAATTCCATGTATATTTACCCTAAGGTTTGTTTCATTATAGGCAAGTATAACCTCCATTTATGCATAATTGGCAGAGCCTTCAGGAATAGGGACAGCAAATACTGCGTAGGAGCCAAAGTTACATCAAACTAAGGAGGTCAAATTATCTTAGTAAAACTTGCTGTCAAAATTTTGTTGGGATTGAGACCTCAGTCCTATAGCAGGATTCAAAGCTGTTGCCTTCAGGCAGAGTCTCACTGGCTTCAAAAGGATAATCAAAGGGTTCATTTGTACCATTGATTATAGTGTAGTATGATGTATCTATATTATACCACAGTACAAATTGTCCAGAGATGCAAAAAAAAAAAACCTATCAGTGTGTATTCTGAAAATTCTCAGATTTTATTGATTAAATTTTAAACCAAGATATGCTTCAAACATCAAATAAAACTCTAAGGAAATATATTTTTAAAGTCGTTTTCTTAGTGTTATATAAGAGTCCAATATCATAAGATCTGAGATTTAAAGTCAGTTTAGAATCACTTTGGAATCAATCCCCATTATTTTATATTTTGTCACTCAATTACAGTGCAGCTTTCAAGATTCAAAGGATAAAACAACATGGCTGAACTACTAAAGGCAATTTGTAATGGCTGAATCCCTTCACCTGAATCATGAAGCCGTTTGTAAAGCTTAAAATTTTAGTAGCCTGCTCTTGCTCTCACTGAAATCTAGAATAAAATCAAATGAGAGCAAGACCAGGTCTTAAGTGAATGCATTTTCTTGTAAATGGGCACATTAACACGCTGTTGGTCAAAGCTTGTTTTAATGATCTAAGCTGTTGAAATGAGATGCACTGCTCTGAAAGGACAGTATGGTAGCTAATTATACATATATTAACCAAGTATTTGGGTTGGTGATGAAGCATTTTTTTTTATGTTAGATCCTATACAACAATATTTTGATACTATTTTCAGAAAAATATAATCCCATTGAGGTAGTCTTATTTTTTATTATATTTTTCGTATGTGATTTCCACAGTATTGCTCAGGCTTCTGCTCTAGTCAAGCATGTTCTTTTGCTGATTCAGGCCTTGGGAATGCTGCATCATAAGAAATTGCTTTCAAATGTATCCTTGTAAAGGAAAATGTGATATCATTGAAGATACAAATCAGTATTTATAGGGCATGGTGTGTTCTAGATGCTGATAGTCACATTTATGAGGTGAAAATAAGATTGCGTTAATCCATCACGTATCTTGAGTTTCCTATTAGTTTTATTGCTAGAAAAAAAAAGATCCTTAAAGTCAACTTATTTAAAATGCAATGGTTCTTTCCTAATTTAGGGTCTTGAAGCAAAGAAGAGTTTTATTAACTTAATGAGTTCTTTTTAATAATGCAATTGTTTGAGATTATTTGAAAAATAATGAAGATAATGATTTATGTGAAAAACAATGAAGATATTTATAGTAGGTTTTGTTTGTACTAATTATAAACTGCCCTTCTGTCACTTGTTTTTTAGCAACTGTGCTGACAGGACTGTCTGCAACAGAGTTTAGATGGGAAGAAGCAGTTTAAAAATTGACTGCCTTTTAATTGGCACACATATAGATTAATAATTGACACTTACTCTGAACTTTTATCTTGCTACTATTAAGGAATTGATTTAATGATGATGGATCAGTCCATTAATTATTTTTGATTTTCCTGGTTTGAATGTGACAGATTATTAGTTTCACAATATTTGATTTTTATTTAATGAAGAAACTGCCTATAATTTCAGTGACAGGTTTCAGACTTCTTATTTCTTTGTATTACAAGGATATGTAATAAGATAAATAATTCACAAATCTTATTTCCTTTTTAAAAGAGAGTCTTAAGTGTGGATAATAAAGTGTTGTGCTAAAAATGCTTAATATAGTGTACATTAATGTGCATTTGGGTCTGTAAATGTAATACAGAAAGCAAAGTTTTAAATATTCTCACTATATGAGGTACACAATATTTTATTTCAGACTTACAGATCTACTTGACCAGTAAAAAAATAATTCCAAAATATTGCCTCTAAAAAATAGAGGCAATACGGCTGTAACTATTTTACATATATACATTTTGGAAATCATACAGGAAGTGCTTGTCAGAAATCTTTTCTATTATGCGACAAGTCCTTTATTTTTGGTCACAATATAGTAAAAGCTTGAGGTCTGAGTGACCCTACGTTGACTACATTTGCATGTGTGTGCGCAGGGCAGCTTCTTGAAACTTAAGCCTGAAATTCTCCATCACCCAACATGATTTTTTTTTTAACTTCATTCATCTCATGTAAGAGTTGAATACAAGGAAAGAACTGCTTATCAAACTATATGAAGGTATATGCGCTATTTACTTAATTTCTAACAGAAAAAAAGCACTTAGCTCCCAATGCATTTTCCTGAAGGCACTGAGTATTAACTGAAGAGTTAAATAACTAGTTTTAATTTGCAGAAGTGTCTCTGAAGGAGAGAATACATAGAAATGCCTCTTTTTAAAGTTATTGTTTATTATTTATTGCAAAATCATTCAAATAATCTGAATAGTATTTTTTAAAATATTCTAAAAATGTCACTATCTTGAAAATTAAATGTGAAAAGTACTTGGTATTAAGCATGCTCTCAAAAAATTTGCATGGAAAGGTCTTCATATAGGTGAATAGGCATGACCAGCTGTGCTTAGCTGAAACCACAAACCTAGTCTGCAATCAAAAGCCCATATGTTACATCAGTGCCCGTACAATTTAAAGTATTTAAGTCAGAGGTGCGTTATAGATCCCCCTCAGAATTCCTGTGTATTACTGCTACATTGTATAATCCAGACGTATTTCACTGACATGCTTTTTTAAATGTTGCTTTCTGAATGTAAGCCTTATTTCACAGTAAAAGAGAATGTATTTTGGATGAAAGCAATGAAAGATGCAAACAGTATTGATAACTGAAAACAAGTTACAAACTCTACATCCAAGTATTTCATTAGTTGTGTGCATCCTTAGCAGGTTTGTCCTTTCAAAATACGCTTTCTTAAAAGGACAAAATTTATGGGCAGTCTTGCATGTCTGGTAGACAGCTTGACTTGATCCAAATTTCAATGTACTTGGAAAAAAGTTACTTAATTTCAGTTGCTTTATATCACTCTCCAGTTCTTGCAGTTTTCAGATCTAGAAGTGCTTTTACCATAGTAAGGCCTTTAGTATTCCACTGTACACAAAAATAGTAGAATGATAGAAAAATTCAGGACGGAAAGGACCTCAGGATATCTCTCAATATGCACAGGAGACTGGAATGCAAAGAAGAGATTTCACATCTGGTAATTTGTGCTTTCTGCAAAAATTAAACTGTGCAGAAATTTGCCATTAAATTGCCATTAAAATTACAAATTTTTGATCCAGATATGGTGTATGTTTGTGAAAACACCATCTGTAGTGGACATGAAGATGTATGTGGAGCTTTCTGTTAGTTCATTTCACTGGGAAAACTAAGACACATTTTCAGTGTAATCCAGTATAGTAAAGAAAATGATATAACTCAAGAGTGTGGTACATGCAAGCTCTCTAGTTTTAATACTACTGAGAATACTTCAGAAGTCTTATATATGGATCAGGTTAGTAGTGAAATTATACTTATTTATTCCCTAAATGAGAAGATAAACTGGGAAACAGAACTGTACAATGTACATCTCATTACTATGTTTTACTTATGGTGATGCATATTTATCAGTATAAATTTAGCATTCTTCAAAACTCAGAGACTGGCATGATTTGATTCAGTATTGTTTTTTACAGAATATGTGTCTAATGAGAAAAAATTGTTCTGTGGAACTTTACTTGCAGAAACTAAATGCATCCAGTTCATCAGAAGGCAGCACAGTTGATATTGCCCCTCCTGGAGAGGGCGAGCAAGCAGAAATTGAAAGTGAAGAAGCTCTTGAACCAGAAGCCTGTTTTACAGAAGGTTGTAGAATAACTGTTGACTTCAGAGATGTATTAGTAAAATGGCATTATTACTAGGCATATTAAAGTTCTTGGGACTTTCAAATCTGGTGGACCTTCATGACCTCAACACTTGAAAGAAAATACTCTTAGCCTAGAATGCTGAAAATCAGATGCCAAAACAAGGTTGCCCTAGGCTTTGAGTAACTTTATCTGTCTGGCCACTGCATACATCTTGTAACTAAGAAACTTCATTAACTTTTCTATTCTTAAAATGCTTTTCAGTTATTTGAAAGGACCCTTGAAATTTGCAATAAATTAGTTTTTGTGAGACTTCATAAACAAATGGAACAGTTACATGCTGACAGTCAAAAATATTAATATTTTTTGATTGAGTTTACTCATAATTATGCCTAGTATTGTCTAGTTTATCTCCAAATTACTTATCTAAATTCAGGATCCTATTAAAAATTACTATAAAATTTGTTAAAGCTTCTAACAATTTTGATACCACAGTAAATATTGACTTTGAAATAACGTACTTTTGGATCCTAATATCTCTTAATCTAATGCAGGTTGTGTACAGAAATTTCCGTGTTGTCAAGTAAGTATAGAGGATGGCAAAGGAAAAATTTGGTGGAATCTTAGAAAAACCTGCTACAGCATAGTTGAGCACAACTGGTTTGAGACTTTCATTGTCTTCATGATTCTCCTCAGCAGTGGAGCACTAGTAAGTAGAAAAAATTGCATATGCTGAAATATTTAGATATCTCCTTAGAAGCAGTAGAAAAATTCAAATTTGCTTAGAGCTCTATAAAACTACATGCATTCCGTCATTTCAGGATGGGATGAAACTTGGTCCAAACTTGAAAAAGTTGGTTAAATTTCACATGTACTTTTTTAGTGGTACTTTTGGTTTACCAGTACAACCACTGTAAACCTGGTGCATTTTTATTTAAGCCAGCATAGCTGCTCAAGATTTAAATGGCCTGCCAATTTTCAGCATGGTCGTCAAGAGGTTGGAGTACAAAGGACCATTGCTAACTGTGAATATATAGCTAAATGTATGATTTTAAGTCCTTAATTCCTTCTAGGCTCAGCCTCTTCTTGGATTCTGCTAAGGAAAGACTATATAAAAAAATGGAGTAATTACTTCATTCTGTTCCTTTTTTTGGAGGCAGGAGAGAGGGAAGAGTCTGACAGCAAATTAAACCTAAAACCCAACCATATTCCAACAAGATTTACATTACTCACCTTTCCAGCTTTACTCAAGTTGAACATTTGCTACAGCATCAATGATGTGCATAGTGTACATTCTAGCAAACTCATTGCTCTTTAATTAGATTTTTAGACATAAGTTTGATTGATGGAGGATAGAAATGTAATCTCCCTAACTGCTTTCTAGAATGGAATATAAATATCTGGAACAGATTTTGTATAAGAAAGGGGTTTTTGTGTGTGTATGAGAAAGTTTCTTAATACCACAGTGAACGAAAATTCATGCTTTATTTCTTCATTAATCAGTAAAATAGGATATGTATTTTTTCAACCTTAGAGAGGGCAGAATACATAAAGTTCCTCCAATTTGTAGTATGGTTAAAGATGGGAAATATGTAAGATAAGAAGATGCAGAAGAACAAGGGGAAAGATTTGTTCTGACCTGCTTATTTTTTATTGATTTATTCCTTATTTTTATTATATATATTCTGTGAAACATTAGTAATACCTGAATATATTTTTTAATAGGCTTTTGAAGATATATACATTGAGCAGCGCAAAACTATCAAGACCATGCTGGAATACGCTGACAAAGTTTTTACATATATTTTTATTTTGGAAATGCTTTTAAAATGGGTAGCGTATGGTTTTCAAATATATTTTACTAATGCCTGGTGCTGGCTGGACTTCCTGATTGTTGATGTAAGTACACAGTCTTTAATATTGCAAAATTCACAATAGTAAAGTTCTTTATGTTGTAAAACTCATTACTACTAAGTAATCTTCCTATAAACATGCAAAAATAATTCACGTTGTATAGTTACACTGCATTAGTAATAGTATGCAGTGATCTGCATGTGTTATTTAAAGTACATTTATATGCCTGAAGGAAAAGGATGGCTGGCCATCGGTTTGTTCAGTCTTCGTAGTTAATGATTTTGGACTCAGGATGTCTTAAACTTGAGATTTTATGAGGAAAAAGCCTGATTTTGAAACATGGTATTTTTAATGGACTCTGATCATACTACCTTACTCCTTAGCAAATAAGGTACTACATTGCACAAGTTACTTCTACAAACATTGCAGCTTTGCGAATGAAACAATACATTTGGTCCAGATTTCATCTGAGCTCTCAGAACTTTGTCCTCAAACTATACTGTTATCATTTTTAGTGAAATAGAAAGACAGTGGCTACTTGGTCTAAAAATTAGTTAGTTTTAATGGCTTGACAATCTGCAATAGTTAAATCAGCTACGACTTGGCGGGGTTTATGATAGAAGAGAATACAAGATTTCTTGGCTGCCTTCCCAACTGTGGTATACTTCTGTGCAAAGGCCTTGCTTATGTTGTCAGAAGGGATCAAAGCTGGTTTTACTCCCAGAATATTTTGGTCTCTTGCCTTCATACATTATATGACCCAGTTCATTGGCTATATATGTCCTCAGTGTGGAACTGAGAGATGGCATCTCAGGGCCAATGTGCATTTATAGTAATTTTTGCCCAAGCTACCATATTTTTTGAGAAGTTTGCATAAATCTAGGTCCCATAAATACTCTTTATGAATATATAACACAAATGTATCAGATTTGTGACTCCTAGAGGAATAAAAACCTAGCTAGATTGGACCATAACTCAAAATGGAAGACCTTCTCTTTTTTAAAAACCTGCCCAAGTTAGTTTTGTTATACTGTTAATCTCTAGCTCTGTCCTGAAAATCTAAACTAGAATGGAAGTATGAATTGTTTTCTCAAGAGGATGTTGATGCAGAAGACAGATGCTCCCTTCCAGGATTATGTTAAGAATGGATTTTTTTTTTTAGATAAACTACAACTCATGTTTAAATTATTCTTTTTGTAACATAAAACTAAACAGATTATTCAAAGCCATGTTCCATGGTTTCTTAATAATAGTTTAGCTTCAGATATGCTGCTGTCTGAGAAGGCTCTCAGAATTATAAAGAACATCATCATAAGTAAAGTGGCTTATTTTGCCAAATTTTTATCCATAATTTTTAATTTTATAAACAAAAGAACGACTAAATGAGATTGGAACATTCTACTTTGGAAGAATTATATTCAACATTCCAGAAAGTGGTAAAAAATACCTTACTGTGCCTAAGGCTAATTCAGCTATTCCTTTAGCACCACCAGACAGCACTTGAAAGAAATATATGAACTCATGTTATCTTCCTGTAGAAAAGCAGAGAATCTACACTGCGTTGAGAAGCAGTTTAAACAGGTATGGTTCTGTGGCATTCTCACAGTGAGAACATCAGTGAGCCTTTCTTCATTAGAAGTAACTAAAGTTAACCAAATTGTTTAATTCCATCCTCTAAAATTATTCGAGAGTAAACACTGATAGTCCTCTGTCTTTGGGCTTTGACCTTTAATATCTTACATACCTGAGTCTCTCACTGTGAGAGATAGCCATGGTTGTTCTCAGTGACTGTGACCAAACGAGATTCTAATAATTACACAAAGAAATGGTAATTTTCAGCTCTGTCAGTTTACAGCCATGTCAGATGACTCTTGGCACACCTGACTATCTCCATTTAAGACCTTATCATGCTGCCCCTCTCTTCTGCTATATGCAACAATATCTGTAGCAAGGAGCAGATATTTGGGCAGAGAGCCTTATCTACCCAAAATCACAATCTGGTAAATTAGTTCAATTAGTTCACATTTATCAGCGGTTTAAGCTAAGAGACTGAATTTTGCATGCAGGCACCTGAGAAGCAGGTATATACTCGCTTTTTGGGGGGAGACTAATTCTGGCAGAGGTATCCAGTAAAGGCTTGAGACAGCAGTATTTCAACCCAGTACAACTAGACTCTATAAAGTATGTCATCCCGTACCTCAGTTTTTGCTCTTACCTCTTTTTCCAGAAGCCAGCTATCATGAGTTTATCACGTCCAGGTTTTGATGTACAGCTGTAATGACTCTAAGTTGTCTTTGCCACATACAAAGCTAGGAGAGGACATCGGGGAAGGAGATAGGGAGTCTGGGAATACCCGAAGAGTTTGTCAGTTATTAAATCTGTTTACGTAGTTTTCTGCTACAATACATAATCTTAAATAATCTTACCTGGATAGTGTTTTATGCTGTATATTTTTAAACTTTATAAGGTAGTCACATAATTTGGTACAGACACTTTATTTCTAAGTTAATTGTGTTAATAAATTGTACTTGAATGAAATGGAAGTAAGTAACATTTAAAACAAATCATGTATTTGCCAAATACTGTGGGGCAGTAGTGAATCTGTAAGTGGAATGAAATCTTTAACCTTCTAGAAATTGCTCATGCCCGATGAAATTCCAGTGGGTATACTTTTTGAGCAATTAAATGTAGGAAAACAACCCTCCAATTGGGCTTGTTTTATAATACATTAAATGTTGGTCATCTTGACGTCTTATACAGTATTTCTTCATATAGGTAAAGTGTTTCATGCTTTTTATTAAAACAGTTAAAGCAATTTAATTAAACCATGCTCTCAAACTTTTTATTAGCTTTTCAGAATAATTGACTCAGCAGCAACATTCTGGAAAAGATCAGGATTACATTATACTTACATACTAAATGCTGTATGCACAGAGTAAGAGGCAACTGCTGCCCTCACAACTTCGTAATAAAAATAAGAAATAAGAAGATGAGCATATTGATGTGTTGTGAAACCAGATATAGAAAGAGATGTCACTTTGATTTTCTAGACAGTCATATATGTCTTTATGTGTATCCTAATCTCGTACACTATGATAATACTGGATAATCCAGAAATTAATGAAATTATTTAATTAATTCAAAAGGATATTCAGATGATACATGCATAAAACCTAAGGCTTTTGTTCAGTGAGTTAGGGAACAGAATCATAGCTTGCAATTACGCATCTAAACAAAATTAATTTTGAATACTTGTCAGTAAAATACCATAAATTAAGAATTATTCACCAGGTACATATAGAAAAAATATTATACAAAAGGCTACATTGGGTCCAGTGTCCTGTCTCCGAGAGTGTCAAAAATGCCTACCTTGAAAACCAGTATCCATCTTTCAAAATAATAAGAAAAGTCGTTAACTTCTCAATAGAAAAAAACCTTTGGATTTTTTTTTTCCAAATCTTGCAGTTTATTTTTATTCCTAGTTAAGTGTAATACCTAAACACTTAAACTACATGAAAGATAGGATAAGCAGTGTTGGAAGTGAAGAGGGACATATGCCACTGAGGACCTGGAATCAAATCATATAAATCAGCCACCTCACCAAGTAGCACAGAATTCATATGGATTAAAATTTTAGGCCTAAATAGAAATCAAGTCCATGTGGAGCTGTATGACCAACGATATGGCTCAGATGGCAACTCTGACTGCAGATCTTGAGCAGGGCTAATTGTGACTGCTAAGTTTCAAAACATTTTTTGCAACAGATGATATTCTACACTAGAAGATCGGTACACAAAAATGTGGACGTACAACCCTCCAATTCTAGGAGATGAATGTAAAAATTCTTTCCACCATTTTGAGTTCATTTTCATTTCTTAAAATTACTGCATCTGCATGCATTCCTATCTCAAAAGAAAGAAATTAATCTATTTATCAGTGTCTAGAGACATTTATTTTCTCACATACTAGCAAGAAAACAGGGGGAACACATGACAGAAGACCAAGCTAAGACAACTGGGAAGACCGGAGCAGTACAGAACAGCTGTATATGCTTATGCTGTATATACAACAGAATTAATAACAAAGAATTCCAAGCAAATCTTTGCCTCTCATTTAAACTGTCCTTCAGAGGAAAACGTGTTATTTACAATCGATGAAGTATTTCTCTGTGAATTACTTTAGGTTTATGATGTAGGAACAATAGCACCATGGTAAGAAAGCTGCAAATAGGTTGAAATGGAAAGCACACACTAGGCTGGAGAAAGACTTACAATGAGAACCTAAAACCTGCCAATATACACAGTGCCACTGAAGTAACAGGAGCTACAGCTATGTAACTGGCTTGTATGGAGTCTTGTTTGCGAAAGGCATCTAAGGCCCAGTGCTAGTTTGGGAAGAAAAGTATAAATTGAAGGAGCCGTTAATGTGAGTTCAGTTTTAAAAGAGATGTCTTGCTCTCTCAGTGAGAGATACATGGGTTTTAATATATATTTCATAGTTTATTTTTAATCCATAAAATGTGCTGTCTTTACACTACAGTTTATTGTCATGTCTGTGTATCTTGATGTAAGTGAATCAATGAGTATTCTATTAAGAATATAGAGAATTCCATGTCTTGTTATCTCTGGATGTATTAAGAGCGGCTAAGGATAAAAAAGAACTCTCTCACTGTAGAATCACAGGACAAATAAATTGTATCAATGACAATTATTAATAACAATGACAATAATTAATGTAATGGTAGAAACAATAATGTTATCTCTTGTAAGTGAATAGACTTCGGTTACAGGCATCAGAAAATCAGTACGATTTTCCTCTTAATACGCTCATAAATCACAGCAAGTTCCTTTAAAAACTTATCCATTACAGCAATAAACTAAGCTTTTCCTTTGACAAAAAGAATTACATCCTGACATGTAATCCAGTTGAAAGGTGCACTGAAATAAATACTATTTTCTGTTAGATTAATATACATAGCAACATAGTAACAAATCATTGATTTCTATCTGCTCTCAGATTGTCCTTTTGAGACATCATCTTGTAACTTTTGTGTTTGTGATTCATCTAATTGTTCTTTATAAATACGAGCAACATGGGAAACCACCTTTACATATAATGGGCAAAATCTTACCATTATCAGTGAATGCCCATTACTGTGCTGCCAATTATTTGAAGAACTCTCTAGACTGAGGTACAGAAATGAACATTTGAGGGATTTTTTCAAGGACTGAAATATGCCTGTGTTCATTTATGTGTCTTCTATGCTTTTGGTGGTAGAACAGAATAAAATATGAGTAAGGTATGATATTTCCCCACTTCTGTCTCCAAAACTGCTCAAAGTAAATTAAATTCTTTCACATTAAAGCTGTTTAAAACTCAGTTCCATTTGAGAAGCAAATTAATTGCTCCTTCCTGAAGTGGACTGGCTTATAATAAAATCTTAGTTATTTGAATCAGGAGCTCACTACTGTTGTAGATAATAAAGCACTTACTGTTATAATGCTAGTATCTGTTAATATCTATCCCATAATATTTTCCTATACTTAAAAGAGAAAAAAAAATATTCAGAGAGTTGTCAGGCAAGAGAGAAAGTACCACCTCTGTCAATACATATTATTGTTGGACTAGATGATCTCTAGAGGTCCCTTCCAACCCCTACCATTCTATGATATTTCATAGATACCCTGGCTATTGTTGTTACGAACTGAGTGTTTGACTTAGAAGTAGTATTTATAACAAAAGCTAATTAACCACAACATTATTTAGCATATTATTAGTGATTATAGATATTAATAATACTGTCATTAGTTAATAAACTATCCTAATATATTCAGAATTTTAAACCTCTTCGAAGGTTGAACCTTAATGAAGTTACTGAACGTATGGCTATTTTGTCTTTAAATATTTCTGAAAATTTTATCCTTCACCAACAGTGTGCTTCCATCTGACTGTTAAACCCTATCCAGCTATAACAGACATTTAATAGAATATATTCCATTTTCAAACGTGCCTTCATATGAAAAGCAAGTATGAAAATTGTGGGACTGAGCCTCCAACATCACTATAAGCAAGAATGGTGTTCTTCCATGTGTCAGTTTTGATCTTACTGTTGATTGATTCTGTATTCTTTTTAAATAAACAGTGTAGAACAATTTTTATAAATTCTTTTTCTGTATTTTTATAGGTCTCATTGGTTAGTTTAATAGCCAATGCTTTGGGCTATTCTGAACTTGGTGCCATTAAATCGCTTCGGACATTAAGAGCTTTAAGACCTTTAAGAGCCTTGTCACGATTTGAAGGAATGAGGGTGAGATAAAATGAATGAGTCTGAATGAATGTATGCATACAAAAATTAATGCAGAAGTGTGACACTCATGCCTTCTTCAAAGAACTCCAGAATGGGAATGCATGCAAAAATGTGTGGAAAAAGGCCTTTCAACATGTCCATATACACAAGCCACGTATAGCTTACATCTGGCAATTAGCTCTTGAGCTCATTACATTTGCCTGCTCACTGCCACATAGTTGTGTTATCCCAGCCTCTTGGCTGTTAAAATTTCCACTGATTTATGGGCCCATATAGAACAGTAACAGGACATGAGAAATTTTAGAATAGAGGGTTGGAATTTTTTCTCCAGTTTAGCTGAGGACTTTATTTTATAAATTTCTGTAGCTAACTTCTATTCTCTGTTAGTTTGTCAGTGGTTCAGAATGGAACAGGATTAGCCAGAAAACAAAACAAAATCAAACCAAACCAAGGTGAAGAAGCTGACAACAGTGACACACCAGGAACTAAAGACTTCCTGTGGCTCCCTGTTTACCTGCCTGGGGAAAAAAATCCCACAATAAATGCTGTAGTATTAGGGAAAGATTCTCTGAACAGATATGTGAAATACGGGCGGAGCTGGAAGGATAGAAGGAGAGAGATGGGAATTCATTTTCTCAGCTAGTGTCCTTTACTTCATATGAATGCATCTGCTGCCATCTTTCCTCTCCTCCTACACAGCTACATCCTTAAGGTTGAGGAAATTATTATTTTCATAATCTTCCAATCTGACAAAAAAACCAAACCAAACTATTACAAGCTGTCTACTGAAAATGCAAACTATGCTATTTTCTGGAAAAACTGATGCATAAAAAATTAACAAGGTAATGTTACTGAGAAATCTCCGTTTAATCTTTCACCCCAAAATACCTTGATGCTGCAACACATGTTTATAGTTTGGTCATAGGTCTTAAGTTTCCAAGGAAGTAGTGTGGTTCCTGTCTACTTTGAGGCTGCTATTCTAAAGGTGGCGACACTAGCAAGTGTAGGGGAGTGTCCCCTGTGGCACATTGCCATCCACCATTGTTACAAGTGATTTGTATTGCAAACAACACTTAAGTCCCTACCTAATAAACGGGAAAAACCTCTATTGATCTTAGACTACTTCCAGTGCAATCAGTGAATTCAAAAATACTAATGTTTTCAAAACCATACACAAAAAACTACTGCAGTCTCTACTAATTCAGTAGAAAATTATTGTTTGAATAGCTGCAGTTTTCTTTTAGTTCAGTCACAATAATTAGAAGAAAATTTTTGTCAAGGGATTTCATCTGATCTTTTACTGCTACTTGCCCATATACAGAGCTCAACTGTATTAAATGCAGACAACTAAAAAAAAAACCTAACAGACAAGTGTAAGAGCAGCTACAGTAAGCCAGGCAATTTAAAACCAAGCAGATGCTGTTAATAAAAACTAAATAAGATATGCTTAATTATATTATCTTGTATGTTGATGTTAAAATACACTGGTGCCAATATATACATAAAGTTTCTGAGAGTAAAATCATTAGTAATGATAGTTTTACATGCAGAAATTTTTATTCAGTCTTCCACATCATCATTCTTTGCTCTTTTTCTGGTTTATTTTCTATTATAAATTTTGATTTGTATTGTTGAAATTTAACATTTATTTCTCTCTTTTTCTCTAGAGCACACAAATTCTAAGAATCCATCTTGCTACTAACAGGTTTTCTTTTGCTTTTTGAGTTTTTTTCAGACTTTTGCACTGTCTTGGTTTCCACATTATTTTATTTCTTGCTTTTTGCAATTTCATTAGTGTTTTTATTGAACCTTAAATAACATTTACTCCATAAATTTTAATGTAATATTTTAACTGTCCATTCCATATTGATACTGTTTTAACATTTTTAAACTATTTTTATTTTTCTGTTCATAAACTAAGTGGCTATTTTGTCTAATTTGTACACTAGGTGGTTGTAAATGCCCTTGTAGGAGCAATTCCATCTATCATGAATGTATTGCTGGTTTGTCTTATATTCTGGCTCATCTTCAGCATCATGGGAGTAAATCTGTTTGCTGGCAAATTCTATCACTGTGTCAACACCACAACTGGTGAGATGTTTGATGTCAGTGATGTCAACAATTTTACTCAGTGTGAGGAGCTCATAAAAAACAATCAAAGTGCCCGATGGAAAAATGTGAAAGTAAACTTTGATAATGTAGGAGCTGGATATCTTGCTCTCCTTCAAGTAGTAAGTAAATTTACATTTTTTCTTTTTGCTCTTTTTAAAGAAGTTTAGGTTGAAGTGGGCAAGTTAAGACTGTCACATAGTGGAATAATTTCTTCATAGCAATGATGTGCAGCTTACACAACTCTATTGCATTGTTATCTATAATTTGTATATTAATGACAGTAGAGTAACTTTCCATTCCAAGGCTTGGGAATACAGATGATGATAATAATATGAAAATAAGTGAAGAAGGTATAAGAATCTTTCTACTGGTGCACAATATAAACTTCAGTAATGCATTTTATGAGACTTGCCATGGTGGACAAGGCTCAGAGGTCCCTCTAATTATTAAAAAGCTGTCTCCCTTCCTTTATGAGCTCAGTTACCTTGTAAGACAGGAAGGCAGACAGCAGCTTAAAAGAGGGCAGACATCCTGACTGTCTGGTCTGAAGTGAGCAACTACCATCAATGCCTCTCATATAATCTGTTCCTAGGTGTCATTACACATCCACAGCAACATTCTTTCACAGTCAAAATCCATTAATCTAGGCGCTTTTGGCACTGTGAAATATTTTTTGTGAACAGCATGGTCAGGGTACAGTGGATTTTTCTTCACGTCTACACTTATCTAAGGAACCAATTTTAAGTTAGATGGTAAAAAAAACATCTACAACCTGGTGTTTCCAGTGCAGATTTTGTTTAATAGGGGCTTGATTTTCCAGACCTGGGATTGGGTTTAGGGAAAGGAATCATAAATAATGCAAGGTCTGAGATTGGGGCATGCAATGTTCCATGTAGCATGGAGCCAATTCTTTCTCTATTATCATAATACTTGTGCAAGAGGTCTGAAATCCTCTGAGAGAAGTAGAAGCTGCCCGTGGCAAGAATATGGATAGTTACTGACAGACAGATCCTGTCGCGGGGGAGAGTGGTTAAGGTTTAACGGTCGCTCAAAGAATCACCACCACAGATATGAGGGAAAGGTGATTTTTAATATGAGTTTGTAAAAAAGCGCGACTTTACAGAATTCGATAGCGAGATTCACTCTATTACTTACTGTGTGAAGGGAATGTGAAAGGGAATTGGGTCAGAGTGGTGCTTAGG